>CM064575.1:59247758-59685289 GCA_032716605.1 Paralithodes platypus | reverse complement strand
ATAATACAGACTTGTACGTATGTATACGTGCCATAATATCAAAAGAATATACCGCATATAAACTCAATTCATGGCGATATGTTTACGCCACATTATCAATGAGTTTCTATGCTTGAACCAAGGTGTGAGTGAGTTTGTGGTGGGAATGAAAGGGGAAGAGGGGTGTGTTACGGCGCATAAATATCACGTTCAATCTTGTATTTAGAGCACTCTCATGCTATAATAAAGACGTGTACATAGTAGGCGTCCCATATAACAAGGAATATACCGCATATAGCCCAATTGATGCGATATTTACGCAAATTGTGAATGTGTTTCTAGCAGACGGCAGCCTGAAAGGGGGGGTTGGGGGTGGGTGGGTGGGAGGGAGGCATGCAGTGGTGCAGTGAGTGGGTGAGTCGTGGATAATGGAAGTCAGGCAGATCTCTAGATAGATAACCAGCTTAGTGATAATTGTGGAGGCGCCCCAGGCGTATTGATGTTTGGTATTTTGACCCTTATGTCTACCAGATGGCTTGTGTTCGTTGCCATCAACAGGTCTACAATAACATGAGTCAGGAATGGAGAGAGAGAGAGAGAGAGAAACTGAGACATGCGTATGTCGTACATATATGGACTTCAGAATTGCATTTTTATGCAAGCAGACATTGCATTTTAGACACATGTGAAGTACCACAGAAACATGTAGGCCATTGACTGTAATAAAGTACTATATTTATAGACCACCAGCGACGGTGCTGAGTCAACACAGGCAGAATGCCTGTTGTGATAGAGGGCTAAATATAGACTGGTGTCTCCTTACAACTGCGAAAGGGTAGAATTGCCACCAGAGAAACGTTTACTTATTTATTTCGAAGTAATATGCAATCTAAATGTATATTCGAGACCTACTGCAATTATTTGTATGACAGTCATGACTATGTATAATCCAATAAACGCGAGTATGCGAGACATAAGGAAAGCTGGTTGAGCAATTTTCGACACCCACACAGTTATTATTCATTTTTATTTACAATATTATACAATACAAATGTATTTGTGAAGAGTATTTTATCCATTATTGTAATTATACCAATTTTGTTCCCAGACAGAGCTGCTGTAGCTGGAGAATCAAGGAGCGGCAAGGGTCACCTCGTGACCGCCTGACCGTGTGAAAATGAGTGGAGTCACACTGAGAGGGGCAATTTTGCTGAGTGTTTGGGCAATTTTTGACAGAATAGTTATATAATTACTAATTCTTGACAGAGACAAACTATTATAAACCTTGGCATGATATAATTGATAATCCCATCAATTTACAAACGTAAATTGGTGGGATAATTCATTTTTTTTGTATATTGTCATTTCGATTGTAGACACGAAGTTTTGAGTGATATTTGGTATGAGCTCCTGTGGCATGGTTGGTAAGGTCGCGGACTGGAAAACTCAAAGTGTTGTAGGGTAGTGGGATCGAATCCAGGAGGGGGTTATGGGGAAGGTTTTATATTGTCTAGAAAAAAATTTTATAAATTTTTTTTTTTACAAGATCATGCCATTGTATTCAAACAATATGAAATATTCATAGAATATATCATATTGTAAGAATACAATGACATGACCTTGTTTTCTTTTTTTCTTTTTTTATTGTTTTATTTTATTATCATAGTAGGTTTGACATGATTTATTGAAACATATTTATTTTTGTACAATTCATTTGAGTAAGAAAATAATTATATACACATTACTTAGGCTAATAACAAACATATATATTGATATACTAAAAAAATAAGGCATATTACATGTAAATCTTTGGAACTTATAAACTAAATAATGAAACATACAATTATATAATGTAAAAGCTATATCACAGGGACATCTTTGGAACTTATACATTATATAATATATATGTTACATTATGAGGTAGCGTGATCAATTAGGTCAGGTCAGGTAAGGTAGGGCGCGAGTCCAGGGCAGGGCAGGGCAGGAGGCGAGTCCAGGGCAGGGCACGGGGCGAGTCCAGGGCAGGGCAGGGCAGGGCAGGGGCCGACACTCAGTAGTTCTTGAAGGTGTGGTAGTCCCTGAAGCAGTCACCCAGGCAGAGTGCAACTTTGCACTCGGCGCACATTGAGGTGACTCTTTTGGTCACATGGGGTTTCCTCACACTGGAGCTGCAGACGGTGCACTGCACCTGCCTGTGACGAGTGCCAATCAGCTCGGTGTTGGTTGTGTAGTGTCTTTCGACACCCAGCTGGATGCGGTCAGGAACGTGATCCCCACGCCATGCCGTACGTCTGGAGTGGTGGTGCCATACTTCTCCAGGAGTTGGTAGGAGACGTTGTACACGAACTCCCGGAATTTCAGCTTCTGGTTTGGGGCCATATCCTTCTTCACCAACCACAAGTTGTAGGCGTTCAGCATCGTTATGTCAACTAGGTGGAGGAAGAGCTTGTGATACCACTTCACAGTCTTCCTCAGACACTCAACACCTGACAGCTGACAGTCAGACTTGTCCACCAGGCGCATGTTTTTGGTGTAGTCCACTACCATGTCGGGCTTGTAGATTGTCTTCCTGGTTCGGTAGTGGATTTTGCCAGAATCCACCTGGGCACCTGTGTGGACGGTGGAAAGCAGGTGGACGTCTCGCTTATCCTTCCACTTCAGGGCTATCAGTTTCCCACACTTCTCGAGCTGCTTGTATTTCTGCCCCTTTCGTCGCCTTCTTCGCACATGCCTCTCGCGGTGTTCCTGGGCCAGGTCGTCTTCTGAAGGTGTGTCACTGGAGGAGGCATCTGTGAGAGGAATGACATCACCTGTGAACTTTGGCATAAACTTTCTTGTCTTTCTGACAGTCCCACATGACCCCGTTTGGTTGTCATAAAGAAACTGGCAGAGAGCAGGAGAAGTATACCAGTTTCTAGTGTAGATGATGTGGCCTTTGCCCAGGTAAGGTGCCAACATTTTCCTGACGATGGCACCTGACATGCCCATGGGGTCATTGGCAGCGGCTTTCGGTACGTCAATGTCAGTTCCTGTATACACGATCATGTCAAGCACTATTCCAGTTTCACAGTCGCACAACACGAAGAGCTTGATTCCGAACCTATGCCTCTTCAAGGGGATATACTGCTTGAAAACAAGACGTCCTTTGAAGAGCACGAGCGACTCATCAATCACCAAATTGAGGAAGGGGTAAAAGTATTTCCTATACCTCTCCAACAACATGGTGAACACATCCCGAACTTTCCATATCCTGTCAATCCTGTTAGGATTTTCGTTGTCTGCAAAGTGCATAAATCTTAGCAGCAACAAAAATCTGTCACGAGTCATGAACTTATTGAAAGTTGGGGTGGCGATGAGAGGGTCGTGCTTCCAGTAGTGTTGCAACACATGCTTCTTGATCAGAGGCATGAGGAACAACAAGGCAAAGAACGTCAGAAATTCTGCCACAGTCGTATCCACCCAGCCTCGTATTCTCGCTTTTGGAGAAAGGACGTCCAATCTGCCAAACACCCACCTGTAGTAGGCGTTTGTTTGGGCAACGATGTACGTCATTACCTCCATGTCGAAAAAAGCGAGGAAGAAGTCGCTTTCGTTCGCTTGATCATCACAGGGCCAGTCGTCAGTTGTTCCTGACGTCCCAGGATTGAACTGGGGCACGTCAGGTACAAAATTGACCCCGTCAGACCAATCGAACGAAGGCATGCCAGGGATCGGAATGTCGTCTGCGTCTGCTTCTGCGTCTGAAATATCGCTTCCATGGTCGCGATACAGCACTTCATCATCATTACCCTCCTCTTCACTCGACAGACGATGCCCTTCCTCGTTTTCGTCACCGACGTCGGACTCACTCCCACTGTCCACTCCCAAATCCCCCCACCCTTGGTCCCGTGCTAGGGCTTCGTCGTCGAAACCCGGGCTGCCAATGTCCTGCGAATCACCATCAAACAGCAGGGCGGCATACTTAGATGGTGTAAGAGTTTTCCGGGTCACTTTGGCACGTGCGGGAGTCTTATGGACAGGGACAGCAGAGGTGGTGGCAGGGGCGGCGGCAGGGGCGGCGGCGGCAGGGGCGGCGGCGGCAGGGGCAGCAGTGGTGCGTGGCCTTGATGGCAAGATGATGGTGGTGCCTGTCGCCCTTCTCTCTGTTCCTTGGGCAGGGGCGGCAGGGGCGGCAGGGGCAGCAGGGGCGGCAGGGGCGGCAGGGGCAGCAGGCAGGCAGGGACACCAGGGCCAGCAGTCGATTTCCCTCTCCCTTTCCCCTTCCCCTTCCCTGTTCCTTGGGCAGGGGCGGCAGGGGCGGCAGGGGCGGCAGGGGCAGCAGGGGCGGCAGGGGCGGCAGGGGCAGCAGGGCCGGCAGGGACACCAGGGCCAGCAGTCGCTTTCCCAGTCGCTTTCCCTCTCCCTTTCCCCTTCCCCTTCCCTGTTCCTTGGGCAGGGGCGGCAGGGGCGGCAGGGGAAGCAGGGGCGGCAGGGGCGGCAGGGGCAGCAGGGGCGGCAGGGGCAGCCGGGCCAGGGGCGGCTGGTGGTGTTGGTGGTGGTAGGGGCACTGTGGCTGGCGTACGGGTTCTTTTCCCTACGCCCGTGCCTTTCATTTTTCCTGCCCCCGCAGGTAATACAGCCCTAGGGCGGCCTCCTGCGTCGCTGGTACCGGTGGCAGGGGTGGCAGGGGTGGCAGTGGTGGCAGTGGTGGTGGTAGTGGTTGTTGCAGTGGCCTGGGTCGTGGTGGCAGTGTCCCGAAAGACCAATGACCTCTGTGCCATTGCCCTGCTTGCACGTGTTTTACGTGCTTTTGGTGCTGGTGATTCGTCCTCTGAGCTGTAGGGCGTGTCGTACTGGTAGCTAGGGTCTTTGGCAGCCACCCTCTGCCTTCCACGGCGGCTAACACCACCAGAAGGAGGGCTGGTTGTGTCATCAGGGAGCGAGCGTGAGGGACGTGTAGGCTCCATGACTAGTGCGTGGTTACTGGCGCGGTGGTGCTTGCACGAGTGCGGGGCGAGCGTTTGGCGGGGTGGTATCGAGAGTTGACATGTAGTACTATACCCACACCAATTTTCCGCCGCCTGGCTATAAACGCGCGGTTTTGGTACGTGTTCAAAGTCTCTGCTCTTAAGAGTCTACCCGCAGTGCGCCGGGGGAACTCTTAAGAGTCTCCCCGCAGCTCCCGGGTTAAGATCCAAGGCCTAAAAAAAAGCCTCTTAAAAGACCCTAGCACTCAAAACAAAGGAATATGTGATTAAGTGAGATAATTCCTCTCCATACCAGCTATCACTCCTCCACATGTGTTAAAATTGGGAAAATCCCCTCCTCCCCCCCTTCAATTGTCACCTATTTTTCCTCTTATTCCCTTGTTTATCGATTTATTTATCGCACCAATATCTCCAACCCGGTTCCAAGGTTGTCTAGTACGCATATAGAGAGCGTGGGAAGAGAAAGAAAGCGAGAGAGAGACATCAATCTGCCTTCAGGCCTCGAAGAGGGAGGATATACGTCTTGTTCGCCTCTCACTTCATGACTGGAGGGTCGGCAATAATTCGTCTTTTTCACCTCCCAAACACTACCCACTTGTTTTATTGCTGTTACATGTTAATATCTTCATATTAAATGTAAAATAGGTGCATATGAATAAGTAATAACAATATTTATGGTAAAATGACGATTTTAAGCGGGAATGAACCAAAATATCCTCGCTTGGCAGGAGGGTTTGAACTACCAATGGCATGCCTCTCTCGGGTTAACACAGTGGCTGATTAGGGGAACAAACTTTTGTTGTTGAAAATACTGTTCGTGTGAGTGTGTTTCGTGAAAGAGCGGAGATGTTAAAGGTGAATTCCAGGGGTGAAACCTATCCAAACTACAATGTCCATTGGGATCTGCTTGATTTAGGGATATGATACTGAAGAACTTTCATCAACATGTCTTAACAACATAGAAATATAGCTTATCTAACTTATTTTATGTGGCGAAAACTGGCGTGTTTACCATGACATCACTAGTGTCAATGGCGGGAACACTCAACATGGGAAATCCATGGTGAATCTGTGGTCTTTCTTACGTGAGAAACTCTTTATAAATAGTATGCATGTGTACATATCAACATTTGGCTTCACCACTGTCTGGTCAAGGGACCGCGATATATAAATTGAACAGAAAACGATACTTTCATTAAGAAATAGGCCTTGGATCGACCTCCCTTAACCCGGGAATGGCAAGAGCACTCTTAAGAGGTTTTGGTGAGCAAAGGCGAGAATTAACACTCTTAACCCATGAAACGCGATAGGCCTCACGGAAGGCTTACCATAGGGAACACGATAGGCCTCACGGAAGCAAGACCATAAAAAAAGCCTTCCAAAACATCCCAGGGGCTATCAAAACAAAGGAATTTGTCTCTAGGTGAGATAATTCCCCTCTAGTACTCATCCATGTGTTTCTCCCCCCCCTCCCCCCCTCCTCAATTATCACCTATTTTTCCTCTTATTTTCATCATTTATTGGTTATTTTTCTCTCCAGCGATAATGTAGCACAAGTGGGTTGCATAAAAGATCGTTAAATAGCACCCAGACCCCGCCCACTCGCCTTAGTTGACTCACAGACAGCGAGAGAGAAGGGTTGCCTGTGCCTCACTCTCGCCTGAGATTATGACCGGGTGGCCAATATCTTCGTTTTTCACCACCCAAATGCATTTCCAACTTATTTTAGCACTCTTGAATGTTCATATATACATCATATATGTAAAATAAAAGGATATTGAAAACAAATAATGCTCTATATCGTAAATATAACTAATTATGTCAGAATCCAAGGCTAGAAATTCACAAATAAGTAGGCCTACCCTTGCCCCAAGGGTATTTTCACGTTTAATAGGTTAATTAAGAGGTAAGGCCTAAAAAAAAATTTTTTTTAAAAGGACCCCGTAGCACTTAAAACAAAAGAAATTGTGTTTAAGTGAGATAATTCCCCTCCATACCTCCTATCACTCCTCCACATGTGTCAAAATCCCCTCCTTCCCACCCCTCCCCCCTTCAATTATCACCTATTTTTCCTCTTATTCCCATGTTTATTGGTGTATTTACCGTGCCAATATCTCCAAACTGGTCCTAGGGTGTGGTCTTGCATGTCTCGATGCGTGGGAAAGAGAGAGAGAGAGAGAGAGAGAGAGACACAGGCCTCAGTGTCCCTTCAGGCATCGAAAGAGCAGGGTGTAGGCCTCGCGTGTCTTTCACCTCATGAATGAACGGTCGGCAATAATTCGCGATTTTCACCCTCCAAACACTATTCCCACTTGTTTCATTGCTGTTACATGTTACTATCTTCATATTAAACGTAAAATAGGCGTATATGAATAAGTAATAACGATATTCATCATAAAATGATGATTTTAGGCTGGAATGAGGCCTAATATGGCCGCCCAGTTATAGGGTGTTCGTTATATATAGCTCGCGCTTAGTGGGTTAAGTTTATCCCAGGCTAACACTCAAAAACACGGCCTGTATGATTATTAATGGCAAGTTGGTATTATTTCTTGATGTGCACCACATCTTCAGGAACTTGTTTGATTTTTTGCAGAGCTTGAGTATTGAATTGAAAGGTATCAATGAAGAAAAACAGACCTGACAGTCCCAGTGCGTGTGCAATGTTTACAACCTGCCTCGCCACATTCTATCATCACGAAAATCAGCTGTAACTCTCCCCAAGTGATGGCCAAGGATGCCAACGATGTTTTAGATTAGTATTTCTTCTGGCGTTTAATGGAATTATATCGATTATAGGTTTGAGTCCCGAAGGGAAGAAGGAAAACCTAATATTTAGTAGTGGTCCCGGAATCATTGACGATGCGCCTTAACATTGTTTATGGCCAATCTTTGAACTCAAGCTTGTCTTTTTAAACTTCCCGCCCGGGAGAGATAAAAATACGATTGCCACACATCGTGAGCGAAGCGCTCTTAAAAACCACTCACGGACTCGTCCTATATGATGTGGGTACCACTACTAGAAAAAACTAGCAAAAATAAATAAAATAAAAGATTAAACTTGATCTAGCATTGCGCTTCTCATGTGTCTGCTGTTTGGGCACGCTTCGCTTCCCTCCTCGAACCGCTTGTTCTTTCTTAACCCGGGAACTGCGGGAAGACTCTTAAGAGTTCCCCCGGCAGACTGCGGGAAGACTTTTAAGAGTCAGAGAAAAAAAAAACTTTAAACATCGAAAAAAAAAAAAAAAAAAAAAATGCCCCTGGGCCATGCAAAATATCACTCCTCTACCTCCCCTCCTTCCCCACTTTCCTCCCCTCCTTCAGTTATCACCTATTTTCCCTGTTATTCCCTTATTCTGAGGTATATTTTCGTGCTAACATTAGCGAGTTGCAAGCAGGGCATTGTCATCACTGTTAGCAAGCGAGTGCAAGAGACAGAGAGAGAGTATCGATCGACAGTCTCTCCAGCCTTGGGGGAAATTGGCGGGAAAGGAGGTTGCCTCACCCATACATTATGTAACTCCCGCCCTGTATCGCCGATTTTGACCATCCAAACGCTGTTTTCACTTGTTTTATTGTTGTAACAGGTTAATACCTTTATAATCAACCTATAATAGGCACATATGGATATGTATTAATGCTATTTATGGTAAAATGAATATTTTAGTGATGGAAACAGCTCAAATACATGCGCACAGGCAGAGGTGTCTAATTACCCCCATGCGCACTTCAGAGGTTAATCTGATATATCAAGACTCTCAAAACATAGCAGATGAATGGGAAGGGGATGGAAGGGAGGGCCAAAATCGTCAATGATTCCGGAGCCTCTACTAAATATTAGGTTTTCCTTCTTCCCTTCGGGACTCAAACCTATAATTTATTAGTGGCCCCTTCATCATTGACGATGCGCCTGATATCTCAAGACTGGAGGGGGACATTCATCATGAACATCAAAAACCACTAATAAATTACGAAGGTCCAAAGAAACACGTACTAAAATGATCAGTTTAATAAAAATAACAAAGAGGTTACAGGTGGCGTTCTTAAAGATAGCCTGTGGTGTTAGAACCTTTATGTTTGATAGAACAGTTGGTGAAACACATATAAACTATACATTTAGCTTATAGATACATAAATAAATTAAAATCTCATCTCTTATCAAATACTGATAATATGTTGGCCTATATATTTATGGCCCCAGGTACTGTATTACAAAAATATTTGTACTCTCTCTTTTAATCCTAGTCCTTAAGATTAATGAGTATAATGGAAACTCTATTGCCATACATAAAGTTAAACATAAACATTTTTCCTGACTAGACTTATTTTAGTCTAAGGAATGGGTTATCACATGACCTTTCATTCTCGTTACATCTTGTATCACATAAGAGGCAGGTAGAGTCCTTAGCTAGGATACTCCCCCCCCCCCTTTTCTTCACAAAAAATAGCTTAAAACTAGACTTTCTACCTTAATGCTACACATGTATGAGAAGGTTTTATGAGATTCACGGACAGGTAAAGTGTTAGAAATATATGATTAGATGACCACAACTGGGTCTGTTGAATATCATCGAGTGAGTAATTGTGGAGGAATCTGAGTGATGCCACCCACTTCCGGATATCGTGCGCTCTAGCCAACATGCCCGGATTACTTTCTCTAATTACTTCTACTAATAACGCAGCTAGCCAGCGTTTCTGAAGACGTTTACCTGTCCGAGAAACCCAGAGGGAGCCCGCCTGTGATGGCCGGGAATCCCGCATAAATAACATAAGTGAGTGCACCGGGCAAAGTAAATAGTGCCTATCTCCGTGTTTTAGAGCAGGAACTTCAAACTCTGTAAAAACATGATTACTGTGTTCATTTTTAGCGATAAAGTTAGGAGCAGGAGCAATATGGACACTCATGTTGTGCCTCGAAAATCTTAAACAGGTTGGCTCCGAACTCAACGCCGCCAACTCAGACACCCTGTCACCCGTGGCCAATGCCAATAGAAAAATTGCCTTTTTAAGTCTTAACTCGAAAGGAGGATCATGGCAATATTTACGGGATTGAAGCATTTCAAGGGCCAGATCAAGAGACCAGGTGGGTGTGAGTTGGCGAGGAGGGGGGCGAAGCCGGAAGCAAGACCGCATGAAACCCTTTTCCTCCGCCTCCGGCACAGACAGACCAGTTAAATCGAAAAAAGGTGTCCTAATTGCAGCGAGGTGATTCCTTAACCCTTAACCATCGGCGCTCGACATATGTCGAGTTAAAGAAAACGTGCTCATATGCGGGCCTCGACAGATGTCGAGTGCAATTTTGAGCATGTAATGTGCTCTGAGAGAGAGCTGAGCGGTGCGAGGAGCATAGATTCCCGCCTGACCGCTCGCCACCACCGCCGTGGGTCGACTGAAATTTATTACACCCTCCTCCACCCTCTCTCACTCGCTACACAGGGAATTATGTAAGGAAATTACCTTATTTTAGGGTTTTTGCACTCGTGTTGCACGATCGTTGCAAGAGAACCAGTGGTCGTAGAAGGATGGTTCAGGTGTCATTGGAAAGCTCTGTTTACGCCCTTTCAGGGATAGATACTTGTATTACGCTCTGGGTCTTGTTTATGCATGAAAAAGAGCACGGAAACAACCCCATTTAGGGTAAAACCACCCGCCCGCATGGCAGGTTGTTGTTGTTGTTGTTGTTCCCCATGCTGCCTGGCCGAACAGCCCGAAGGCCCCGAGCAAGGCCAAGGCCATAACCGAGCGCCCCCACAGAACCCTACCCGCCGACCACAATAAAGCCTGGGTGACCGAAGCCACTCCATGGCGGGGAGATGAGGAGGGTGCGGAAACGCCCGGGAAACAAAAGCCCCACCCAGGGCCCTGTACCCGCATGGCAGGTAATAGAAGTTACCAACCCATCCGCTCGTAATGTATTAATGTGACAACTGACAACTTTTGCATTTCAAAAAGATAATTTAAATAATTAAACACCAGAGCCACTGAGGACTCCTGTTGACCAGTTTCTACGATCCAGGTAGTAAACGACTTCCAGTGTGATTGGTACTGTCTTTGAGTTGATTTAGCATACTGATTAATCAATTTTTGAGTCACGGCTTCCCCAAACTGGCCTAGCCACTTGGCCTTCTGAATGTCCACAAGGCAAAAGTCAGTGAGGTCTTGAGGTTTCCAATTGTGTCTAAGTGGAAGTACGAGATCGGGAGCGACACCGGGTTCTCGCACCACGTCTTCAATTGATTGTACCAAACTTGAGCCGGCCACAATGGCGCGATCATCGAGACCATGCCCCGATAACCCCGTAGATTGTGAACTACTTTGCACATTAAGGATGCGTCTGGAGGTGGAACATATAAATGGAGCTCCATTTGTTCCACTCTACCAGAAATGCGTCCGGACCCCCGCCGGAGTCTGACTCCGATGTGTGAGGTACTGAGGCAGCCTGTGCTTTGCCTCTGACGCGAACAAGTCCACTTGTGGATGGTAGGGTTCGGCAATCATCTTTTGAAAGATGTTTTGTCTGAGAGCCCATTCTACTTGAGTGCTCTGTCTCCGGGACAGAGCATCTGCCCACACGTTCGCCACGCCGGGCAGATATGTTGCGTGAAGATAAACCTCTAGCTTCGCAGTCAGTCGAAAGATCTTTTCCGACAACCCTTGTAACACTCATGATCTCGCTGACCCTTGCTTTTGAATGCACGTCACTGCAGTCAAATTGTCCATTCTGAAGGCTAGGGACTTTCCCGCCTGGCTCATGCCGTGCTCCTGTAAAAAGAATAGTGGGACTAGCAACTCCTTGGCATTGATATGAAGATGATTTGACATTGACCATAGACCCTGACCCTGATGACCTAGGTTTGATTGGTAACCCCATCCCAGGGTTCCTGACGCGTCTGTATCTACCCAAACCGTCGGAGGCGGAGCTGTCCATGTCAAGGAGGAGTGTATTACTTCTGGCTTCGCCCAAGCCGCCAGGAGGTTGTGGATTAAAGTTGGAATTTTCCTCAGTGTTTCCGCTGGCAACATCGGAAAGCACCCGTTTCCTTCTAAAATAATTCTTTTGACCTTCAGACGACCTAACGGGACCGTCAGCTGTATCCAATTGAGGGAGCCTACCAGGGATTCCCAGATCCTCCTCGTTGTTGTCCGAGAATGAAGAAACCGAAAGAGTTTCCTCCGAAATCTCTGACGGTTGTCTTCGCTCTGACTCAGAGTGAGTAACTCGGTATCCCAGATAATGCCCACCCACCGGATTTTCCTGGTGGGGATCAAGGAGGACTTTGCTAAGTTTACCTTGAACCCCAAGGCATGCTACATGAACATGTTGGAGGCAAATTATCTTGGATTGAGCTACCACTAGCCAATCGTCTAGGTACCATAAAACTATGATCCCCTGCTCGAGTAATGGTAGCAAAGCCTGTCGGACTAATTTTGTGAAAACTCAAGGTGCTATATTTAATCCAAAGGGCATTCTCTGAAAGACAAAACGTTTGGTCCCCGTTGCACAAAGCTAGACATTTTTTAAAAGTTTGTTGATTGGGACGTGCCAGTAGGCATCTGTCAGATCAATGGAAAGTTTGTTGATTGGGACGTGCCAGTAGGCATCTGTCAGATCAATGGAACACATCCAGCCCTGCGGTGGGAGTGACAAGCTGATCTGATTCACAGTCAGCATCCTGAATGACTGATTGTGAATGTGTGTGTTGAGATATGAGAGGTCGATCACCGGCCTCATCTGAACACTATCCCTCTTTGGCACCAGGAACAACCGGGATGTGAACACGGGCTGTGACATAGGACTGGGGATAATGATCTGCTTCTGGGCCATCTCTTTGACGATGGATCCCACCTCCAATGAAACTAGATTGCATTCTGTGGGGATACGTAAACGGGGTCGCCGGGACCACCGCCACGAGAGACCTTCGCGGACCACTGTCCTTGCCCATGTTCGCCGGGGCCATGCCCGGAAGCAATCTCGGAAGTTGACAGTCACATGACTGGTTGTGTCCGGCAGTACTACTCTCGGATCCGTCTCGCCTTGCCTTGGCACTGGGAGTGAGAAAGCCTTGTGGTATCTCAGTTTTTTGAGGAGGAGGGTTGTGACTCTGACTTTGGAATGGGGGGATGAGAGGCTTTGCTACCATCATACCGGGTTTACCCCTAGACTGACCCCAGAACCAACGCCCTCTGCCCCTGGACTGACCTCGCCCTCTAGGCGTCCCACTGTTTGCAGGGGCTGTGTAAGTCTTGGATGACTGATGTGACTGGGATTGACCATGAAAGGAACTCTTAGCTTTAAAGTTAGATTTAGCAGGCTGCTCACTCTTAGACTTAGAAGAGGAGGCAGGTTGTGAGTCTAATAGAAAGTTTACTGTGCGCCAGGCGTCGTCTGAGGCTAGGGTGGTGGTAAATACATTGGATAATATTAATCTCCTAACAATCTCAGCCGGGAGCCTCCTCGCCAAGTACACCCTCAGGTCTTGGCGGACCCATACCGCCTCAAAGAGAGCAGTCCGGATGTCGCCGAGAGACTGAATGGAGTTTTGGAGAACAAGGTGCCTGATCAGAGAAAGAGCCTTCTGGGTCCCGGCGTCCGTTGCCGACTCATTCGTCCTAGCCAGAGAGGCCCCAAGTTGGCGGCTGAGTAGGTATTGGGATGCCAGTCTCCAGGCTTTCTGCCTCATCTTAAAATCTTTATCGATCTGCACCTGTGTGGGAGGACAAAAAGGTTCAGGTAACTGGCATAAAGATAGTTTCGTGGCACCCAAAAAATAAAAAATTTGTTGGGAAATCCCGTCCGCCTTGCCTATACCGGCATAGAAAACCAGTGATTGTCTTCTGACGGAAGTTAATGACTACCTTTGTTTGTTATGGTGCTGGCAAACAGCTGGGCCTCTTGTCCCCATGCAACCCACGGACCAGACCTTTGAATATGAACTAAAGAAGACCCATGAGAGTCCCTGAAGGGTACTGAATTTAACTCTGGGGTCAAACCCTGTAACAGTTTTAAATTGTTAAACCCATCTGACTTAGTCCAGTCGGAAAAAAGTTTTCCGGCGGAGGCGGGAGGCAAGGCGGGAGATTGCATATAGACAAAGAATTCAGGATTATAAAATGTGGGAATGGCCCTGACGGCTACATCAAGCACCTCTCCTGACTGGTTCTTGGCCCTTAATTTTTTCGCCTCACTAGGCTCGATAACCCAATGTTTCTTACAGTTTCTTACAGTAGATCCTCTGGAAAAAGGCAAACTATGCCTGTGTATCCAGCTCAGTACCAGTACTTGCACTGCTGCGGTCGTTCACGGTGTTGGCGGCGGCGGTAGCAGACGCAACATTTTTACTATTCTGTATTTTTGTTTTATAATCAAACTTCAAATCTTGTCTTCCCCATGCTTTATCAAGATTACTTTCAAACTCCCTTATTGATTCGGATCGACTACATACTGGGGCAGTGCGTTCCACTCATTTACCACTCTATCACAAAATGAGTTCTTTGCCTTCTCAAGCCTATTTCTTTCTTTGTAAATTTTCTTAGAGTGTCCTCTCGTTCTTGTTCCCTCCCGCATCAAGAAGATACCTTCACACACATCCTCATCGTACTTTCCTGACACTATCTTAAAAGTCTCTATCATATCCCCTCTTTCTCCTATATGCCAGTGTCGGAAGCCCAGTGTCCTCAACCTCTGCTCATAGCCCGCGTTCTTCAACGTTGGTACCAGCTTGCTAGCTCTCCTCTGCACTTTCTCCACTGCTTCTATATCCTTTACCATATATGGAGCCCACACCTGGTTCGCATATTCCAGGTGCGGCCTAACCAGCGCTGTATAGAGATTCCTGAAGATTTCTTCGTCAAGTGACACAAATGTCCTCCTTATCAGCCCTACAATTCTATTGGCTTTGTTTATCTTTTCCGCTAAATGTTCTGAGAAATTTAACTTATTGTCTATCACTACTCCTATATCCTTTTCTGCATTCACTTCCTCCATCGCTTCATACATACTGTATCCTACCTTCTTACAGTTTCTTACAGTTTCTTACAGTAGATCCTCTGGAAAAAGGCAAACTATGCCTGTGTATCCAGCTCAGTACCAGTACTTGCACTGCTGCGGTCGTTCACGGTGTTGGCGGCGGCGGTAGCAGACACAAAATTTTTACTATTCTGTATTTTTGTTTTATAATCAAACTTCAAATCTTGTCTTCCCCATGCTTTATCAAGATTACTTTCAAACTCCCTTATTGATTCGGAATCGACTACATACTGGGGCAGTGCGTTCCACTCATTTACCACTCTATCACAAAATGAGTTCTTTGCCTTCTCAAGCCTATTTCTTTCTTTGTCAATTTTCTTAGAGTGTCCTCTCGTTCTTGTTCCCTCCCGCATCAAGAAGATACCTTCACACACATCCTCATCGTACTTTCCTGACACTATCTTAAAAGTCTCTATCATATCCCCTCTCTTTCTCCTATATGCCAGTGTCGGAAGCCCCAGTGTCCTCAACCTCTGCTCATAGCCCGCGTTCTTCAACGTTGGTACCAGCTTGCTAGCTCTCCTCTGCACTTTCTCCACTGCTTCTATATCCTTTACCATATATGGAGCCCACACCTGGTTTGCATATTCCAGGTGCGGCCTAACCAGCGCTGTATATAGATTCCTGAAGATTTCTTCGTCAAGTGACACAAATGTCCTCCTTATCAATTCTATTGGCTTTGTTTATCTTTTCCGCTAAATGTTCTGAGAAATTTAACTTATTGTCTATCACTACTCCTATATCCTTTTCTGCACTCACTTCCTCCATCGCTTCATACAAACTGTATCCTACCTTGTCTATCTTGCTGGTCCCAATCCGCATGTACTTGCATTTTTTTGGATGAAAAGGCATTAACCAATGCTCAGACCATCCCTTCATGCCCTCCACACCTCCTTGAAGCAAACCCATATCTTCCTTACTCCTCACTCTTCTATACAGTTTAGTGTCATCCGCATACAGGTATACCTCACTTCCATTAGTTATAACTTCAGGCAATTGGTGATGGGCTGGTCTATCAGAGTGAGAACTGAGCGATCTCTGCCATACCCATAGCTTACTCTGACTGTTCCTTTTACTTATATATTTTCTAGATCTCAAGTGACGGCGTCTCTTCTGTGGATTGACCTCCCAATCTACCAAGATTGGAAGCTAAAGCGTCACATTTTTCCTTTGCCCCTCAACTTTCTCTTCATAATTGCTGAGGGGCACAGGGCCCTGGGTGGGGTTTGGTTTCCCGGGCGTTTCCGCACCCTCCTCAGCTCCCCGCCATGGAGTGGCTTCGGTCACCCAGGCTTTACTGTGGTCGGCACGGAGGGTTCTGTGGGGGTGCTCGTTTGTGGCCTTGGCCTTGCTCAGGGCCTTGGGGCTGTTCGGCCAGGCAGCTTGGGGAACAACAACAACAACAACAACTTCAGGCAAGTCGTTGATAAATATAACGAACAGCAGTGGTCCCAACACAGATCCCTGAGGTACCCCACTTGTAATTTCCCTCCACCCCGAGCCTATTCCATTCACCAGTACCCTCTGTCTCCGATCTTTCAGGAAGGCTTCTATTCATTTCACATATTTCTCCCCTATATTATAGCTTCTAACTTTCTCTATTAACCTTTTATGTGGGACCTTATCGAAGGCCTTCATAAAATCGCAATATACCACGTCTATTACATCACCATCTTCTAGAATTTGCATCCAATCATCTACCACCTTAATTAGCTGTAGTACCGTCGACCTCCCCGGCAAGAATCCGAACTGTCTCCCACTGAAAAGTTGGTTTGACTTCATATGATCCATTATTCCTTCTCTAATTACCGTTTCCATTAGTTTACACACAACACTTGTCAAACTGACTGGTCTATAATTCCCTGGGTCATTTCTCTTTCCCTTCTTAAATATAGCTGTTATGTTCGCCTCTCTCCAGTCCATCGGGATTTGTCCTGTATTAAACGATACCTCAAATAACATTTTCAATGGCTCTACTAACATCTCCCCTCCTTCCTTTATGATTCTTGGGTGTATCCCATCCGGTCCCGGTGACTTACTTCTGTTCATTTTTTCTATAGCCCTTCTTATTCTAGCATGGGAAAACTCTATTAGTTCCAGTGCCGGTGCCTGTTTGATGGGAATAGTAGGTACTGCATCCTCCGACTCCACTGTTAGTACCCCCCCAAAGTATTTCCCCAGCACCTCTGCTTTCTCCTTATCAGTCTCCGCTCTACTCCCATCATTCAACCCCCCACCAGCTCTGGGATCCCTACTCTTCTTGTTAACTTTTCCTGAATGTACTTCCAGAATATTTTTGGATTATCCTTCACATTTCTAGCTATCACTCTCTCCCTCTCCTTCACCCCCCTCCTTGTTTCCCACCTTATTTTATTGTTTATTTGTCTGCGTTCCAGATCCACTTCCTTAGCCTCTATACTAGACCCCCTGTTCTTTTTTAACAATTTTAATCTTTCCCACAATCGTTTCTTTCTTCTAATCAATATCCAAAGCTTTCTTTTCATTGGCAATTCTGGGTTAGTTCTTTTCCTCAATTTTGTTTTATCCTTATATTCCCTTACTGGTACACTTTTGGATACAGCATTCTCCAGTTTGACTCTAATTTTCCTCCACATTCCTTCAGCGTCTTCACCGTTCAAATATTCCCCCCAGTCAATGTCCAAACACCGTCTCAGCAGCTCATAATCTGCTCTATCATACATGTATATTTTTCTATTGCTTCTATTATCCCTCTCCGATTTAATGTTACAACTAAAGCTTATACAGGCATGGTCACTACGACCTATAGGGCTATCCACATTAACATGTTCCACTATATCCTCTTCATTGCTAAAAATCAAATCAAGTACACTCCCCTGCGTCCCATCTCTATATCTTGTCATCTCTACAATATGTTGCGTTAAAAAACAATCTCTCACTTTCTCTATAAACTTATTTTCCAGGCTACCCTGTCCCGCTGGAGTAGTACAATTTGCCCAGTTGATCCTTGGCAAATTGAAATCTCCAATCAAAATTTTATATTTGTTCTCTCTATTATCTATCTCCTCCATTGCTTTCAGTAGGTTATCCTCTCCCCTGCTATTATTTGGGCTTCTATATATAGAGGCAATTAGAATTGATCCTCTTACACATTTTACTTCAATACACAAATACTCACAATACTGCTGTCTCATATCCACCTCATTAACCTTGAGCTCTTTTCTTACATAAATAAACAGTCCTCTTCCAACCTCTGCTCTAATAGCATTTCTCTCATATAACTCAAAACCCTCCAAACTATATTCCACCAGTTCCCTTTCAATTCTAACATTTTTTGGTCTTACTTCCTGTAGGGCTATGACATCAGGTTTTTCCTCTTCATCCTGCAACCTACATATCAGTTCTCTTTTCTTGTCCTGGGTAAACACATCCACATTACTAAACATAATCCTTAATCCATCTACCATTCCTTCAGCAATTACACCATCCCGCTCCTCCAGTCCGTACCCTACTCCCCTGTTAGCACTACTGGGTCTGCCTCTTTGTCTCCTGTCTCTCCCTGTGACACCTCCACCCCGTTCTCCTCCTCCGTCACAACTCTCATCACATTCTCTCCCCTCCCTGATCTCCCCCTCCTTTCTACTCTTATAAACCACTTCCTCACTTTTCCGTCCCTCACTCTCCAGTAAAAATTTCTCTTATCCTCCTCATCCAACTTTCCATTATTTTCATCAGCCTTTTCTTGTAATTCCTTAATTTTTTTTCCTTTGTTCTATACTCAAATCCTTCTTTAGTCTTATGTGTTTCAGTTTATCATTTGTATTTAGCCTCCAACTAAAATTTGTCACAGTCTCCGCCACTACCCTAGTTTTAAACTGTACCCTTATAGGTCTCATCTCTCCCCTTTTATATCTACCTATCCTACTGATCTCCTCCACCTGCCCTTCCCATCCATATTCGTCCTCATCTACACCTTTCAAGACCTCCTTCACTGTCTCCATATCCCTCACTTTTCTCACTCCATTATCATTCATATGAGTCTCTATATCTCCATACAAGATTACACCCCTATCCCTGTCCATGGCCTCCCTCACGACACTCTCCTTGTTCTTCATGACCCCTACAACTGCACTCTCAAAACTTTTGTTGGTCATATTCATTTCTTCCTTTTGCTCTTTCATAATATCCTCCAAATCCTTGACTTTTTGTTTACCTACCACCGTCCATGCAGTCGACTCCTTTACTTCCGTGAAACGTCCTTCGTATTCCTTCAGCTGCTCCTTCAATGCCATATTCTCTGCTCCCAGTTCATCTACCCTTTTCAATACCATCTCTAGGCTCTCATTAACTGCCAAAAAAGGCCTGCATTCACTTCCTTCGCTAGGCCTATTCCCTTCCCCACCTATCACACCACACATTACACACAGTGCCTTAACTTTCTCACCAATATCCCCCTTCCATTTCTCCGTATCACTCATCCACTTTTCCAAATCCTTCACAACAATACTAACCTCTTCTAACTTCTTATCTGTGCTCTTAAATCCCCGAAAACGTTGTAACCTTCCTTCCGCCTCCGTCATACCCGAAATTCCCTCTGCCATGTTTGTTTACAAACTCAACAACTCACAACCCTACCGCTGTCCCGTCACTACACGCTCTTATTACACTATATATCACCCCTCCACCACACCAATATATCCTCCAAACACTTCACTAAATCCTTCCTCTTCTTGTTAGCCCCGTATGCACTCGATATCCTTGAATTAATTGACTATTCCCATAACATATGCCGGAGCCTCAAACTTGCGTCCGCCTTCCGCCGTGGAGTGCCGCCAACCTTGTCTATCTTGCTGGTCCCAATCCGCATGTACTTGCATTTTTTTGGATGAAAAGGCATTAACCAATGCTCAGACCATCCCTTCATGCCCTCCACATCTCCTTGAAGCAAACCCATATCTTCCTTACTCCTCACTCTTCTATACAGCTTAGGGTCATCCGCATACAGGTATACCTCACTTCCATTAGTTATAACTTCAGGCAAGTCGTTGATAAATATAACGAACAGCAGTGGTCCCAACACAGATCCCTGAGGTACCCCACTTGTAATTTCCCTCCACCCCGAGCCTATTCCATTCACCAGTACCCTCTGTCTCCGATCTTTCAGGAAGGCTTCAATCCATTTCACACATTTCTCCCCTATATTATAGCTTCTAACTTTCTCTATTAACCTTTTATGTGGGACCTTATCGAAGGCCTTCATAAAATCGCAATATACCACGTCTATTACATCACCATCTTCTAGAATTTGCATCCAATCATCTACCACCTTAATTAGCTGTAGTACCGTCGACCTCCCCGGCAAGAATCCGAACTGTCTCCCACTGAAAAGTTGGTTTGACTTCATATGATCCATTATTCCTTCTCTAATTACCGTTTCCATTAGTTTACACACAATACTATAATTCCCTGGGTCATTTCTCTTTCCCTTCTTAAATATAGCTGTTATGTTCGCCTCTCTCCAGTCCATCGGGATTTGTCCTGTATTAAACGATACCTCAAATAACATTTTCAATGGCTCTACTAACATCTCCCCTCCTTCCTTTATGATTCTTGGGTGTATCCCATCCGGTCCCGGTGACTTACTTCTGTTCATTTTTTCTATAGCCGTTCTTATTCTAGCATGGGAAAACTCTATTAGTTCTAGTGCCAGTGCCTGTTTGATGGGAATAGTAGGCACTGCATCCTCCGACTCCACTGTTAGTACCCCCCCAATGTTCCAGAACAGGCAACTCACCTGTAACTGTGGGCTGTGCGACCTCGGGGAGTAAAGGCTTAACAACTGGCCAAGATGTATCCGGTCCATACAAAAGCGGCATAGGGCCCTTTTTACTGGGGATAGATTTTTCAAGTGGGGGAGGTAGCAATTCTGATTTTTTTTTCAAATTGAACGGCAACAGAGCCGTGGCACCCGAAGTGGGAGCCATAGGAGTGACAGCAGGGGGAGGTAAAGTTACACTAACTTGAGGTTGCACCGGAACTTGCCCCAGAGGTCGCACCGCAGGGGCTACTGGTGCCAGAATAGATACCTGTCGCTCACATTTTACCTGCCTCATAAAATCAGACAACTCCTGTATTTGGTCCTTAGCTACAAAAATACCACTTTCTTGGTCCGACTGAGACGCGGACTGTGACATCTCTGAGTCCTGCGTTCCAGATTGCCGAGAAGATGGACGTTGGCCAGACGTCAGCTCCTCGGTATGTTCTCCTTGTTGGTCTAGAGAAGATCCCGGTAACCGGGTCGGGGGGGCCGGTAAAGCCTCCGACCGAGACTCGCCAACCCGGGCAGCGAATCCTGTGTTTCTGTTTGTGGGTCTTTGAGAACGTAGGACTCGGACAGGTCTCGAATGTTCAAATCAGGTATTTCATACATCGAGGAGTCATGAACTGAGGTATGCCGGTCAGAAGAGCTGTCAGACTCCTGCTGGCTAGAAAACACACTGCTGCTCCTGTCCATTCCCAAAACCGCCAAAGCCTTAGGTACCGGCTGAGGGTTGTGGGGAATAACAAACCGGTGAGATGGGCCTGAGACATTGCTGGATGTGTCTCTTGGTGCCTCCCTCTGTGACGAAGACATCTTAACCGCCTGGGACGGAGGCTGAGCCGCTTTCTTCGACGATGAGGAGAACTTCCTAGACCGGCTCTTCTTGGACTTGTCATCGCCGGCAGATAATGCGGAGTCAAAATCAGAGCGGGACCTCTTAGCAGCTTGTTCTACAGAAGGCGACTTTGGTCTTGGTCTAGGAGAGTGGTACCTGTAACGCCGGCTAGACGACGATGGTACATCCGGCGGATCAGTGGTCCTGGGTCGCTTAGTTTGGCGGGAGGAAGTGTCACGAGAAGAACCCCCAGAGGGTGAAATAACTAATGCCCCTTTAAGTAAATAATCTAAAATGTGGTCATCCAGCTGCAAAGATTTATGGGCGACCGTCTTACAGTAAGTTACATATTCAGATCTAATGTGAAGCAAACTAGTCTTGCATTGACTATCGGCATGGTTTAAATAGGCATTGCGGAGGGCTGAACGTTTAGAACAAGATTGGGAGAGCCAACGACCTCGAGAACGGTCCAAACAGGGAACACACTTCACACAAAGGGTGTGTCCAATGACCGTTAAATTATGACAACCCAGAGCTGCACAGCAAGAGAAAGCACTCTTATCCATAACTTCACTTCCTCCTGCCAGGGAGATGCAATCCTCCTAGGTGTCCCACATGCGAACCTGTGTGTGAGAAAATTCCAAGAATCATAATGCTCATAAGGACACGCTAGGATGGAAAAGCTAATATATCAATATAAAATCTCCACGTGAAAGAGAAGGAAGAATTGAATAACACTATACAATCTTAATTCCCCTTATGTTAAGTACATTCCCCAGAAATGTAAGTGAGTAGGTAGTAGCCTACCATGTGCTACTTTAACAATATAACTTCTTACCTAAGTGACCAACACCCACCTCATCCCGTCTTGTGATGCAAGAACTAACCCCGGCGGCCAGCGCAACTATGGAAATTAATTCTTAACCCCGGCGGACCAGTCGCCAAAAATTTAAAGCAAAAGTCTAACTGGAAGCTACAAGATAGGAATGCGTGAGTTCGTTTCTCGGCTCAGCCGTTATTATCCCGGCGGCAGTGGCTCCCCACTATATACCCCCAGGAGTAACATTCGACAGTACCAAGCAACGAACGTTATCTCTGTTAAGTTTATGTGGCGGAAAATTGTGGTAAAGGAGGAGGCATAGCCGGAACCTCTCGAAACCCGATTTGTTTAGTGACATGCCAGCTCAGCCGGAATCATACTATACGCCGTAAACAAAACAAACAAAATCCATTTCAATCCCGTACCAAATGCGAATATACTGAATTTTAACATTAAGTCTGGATGTTTCCCGGTGGAAAAACCACGCGTAACAACCAGAGGCATGTTGTTATGTAAGTCTCACTTGAATAAAACTCCCGCCGGAAGGGCCAACCCACCAAAATGGATTGAACAACGTGAACATACATAGCATGGTTATACATGAACAATAATCAATAATCAATAATAACACATCCTAGCCATATATATGCAACCTACATGAGGCCAACTAGATGGGAGCAGATGGCGATGATATCAGTCATTGTAGCACAAACCTGCGATCCAGCGTTGACCACACAATCACGTTGTATCACGAAGAGTAGGTTGAAGAGCAGCATGGTTCCATGCAGGACCCCTCAGCTAAGTGAGAAAATCCACGAGCACTAGCCCACGTGGCATACTGTTGAACACCCTGATTGGACCGGACAACAGGCTCCAGTTCACCCTAAAAGAAGCCTCATGACTAATCAGTGAACTAATAATGAGCTAGGATAATAAAACAAGGACGTGGGAGCCTCGCCTATCACAACGAGGACTCCGCCTAACACATATACTTTAGACCCTGAAAAACAGTCTCCAGGGCCCGCATTTAACACTCACAGCCTACACCTAGTCTATTAAGCTACCTGACCTCAGCACTTGCATGTACAAATGAGCAAAGACTCACCATAACCGAGGAAGGGTGACGAACAAGGGCGGGCAGGAGCGCCTGGGACACGCGTCCGGAGTCAGCGGGCCCGGGAGAAGGAAGAAAGAACAAGCGCTTCAAGGAGGGAAGCGAAGCGTGCCCAAACAGCAGACGCATGAGAAGCGCAATGCTAGATTAAGTTTAATCTTTTATTTTATTTATTTTTTGCTAGTTTTTTCTAGTAGTGGTACCCACATCATATAGGACGAGTCCGTGAGTGGTTTTTAAGAGCGTTTCGCTCACGATGTGTGGCAATCGTATTTTGATCTTTCCTGGGCGGGAAGTTTGAAAAGACAAGCTTGAGTTCAAAGATTGACCATAAACAATGTTAAGACGCATTGTCAATGATGAAGGGGCCACTAGTAATAAATAAATATATATACAGTATATATATATATATATATATATATATATATATATATTTATTAGTGGCCCCTCCATCATTGACGAACATGCCTATTACATAAGGCACCCTCTTCAAACACTCATCCGCCGTAGTTTTGAATCTACCGCGCAGAGCATCTAAAATATGAGGAGCCTTCATCATAAGCGCACGCGACATCACTCATGGCTTCAGTCATTATGAATTGGGTTCTCACTACGAAAAAACTTTGTAAAAAAGAAAAAGAAAAAGAAAATAAGAATAACTATTCAATAAGCTTTCCATAATATCGTGGATGTACTTGTGTGGATCTTTGACCAGACGCTGACTCAGGTGTCATTCTTCCTTCTCTGCGTAGCAGGAGTGTCCTGGGCTGGTTGCCCGCAGTGCAGTGTATTTTGGGTCGTGTGTTTGGGGCATCTATTTCGGATGTACCCTCGTGGTCCTGTTGTGGACTTGTGAACTTTTTCACTGTTAGCTAGCTTTGTGATGCAGGCGGCTTTCATTACGCGTTATTATTGCTTCCTTTTATCTTTCCGATGAGGTAGCTTATTTTTGCTGACGTTCCCAGCGTATTTTTCTTCACTTAGTGAAGTTTTTTCTGGGTCCCGAGTCAGTTCTTCTCTTTGCCGGAAGTGTTTGTTACAGTGGTGTGTTGACTGTGGTTCCTGTTGTGATATAATTCAGTGCTTTTTGTTTATATTACGACATGTTTACTTTTATGTCCGTCTGCCTAGGCCTAGTCAGCCTCTCGTAGCTTTGCCACATGTACAAGTGTTATTGATTTATGTTATAAATATGTACTACTGTGTCATGTGTGTCCTGGTTTAGTTGTGTATTGGCTAATTCCACGGACTATTTATGTGTCCTGGTTTAGTTGTGTATTGGCTAATTCCTCGGACTATGTTGGGCCCGGCGTAGTTGTGTTTTGGCTACGCCTCGGTCCTGTTTTGAGTTCAGATGGTTTCTGGACGGGGTGGGTTATTTCCGGCGGGTTTTTCTCGGTTACACCATGAAAAACCCGGCTGGTTGCCGAGTTTTAGCCACGCGTGGTTTAAAAAACAGGCTTGTTTCCCCGGCGAGTAGGTGTCTGTGGCTCCCCAGGACTGCGTCTCTGTGGTGCCTGTTTCAGGCCCCTTATGTATCCCGGCGGGATGACTGTACCCATCTAACAGTGTTCATGCGGACATGTGTTTGTAGTTTTTTCAGTTTTGCAAAGCCAATAAAAAACTAAGCTGTTGTTGTTTTCCTCCCCGGCGATCTTTTACAAAGAAGTGGGGATAGGATTGGTTGGGGTTAACTTTAGATCACCCGGCGGGTGCAACCTGGAAGGGTGGGATGAACGAATTTACAAAAGAAATTCAGTTTAGTTGACCAGACTTTTGAGGGATGCATTGTGTATCACCTTCAACATACGGCGAATTAAGGCACAATTGGGGTTAACATTTTTAAACTATTATTCACACCCGGCGGGTGCTCCCTGGAGGGGTGGAATAACAAATTTTCAATTCAGTTAGTTAACCAGACAATTGAGGGATACGTTTTGTATCGCCGCCTTCAGCTTAAGGCGTAATTGGGGTTAACAGTTTTTAAACTAATATTCACACCCGGCGGGTGCTCCCTGGAAGGGTGGGAATAATGAATTTACAATTCAGTTAGTTAACCAGACAATTGAGAGATACGTTTTGTATCGCCGCCTTCAGCATACGGCGATCTAAAAAGTTACTTCGGGAGAAGTTAGGTCTCGTATATGTGTCAGGCTTCCCAGTTTTTGATCCACGAGATAATTCGGGGGCCGGCGTCTTTTTTAGTTTTTTTTTTCCAAGATTGAATCCGGAAACAAACACCACCGGAAAGACTAAAATCAGTTATAAATGCCATGCGGGTCTTTATATTATGTCAGAGGGTATTCAGAAATCTTTTTGGACAAGTTAAGATAATTTGAAATCTTTTACTTAGGAACCCCACCGCGTAGCAAGCCGTAGTCGTTGTGGATTGCGTCTCGTTACCCGGCGGGTTATTTAACACTTGTGTGCGGACATGTTGGATTAACCTTATGAGCATTAATTCCTGGAAATTTACTTTTTTTCCAGAGCTGGGTCCCGGCGGGTCTATACAGAACCTGGAGTAAGTTTCCCACCAGTCTCTGTCATGGCTACCTTTGCCCCGGTTTTTGCTTTATGCATTACGCCCTCCTGTTCAGGTATCCCTATTTTTGCGCACACCCTTTGTATAAAATGTGTTAAATGTCTCGACCGCTCAAGGGGTCTGTGGGTGATGCGAAACTGTACCTTTTGTTCCCAACTCAGTTTAAAAGTCTTACAAGACAATGACAAGACCGCAGCGATCGCCTTACGGGAGGTCAGGCAGCAGATGACAGCTTATACTACTATTGTGGCTCATAAGTCACTTCAATGCGATAACGTCCAGTTATGGGATAAGTTACTAATTGAGCACCCTCCCCTTAAACGTCCCTCTAGAGTAACTGTTCGTAAACCAACAGAGACTGGACTGGGTTCTATACTTGCTCCAGCCCCAGGCACAGATAAACGACGGCGAGAACCGACGCCCCCGGTGGCAGCCTCCTCGTCCCGGGCGAGATCTAAGTCCAGGTCCCCGCTTAGGCAGCAGCCGCCGAGTCTCTCTTCTTCACCAACGAGCAAGAAGAGTAAGACAGAGGGGTCAACGAGTGAACATAGCGAGAAATCCTCTAAACCCAAGAGCAGTTCGCGGTCGCACCGTAGCCACAAATCGTCCCGGAAGGACTCACATGATCGAAGGGCCTCCCGGCGTTCACCGGAGTCTAGTGCCTCTCGTCATACCTCTATCCCCGACAGAGCTAGTGTGCAATCTCATAGGGAGAATTTAGTACCAGTACCAAAAGATAGTTTACCTCTTAGTATTTTAACTCTAGATTTGGAGAGTTCAGTGGACAGTGATCGTCCACTGGCAGAGTCAAGTGGGAACTCCATAATTGAGGGTATGTCAGACTCCCAAGGGAGTGCAGGCCAAGGCCTGGGTGTTTGGCGGTTTTCTCGTCCTATGGCTAGAACTAAACAAACAGTGGCTGATGTCCACAGGGACGAGGCGATCCCATCATCTATTCCTGATTTGTCTTTACAACAAGATGAGACTCCGGCTTCGGCGGAATCCTCTCGTGGTGAGCCGGATGACAAAGACGATGTATCTATTATCTCATACATGGAAGTGCAGGAGTCAGACGGATTGGGAGACGGAGGCTCAGAACTTTGCGACCACCTTCACCTCAAAAACTTCCCACCAGATCCCTCAGGATAGTCATTCTTGGTTTTCAATGCCAGTGTGTTCTGCCGGCGGAGTCCCTTCGGCTTTGTTTGATTTCTTAGCTGCCCCCAAAATCAATTTATGTGAACTCAAGGATCCTTTCACTACCCCTACCCCTACTCACCTAGACCGAGAATTTAGGCTACGGGGGAAAGCATTTCGCCTGTTCTCACAGTACATTGTGACGCAACAGGTGGCTAAATCGATGCTCCGGTCCACTCAGGCAATCGCAGACGCGGATGCTAGAAGATCGGTTGAACTGTCTCGGCGACTGCTCCTTCAGTCGTCAATTCAGTCATTGGGTGACATACGCACAGCCTTGCTTGAGGCGGTGCGAGCACGACAAGATCTCAGGATGTCCTTAGTGCGGAGGCTTCCTGATCGTATTGCGAATCAGGTGGTCATGTCACCAGTGCTCACTCCCTCTTTAATGTCCCCTGAGGTGTGGAGAACAGTTTTTAATATGGCTCAGGCCTTTAAACATAGTCCCGCCCCTTCTAAGAAACCTGCCTTTAACTTCCCCAAACCCAAGCCAGTCGCAAAAGCACAGCCGGGGGGATCTAAGCCCTTTCATCCACCTAAGTCCTCCTCCACTCAAGGTCAGTATAGGTACAAACAGGGTAAGTTTACAGGTCAGAAAGGAAGAGGCTATAATAAACCAGGTCAGGGCACGTCTTCTGCCAACGCCAGCCAGCCGGCGAAGCGTCCACCACCACCACCTCCACCACCATCAAAAAACTAATGTCTCTCTCATTCCCGGGGCCGGTCTTAAGGCGGGTGGATCCGAGAGTAGTACAGCCGGCGAACCCTTGTCTGCTAACTGGGTCGTTCCGAACGTGTCACCAAGCATGGCCGTTAAACACTTGGGCAAGGATGGTGGCACGCAAAGGCATCACTTGGCAGTGGCTCCGGCGACCTCGTTTACGTCAGCCGACAACGGCGAATCTAGTTTCTTTAGAGGTGGAGTCACTGGTCACGGAAATGATGGCCAAGAATGTCATCATCCCGGTCCCTCAAAATTACCCAGTCTTCACATCCAAGCTATTTTTAGTTCCCAAAAGGGACAGTGTTCAGATGAGACCCGTCGTAGACCTGTCGTATCTGAACCTTCACATTCACAACGAGTCATTCAGGATGTTAACAGTGCACCAAATCAGGCTGACACTTCCGCCGGGAGGTTGGATGTGTTCCTTAGACCTGACAGACGCTTATTGGCACGTCTCGGTAAACAAAAGATTTCAACGATTTCTGGCCTTACGGGTCAGGGATCAAACTTATGTTTTTCAGAGGATGCCATTCGGTTTGAACCTGGCACCTCGCTTATTCACGAAATTAGTCCGGCAAGCACTGATGCCATTGTTACAACAAGGGATCAGGATTTTATGGTACCTAGACGACTGGCTGGTGGTGGCAGAGACAGGGCATGTATGCATAAATCATGTCAACATAACATTAAAACATGTCAAAACTCTAGGGTTCAAGGTAAATCTGGTAAAGTCAAACCTTGTTCCCTCACGAGTAGTTCAGTGGATAGGGCTGGTTTGGGACACAGCTGCTCTCACTCTGAGTCAGAGTGTGGACAATCGAAACAGATTTCGCAGGAAACTGTTCAGGTTCCTCCACAGTCTGACTACGACACGCAGAATCTGGGAGTCTCTGGTCGGCTCTCTCAACTCGATTCAACTAACTGTAATGTTGGGCTGGTTGAAAGTAAAGCGTTTAATATTGGAGGGCAACAAATATTTTCCGCTATTGCCGGCGAAAAAATTATGGCCCATACCAAAATAAATCCACAACTTACTAGCGGTCTGGGCGAAGAGGGAAATGTTGCACTCGGTAATGTCATGGACCTCTCCTCCGCCGACGGTATGGGTAGACACGGATGCGTCAGGAACGATAGGTTGGGGTTTTCAGTCAAACCAAGGGCACCAGGGCCAAGGGCTTTGGTCCCATTTAGAAATCTCCCACATCAATGTCAAAGAATTACTAGTCCCCTTATATTTCCTTCAGGCTCACGGCTCTACTTTACGGGGCAAGGCGGTGGCCTTCAGAATGGACAATCTGAATGCGGTTCACTGTATTCAGAAACAAGGGTCAACGAGATCTCGAAAGTTGCTAAACGTGTCAGAAGAGATTTTTACTCTAGCCAACAGGCTCGACATTCATCTTCATGCATCTTATCTCCCAGGCGTAGCAAACGTCTGGGCAGAGGCTCTGTCTCGGAGACAGAGCACAACAGTAGAATGGGCGCTCAAGCAACCCATTTTCAACCAAATGATTGCAGAGCTTTACCATCCACAAGTGGATCTGTTCGCGTCCAAGGAGACTCACAAACTCCCACTATACCTCACCCGCCGGACGATAACGCCGGCAGGGGGGCCAGACGCACTGGTGACAGACTGGAACAGGTGGAGTTCCATCTATCTGTTTCCGCCGCCAGACGCGTCTCTAATGTGCCATGTAGTAAACAAACTACGGGATTATCGGGGCTTAGTCTCGATAATCGCGCCCCTATGGCCGGCGCAGTTGTGGTACCAGCAATTGAAAACGTGGTGCCCGGACCCGGTGTCGCTCCCGGTCGGGTTTTTCCACTTAGACACGATTGGCAACCTAGCGACCTCGCTGACTTTTGCATTATGGACATTCAGGAGGCCAAGTGGCTAGCACCGTATGGTAGAGACGTGACCAATAAATGATTGAATCAATATACTCAGTCTACAAAACGACAGTACCAATCGCATTGGCAAGCCTTTACTTCTTGGATCATTAGAACTGAACAAACGGTGCCCTCGGTGGCGTTAGTTTTTAATTATTTAAATTATCTGTTTGAGCAGAAACGCTTATCTGTGGTAACGTTAAAAAATCACTTAACAGCGATTAGGATACCTTTTTGGGACCTTACCGGTCTCTCCATACCAGTTGCGGAGGAAACAGGTTTTATGAGGGCATGTTTTAAGCTCCGTCCACCTCCCCGTCAGCTCATGCCTACTTGGTCTCTGGACAAGGCATTGTCATTACTTCACTCCCGTCTGTACCAAAATACTGCAGATTTTACATTACTCTTAAAAAAGGCGGTATTCCTTTTGGCTTTGGCCACCGGGAACAGAGTGTCAGAGCTGGCGGCGATGAGCAACACACCTAATTGCCTCAGGTTTGGTAGGCTTAATGATTGTATTCACATTGCACCTTCCCAGGGTTTGTAGCCAAGAATGAGCACAGTGCACACGTGTTTTCTGAATTCACTGTGCCGGCGTTGAAAAGGGGAAATGTGCACCATAATTTATGTCCAGTGCAAGCTCTAACCAAATATTTGAGGGTAGCTCCTCTAAACCCCCAGGGTGCTTTATGGGTGGCAAGTACGGGTAAGCGCTTACTGAAGCGTAGATTGGCTTCTCTTTTGGTCGAGGTCATTAAAGAGAGTAATCCCGGCGTTGTGGGTAGGGCCCACGATTTACGCAAATGGGCAGCCTCTTTGCGTTTCCTTAAGAATTTTTCTGTGGAAGATATTACGTCTACGCATTTGTGGGCCTCTAATCATACGTTTTTGACTCGGTACCTGTCAGTAGCTCTAGACAAACCTTCCTTGCCATGTATAGCTTTAAGGCAGAGGGTCAAGGTGGCCCTTAAGTCACTTTTTGTTTTAATTTCAAGGAAAGGGGGGGGGGGGGGAGGGGGGGGGGGGGGGGAGGGGGGAGGGGGGGGGGTGCAGTCAGTGTAACATAGGACACCCTAGACCCCGCCGGAGTATAAAGAGCTGTGATACGAGTATGAGTAATGTGATATGAAAATTTCTCTGTTCTATTCAGGGCGGGAAATTGTGCTAGTACAATGTTGGTACAAACAACAGTGTTGTTATATTAGTTTTGGCTGTAAAAGCAATTTAGTTTTAAGCATAGGATATATTTTTACAAAATATTTCCACGAGTATTATGGGGTTATATGTGCACATGTAAACTTATAAGTTTTTATTTTTCACCACTTATGTTGAGTGGGGTGCCTTTTTAACTTACAGATCTGTTCACAGAGTCTCAAGAGTTAACCTTTTGTTTCAAGCAGGCTTCTTTGAAGCACGCCCCTGCTTGACCCCCTTTTGTATATATGTGCTGCGCCATTAAATATATATTTTTCAAAGTAAGAATACTATGTGGTTGTTTGATTATCTGCTTTTGCTAGAGTTATGATATGATTACGAATGTCTCCCTCCAGTCTTAGAAATCAGGCATGTTCGTCAATGATGGAGGGGCCACTAATAAATTATAGGTTTGACTCCTGTAAGGAGATAAAGAAAACCTAATATTTAGTAGTGGCCCCGTAATCATTGATGACTGGGGCCCTCCCGACCATCCCCTTCCCATTCGTTGATGTATTAAGGATTTTGGTTACTTGATATGTCAGTGAAGGAAGAATGACGCCTGAGTCAGCGTCTGGTCAAAGATCCACACAAGTACATCCACGATATTATGGAAAGCTTATTGAATAGTTATTCTTATTTTGTTTTTGTTTTTATTTTTTACAAAGTGTTTTCGTAGTGAGAACCCAATTCATAACGACTGAAGACATGAGTGAGGTCGCGTGCGCTCATGATGAAGGCTCCTCATATTTTAGATGCTCTGCGCGGTAGATTCAAAACTACGGCGGATGAGTGTTTGAAGAGGGTGCCTTATGTAATAGGCATGTTCGTCAATGATTACGGGGCCACTACTAAATATTAGGTTTTCTTTATCTCCTTACAGGAGTCAAACCTATAATATATATATATATATATATATATATATATAAATATATATATACAGTATATATATTTTTTTTTTTTTTTTTTTTTTTTTTAAGAGACAATGAACGGAGGAAGGAAAAACACAGATAAAACAAAAAGGTCCATGTGCCTAAAGGCATCCTCCATTCATAAAATGTTTGTAACAACTGGATTTAAACATTTGTTGATTGTAAGTTTGTGGAAAGCAATTCGAGGGAAGTGAATTCCAAAGAGTAGTAGCTCTGGGGATAAATGAATTCTGATAAGCAGAAGTTCTGCATTGTGGAGGAGAAAGTGTAAATTCATGGGCGCTCTCAGCTGCCCTAGTTCTACGGGGAAAGATGTGGAGAGGCGGCACAATTGAAGCAAGTTCCTCGGAACAATTGCTGTGAAAATATCTGTAGAATAATGCAAGGGATGCAACGTTTCTTCGTATGGCTAATGTAGGAAGGTCCTGTGTGATTGCAGGGTTATTGATTAATCTAATAGCTTTATTTTGAATTTTGTCCAACTGCCTCAATGCAACCACTCCACTTCCACCCCACAGAGGTGAACAGTAATCCATCTGAGAGCGCACATGACTTTTATATATTACGGCCAACTGCTCGTCAGTGAAGAATTCTCGAACTCTGTACAGGAGTCCCAGTTTTTTAGAGGCATTCTTAGCAATGCTTCTAACATAATGTGTCCAGCTCAAGTTAGTAGTTAATGTTACACCGAGAATGTCAATACTAGGGGAAGTGGGAATATTTACATCATTAAAAAATATATGGGAGTCAGTGAGATTCTGTCGGTTAGAAAATTGAATGTACTTGGTTTTCTGTGCATTAAAGGAAACTATATTCTCTTGTCCCCATTCATTAATTCTAGAAAGGTCCCGGTTCAGAGAAATTGCAGTGTTTATTTTTGAATTTATAAGATCGGGTTGGGTGAAAGAATTGGTAAATGTGAAGGAACTGTGGAGTGTTGAGTCATCTGCGTAGGAATGTATTGGATTATGAGTGGTAGATATGAGATCATTGATATGAATGAGGAACAGAGTTGGGGCCAAAACTGATCCCTGGGGAACACCAGCATTTATTGAGTGAAATTGAGAATAAAGGCCATCTACCATTACACGTATTTTTCTGTTATGAAGATAAGAAGAAATTAGTGGAACTAATGATGCAAGGCCGTAGTGTGACATCTTCGACAATAAGGATTGATGCCAGACTCTATCAAATGCCTTTGATATATCCAGTGCTATTGTATGTGTTTCACCATGTTGGTCTGTAGCTTGGTTGATTTGATGCGTAAGAAGGCAAAGAATGTCTGCAGTTGATCGACATCGTCTAAAACCATATTGCCTATCACTGATTAATTTATTATTCTCCAGATGCTTAATTATGTGATTATTTAATATAATTTCAAAAACTTTGCCAAGAGTGGAAGTTATAGCTATTGGTCTGTAGTTTGATGGATCTGAAGAGGCACCTTTTTTAGGAACTGGATGGATGTTTGCTTCTTTCCAGGGTACTGGGAAGCATGAGGTATGAGTACACAGACGGAAAAATTTTGCCAATACAGGAGCGAGCACCAAGGAGCAATTCTTAAGTACTATTGGAGGAATTTCATCTGGACCAGGAGCCTTATCTACTGAGAGATTCTGCAAAATAGTTTTGACATGTCTGGTGTGGATCTTAAGTGAGGGAATTTCAGGTGAATTAAAATTAAGTACAGGGACATCTTGATTTATTTCATCTAAGGTTGAGTTGGTGGAGAAAATATCTGCAAGAAGGTTAGCTTTACCTCGTGGGTCACTTACAAGATTGCCAGTCGGAGATTTTAATGGTGGAATGGATGAAGCAGTAGTGAAGTTGGATTTGAATGAGTTAAGAGTAGACCAAAATATTTTGTTATCATTTGGATTATTTAGAAGTTTATTTGCCTGCTTATGGAGAAAGTTTGATTTAGTTAGGTTTAATACAGTTTTGGCATGATTTCTGATGTTTCTAAAGTAATTAAAGGCTTCATGTGTTTTTGATCTTGTGTATGCATTGTAGGCTATTGCTTTTTGTTCAGTTACTCTAGCACAATTATGGTCAAACCATTTAGGTGAATTAGATCTTTTACTGTACTTTTGATGAGGAATAAAAGTTTCCATTCCAATTTTTACAAAATCTTGTATGTGGCTCAAGGTGGAGTGTGCATCATTAGAAAAGAAAGAGGTCCAGGGAATATCAATAAAGAAACCTTGAAGACCCTCCCAGTCTGCCCTATCGTAATGCCATTTAGTCACCAAAACAGGTTCAGAGTGGGAGGGTGTGGTAGGTGATAGACAGGTGGCCTGTATCAGACAGTGATCAGAAGATCCAAGTGGGGACCTCACTGTAACATCATAATTTTCTGAATTGGTTGTTAAAAATAAGTCCAGTAGGTGGGAATTATGATTAGGATTGTCTGGTACACGGGTGGGTTGGTTGACTAGTTGAATGAGATTAAATGAGTCTGCAAATAGCTCACATTCAAGACCAGCATCATCAGTCCTGGCTGAATGAGTGAGCCATTCAACATTATGGACATTAAAATCACCCAACACAGTGATTTCAGAAGAAGCATTTAAGTTGAGGACACTGAGTTGTGAGGACAGAGAATCAAATATATATATCATATATATATATATACAGTATCTATATAAAACAAAATATTGAAAATCAGTAGGCGGTGAGCATTATCTAGTGAAAATCAGTAATTTGACGTTTGTAGCTCAACCAGTTTATCAAAGTACAGTATCCCTTATTGTACAGGCAACATCGATCATTATAATTATATTTTGTATGTACAGTATGTATGTACTGTATGTATATACTCAGGCACATACCCCATTGCTGGGGGTGGCCGACACGAGACAGAGCTCGAACAGAAACAGCATTTAAAGTTCCTATTCTCAGGGTCCGGGATCACTTTGACGTTATATTTTAATAGCTATATTTACACGATCATATGCAGCTCAAGAAGTATATGCTGTAGTAAAAAGGGATTATTAGGATCGTTCGAAGCATGTTAATTGCACAAGACCCTCCCTTTTTAAGCTGAATAAAATTGTCTAATATTGCCAGCATAAAGTTAAAAATATGGCCTGGTACTGAATTGGATATAGGATGTATCAAAAGTCCCATTACCCAGATTGTTTATTGTGTTCAGTACACATAGTCTTTGGTAACATTCTACCAATGGCTCAAAATTGATTTTAGCATTGATTCTTATTTTATTCCCTAGTTTTCCTTCATATTTAATGTTTTGTGATATTAAGAATTGGTGCAATTTAGTTTCTTTATTAGCCTAACCTAACAACCTAACCTAACCTAGTATAGTTTCAAAACGAAAATGCCCCAGTTTATAATACCAGAAACCAATAAATAAGGATATACATAGATGAACGGTAATCATTTTAATACCCAAATAGAGTTGGAGCCACCGCTGGAATTATACCTTGTCTTTACATTTACATTATGGGAATTACAAACTCATACACAAAGTTTATTAAAAAAAAAAAAAAAAATACAGCTGTTGTCCACAACATATTCCCAAAGTTTAAAATGTGATGGTCGTTCGCTCGTGTACAAATCTAATAATTAGTTTTTAGATTTTAAGATGTTCGTTCCATTTGGCGATTTTAAGACTTTTCGCCCAATTTAAGTCAATTTCAAGACCTTTCGTCTCATTCAGGTGACGATGTTTTCCTCGTGAGCGATAGCTAGCCTGTATATTATGAGGAACCAGCCTTTGGCCGGGACATTTTTCTACCGAAAAATTTACACCTTTATCTGGAAAGGGGGTCTTAGGGGTATTGATGGATGTCTTGGGAGCAAACAAAAAAATCTCCCCTTAAAATACTACCAAAGTTGCACACGATCCAGCACACTACCATATGTTTAATGCAAGATAAAAATGTTGTATGTTATCCCTAAGGGGGTAGTGCTTGGTTTTTGGTCTATTTGTTTATTTATTTATTTTTGAGTTTCCTCGCTAGACCTCCATCAAGCTTAGAAAAACACCCCCAAGACCCCCTTTCAAGATATTTTTTTGTTTTTAATATTAGTTTAACCAGACCACTGAGCTCCATAAAAGAACTCTCATAGGGCTGGCCCAAAGGATTCGATCAAGATATATAACTAAATGAGTCAAGATAGATAGGGAAGGGCAGTAGGGGAACAAACCGAGGAAGGTGAAGACACACAGACATTTCTCGCCATTTCATCAGTTCAGCAGGATCACATGAGCTCCACATCAGAGCTCTTATAGGGCAGGGCCGAAGGATGAGGCAAGAACTGCTACACTGCAACACCAACCAAGAAGTGATCAGGGCGAAGAATGAAAGATCAGGTCGAAGGTAGAAAAAATCACATCGAGAAGCAAAAAATGCATTACCGAAGGGAATCAAGTCAGTTCGGCCACATCAGCAACCGAAGAGACAAACGGGTCAGGAGTCAACCACCTCGCCAGGCCAGGGAGACATGAGATATAGGCTGCCCGAGGACAGCCGGATGGGACAGTATAAGAATAGAAGGGGAAAAACATAGAATGAGGAAAGAAAAACTACTCAAAATTAGTCAAGCTGAGGACGAAAGCTCGAGGGGAGATAGGAACGGAAATGACCACAACCATCCCCCATCAAGCCCCAGTCGCCGGCCCCGAAGCCCCCCAACCGCGTCAAGGAGAGTAGTAACAGGGGGGCCTTTCAAGATAAATGTGTACATTTTTCGGTAGAAAAATTTCCAGGCCAAAGGCCGTTTCCTTCTGTAATTAGAGGCTCGCTATTGCTCGCCAGGAAAAAATCGACACCTGAAGGGCACGAAAGGTTTTAATATTGACAAAAAAATGAGGCGAAAGGTCTGAAAATCACCAAACTAACGGAACGAACGTCTTAAAACCTCAAAACTAATATGCTAAACATGAGGGAGAAGGGGGTCCAGAAAAAGCGAGTAGTACCCCCTTAAAACAAGCCTCTTTCCAGACGGTTAATGTGACTTTTGAATCACTCGGGGTGTCAAACCGAAGCAATTATGTTACACGACTTGAATCATTATGATAAGAACTACACGAAAATTAACGTGAAATAAAATTGTTTTGGCCATTTTATCACTTCATAGGACATAATTTGAGCAATAAACCATAATTTCATTTTTGCATATACAGTAATAATGACAATAAAGAATGGATTGTGTTCTTTTATTTCAAATGCTATTTTGTTAGGCGTTATTTCCACATAGCGATTTTGATTGGTTCCTTTGCGTTTATCTTGTGTCGTCCCAGTTTTGATTTGTTTATTTTGCAAGTTTTACATTATAATTTTGTTTGACACTGTAGTTCACCGGTGCATCCCAATTTGTCTCCCACATGAATCCCCTCCATGCTTCTCTGTCTTCCGTCAGCCGGTACCTCTCCTCTCGCTTGAGGGGAGACTTCCACTTGAGGGATTTTTTCTGGACCCCTTTCTCTCTCACGTTTAGCCCAATTACTTTTGAGATTTTAGGTTGTCCGCCTCTTTACTTTGGCGATTTTAAGAACTTTCGTCCCATTTCTGTCAAATTTAAAACCTTTCGTGCCATTTAGGTGTCAATTTTTTCCTGGCTAGCAATAGCGAGCCTGTAATTTAAATGGAAACCGGCCTTTGGCCGGGAAATATTTCTACCGTAAAATGTACAAATATATCTTGAAAAGGGGTTAAGGGGGTGTAATTATAAGCTTGATGGAGGTCTAGGGAAGAAACTAATAACCTGCCCTTAACGCCACTTTTACTCCTCTCTCAACTCCATCTATATACAGTACTTCACTCTCGGTCTGCCTCATAACATAACATAAATACAGATGACTCATAAAGGCCAATGGAGCCTCTCATGGTCATCCAGAATCTAAAGGGGAGACGGTCGTTTTTCTGGTCCCCTTTCTCCCTCGTGTTTAGTCCCATTAGTTTTGAGATTTTTTTACGTTTGGCCCATTTGTTTGGCGATTTTAAGGCCTTTCATCCCATTTTAAAGCCTTTCATCCCATTTTAAGGCCTTTCATCCCATTTTGTTATACATTTTAAGGCCTTTCATCCCATTTTGCTATACATTTTAAGGCCTTTCATCCCATTTTGTTATACATTTTAAGGCCTTTCATCCCATTTTGTTATACAATTTAAGGCCTTTCATCCCATTTTGTTATACATTTTAAGGCCTTTCATCCCATTTTGTTATACATTTTAAGGCCTTTCATCCCATTTTGTTATACATTTTGGCCTTTCATCCCATTTTGTTATACATTTTAAGGCCTTTCATCCCATTTTGTTATACATTTTAAGGCCTTTCATCCCATTTTGTTGTACATTTTAAGGCCTTTCGTCCCATCTTGTTATACATTTTAAGACCTATCGTGCCATTTAGGTGTCGATTTTTTCCTGGCGAGCGATAGCGAGCCTGTAATTGTAAGGAGAACCGGCCTTTGGCCGGGAAATTTTTCTATCAAAAAATATACACATTTATCTTGAGGGAGTGTCTAGGTTTTTTTTTATAAGTTTGAGGGATGTCTAGCGAGGAAACTAAGAATTTATGAATGAATTAATTTATAGGCCAAAAAAGCAGTCAGTGTCCCCTTAATCCAAATTAGTTCTTTCTGACAATAGACATCATCCATATTGAGAGATTATCCACATTAGATTTGTCTACTGTATAATTAGCCATAAGGATTGGCAAAATATACCATAAATGTTAATAAAGCCGGTATCACACTAGAGCTTTTATAATCAACATTCGATGATCAATATTTTTCTGGCAACATTTCTTGAATATTTTGCACTGGTATCAGAAACTAGACTGTTGGTAGATGAATGATTTAGGTAACCAAAATATTTCAAATGTTTACCTCATAAGCTGCTAGACCAGTGTTGAGGATAAATGTTGAGGGAAAAAGCGCTTGTGTGATACCAGCTTTGGTCAAGGCTACTCCAACATGAGTCTTTTGGTATTTTGGATAAGCAATTTTTACGGATAAAGGAGTCTCCCTCAATATAGGCTACAGCTAAATATTTGTACAAATGGCCAAATATACTGTTTTCAATGCATTTAAAACCACATCTAGGCTGTCTTAACTTCAAATTATTATCTAATTCAAGCTATGTCTACTTCAGAGGGGTTAAATTGATACAATTAATTTTGGATAAAAGAGTTTACTTTATATAAACCAACTTAACTGGTACAGACTGTGTCAAGTTCTAAAATCCACAGTTCAGAATACCGTGGTAGGTTGAACAGTGTCAAAAACTAACAAACTGTCTTGATAGCGTAATGGTTAGTGCGCGGAATTTCGGAGTGAGTATCCTAGGTTTGAATCCTTGGAGTGCCACATGTGATAGTTGGTTTCATTGATTTCATTAATTAGGTTTATTTGTAAGTGGGTTGGTGATAATATGAATGTATCCAAAAGTACATAATATAAACATGGTGAAGCAAGCCTCTCATAAGTCTATAATTATTTAAGGGAGCCCAGACGGTATTGTGCAGCATAATTTACTGGTTCGGCTCAATGGTTTGCTCTCTAAACCTCTATCAAACTTTAAAAAACACCCACAAGACCCTCCTTCGATATCAATTTGTAAATTTTTCGGTACAAAAATGTCCCGGCCAAAGGCGGATTCCTCTTCAAATACAGGCTCGCTATCGCTAGCCAGGAAAAAAAATCGACACCTAAATGGCACGAAAGGTCTTAATATTGGCAAAGGAATGGGGCAAAAGGCCTGAAAATCGCCAAACAAATGAGGCGCATGTCTTGAAATCTTATAACTAATAGGGCTAAACATGAGGGAGGAGGACTCGAAAAACCAACTGCCTCCCCTTAATACAGTACAGTATAAGCTACCAGATAAAGTACCATAAAACCAACTGCCTCCCCTTAATACAGTACAGTATAAGCTACCAGATAAAGTACCATAAAACCAACTGCCTCCCCTTAATACAGTACAGTATAAGCTACCAGATAAAGTACTATAAAACCAATTGCCTCCCCTTAATACAGTACAGTATAAGCTACCAGATAAAGTACCATAAAACCAACTGCCTCCCCTTAATACAGTACAGTATAAGCTACCAGATAAAGTACCATAAAACCAACTGCCTCCCCTTAATACAGTACAGTATAAGCTACCAGATAAAGTACCATAAAACCAACTGCCTCCCCTTAATACAGTACAGTATAAGCTACCAGATAAAGTACCATAAAACCAACTGCCTCCCCTTAATACAGTACAGTATAAGCTACCAGATAAAGTACCATAAAACCAACTGCCTCCCCTTAATACAGTACAGTATAAGCTACCAGATAAAGTACCATAAAACCAACTGCCTCCTCTTAATACAGTACAGTATAAGCTACCAGATAAAGTACCATAAAACCAACTGCCTCCCCTTAATACAGTACAGTATAAGCTACCAGATAAAGTACCATAAAACCAACTGCCTCCCCTTAATACAGTACAGTATAAGCTACCAGATAAAGTACCATAAAACCAACTGCCTCCCCTTAATACAGTACAGTATAAGCTACCAGATAAAGTACTATAAAACCAATTGCCTCCCCTTAATACAGTACAGTATAAGCTACCAGATAAAGTACCATAAAACCAACTGCCTCCCCTTAATACAGTACAGTATAAGCTACCAGATAAAGTACCATAAAACCAACTGCCTCCCCTTAATACAGTACAGTATAAGCTGCCAGATAAAGTACCATAAAACCAACTGCCTCCCCTTAATACAGTACAGTATAAGCTACCAGATAAAGTACCATAAAACCAACTGCCTCCCCTTAATACAGTACAGTATAAGCTGCCAGATAAAGTACCATAAAACCAACTGCCTCCCCTTAATACAGTACAGTATAAGCTACCAGATAAAGTACCATAAAACCAACTGCCTCCCCTTAATACAGTACAGTATAAGCTACCAGATAAAGTACCATAAAACCAACTGCCTCCCCTTAATACAGTACAGTATAAGCTACCAGATAAAGTACCATAAAACCAACTGCCTCCCCTTAATACAGTACAGTATAAGCTACCAGATAAAGTACTATAAAACCAACTGCCTCCCCTTAATACAGTACAGTATAAGCTACCAGATAAAGTACTATAAAACCAACTGCCTCCTCTTAATACAGTACAGTATAAGCTACCAGATAAAGTACCATAAAACCAACTGCCTCCCCTTAATACAGTACAGTATAAGCTACCAGATAAAGTACAGTACCATAAAACCAACTGCCTCCCCTTAATACAGTACAGTATAAAATTGTACATAAGCTACCAGATAAAGTACCATAAAATTATAATAAATAATAATAAAATCACAGAGAATGGCTTGCCAAAAAATCTTCTCCTTAACCCTATTTGGTCCGAGGGGAGCCTTTTTCAACCTCCCCTGTTTCACTCCATTAGTTTAGAGATTTAAAGACATTTCACTCCATTATTTTAGCGATAATAAAAAGCTTTATCCCATTCAAGTGTCTATTTATTTCTGGGCGAGCGATAGCAAGTCTGTAGCATAGACATATTTCTGGGCGAGCGATAGCAAGTCTGTAGCTTAGACATATTTCTGGGCGAGCGATAGCAAGTCTGTAGCTTAGACATATTTCTGGGCGAGTGATAGCAAGTCTGTAGCTTAGACATATTTCTGGGCGAGTGATAGCAAGTCTGTAGCTTAGACATATTTCTGGGCGAGCGATAGCAAGTCTGTAGCTTAGACATATTTCTGGGCGAGTGATAGCAAGTCTGTAGCTTAGACATATTTCTGGGCGAGTGATAGCAAGTCTGTAGCTTAGACATATTTCTGGGCGAGTGATAGCAAGTCTGTAGCTTAGACATATTTCTGGGCGAGTGATAGCAAGTCTGTAGCTTAGACATATTTCTGGGTGAGTGATAGTAAGTCTGTAGCTTAGACATATTTCTGGGCGAGCGATAGCAAGTCTGTAGCTTAGACATATTTCTGGGCGAGTGATAGCAAGTCTGTAGCTTAGACATATTTCTGGGTGAGCGATAGCAAGTCTGTAGCTTAGACATATTTCTGGGTGAGCGATAGCAAGTCTGTAGCTTAGACATATTTCTGGGTGAGCGATAGCAAGTCTGTAGCTTAGACATATTTCTATGAAAAAAAATACAAATACAAATTTAGCTTGAAGGGGGTCTGAGTGAGCATTTAGCTTGAAGGGGGTCTGAGTGAGCATTTAGCTTAAAGGGGGTCTGAGTGAGCATTTTTATAGTTTGGAGGAAGTCTGGGAAGGTGGTTAGGGAACAAACTAAAATAAATTTCTTCAAACAGGCAAAACCAAGCAAAGTCCTCAATAATAAATAAACAAAATATCATAATAACCCACATGAAGTTGGGCTATACTGTATGCTGTACAGTAGTGTTATGGGGGGTCACCGGCCTTTTTTATCTTTCTCTCCTTTTTTCTCTTTCCCTGGCTTGTATCCATTCGGCCCCATTCAGCCAACTGTTTTAAGACGTTTATCCACATCCAAGTGTCGATTTCTTCCTGGCGAGCGATAGCGAGCCAGCATTGTATGGAGATATCTGGCTTCGCCGGAGACATTTTTCTATAGAAAAAAGTACAAATTTAGCTTGCTGTCAAAACAAAAATATATGCTGGCTCGCTACCGCTCGCCAGGAAAATATTGACACCTGGATGGGGGTAAACGTCTTAAAACAGTAGGCTGAATAGGGCCGAATGGATGCAAGCCAAAGAGAGAGGGAGAGAAAGAGAAGAAAAGCAAGGTGGGCTCCCTTAAGGATTATGACACGTTTTGACAGTCTAATTGTTAAACGCTTATATCCAGCTTAGGAAGAACTTGTAGGAGCTAGAGCGTTAATTGAGACAGTTTTTACCCCTTTGATTCCTAAAGATCCTTCAGAAACTGCATCAAATTGTCTACTGATAACCAGCATAGTGTGTCAAATTGTGGCCTCAAATTGCTATACAGTTCTCCCTCATTATCCGATGTCCAGATTTACGATATTATTAGAGGTTTTTAGGGGCTTGTGTTTGGGTTTTGGCTGGTCCCAGAGCAACCCCATTTACCCCATTATTTGTTCAGTTTGCTATACGATTTTTCTATTTAAGATCTGGTTTTCAGGAAAGTAAGCGAATTGTAAATCGAGGGAGACCCTGTGTGTATATATACAATAATAAAGACTAAAAAGAATGAACTCCTGTCTGTCTATCGAAAAATTTACAAATTTATTTCGAAGGGATGGCGTTTTTTAAGCTTGATAGAGGTCTAGGGAGCAAACTAAAACAAATAGCCAACATATATCGGTAATAATTAATAAAGAATTGAAATAACGTCCTTTAAGAATGCTGCCAAAATCTTTGTCGACTCAAATATATCGTCACTAAAAAACTTGTCCACTGTCAACTATACACTTAATATTAATTATAGTTAGGCCAAATTATCAACCACTAACCTCTATATATTACAAACAACTAATCAAGTTAACATTTCTACCATTTAGAAAGAGTCAGCTAGGTTTGGAAATTTACAACACATTTGCTCTAGCCCTTTTTTTAATTACATGGCTTATGCCATGTTATGGGCCGTTAAAGTAGAGGATGTCAACAGAATGGAACGTAATGAGATGAGAATGGTGAGATGGATGTGTGGGGCCAGGCTGCAGGATAGAATAACAAATGATGAGTTGAGGAGACGTTTAGGTATAAAGAGTATTAGCGAGGTGATGCGTACAAGTAGACTGGGATGGTATGGACATGTGGAGAGAATGGATCAACAAAATTGGGCGAAAAAATGCAGGTTTGTGATTGTGGAGGGAGCTGTACCAAGGGGTGGACCGAGGAAGACCTGGGATCGGACTATACGTGCCGATCTCAAATCCAAAAACTTGACAAGTGAAGCAGCCCTTAGCAGGGTTGCCTGGAACGCCGCCATTAGGACAAGAGACTGAAACTGCACGTATGTGTGGAGCTCTCAGTCTTAAAATGTTATGTATGTATGAATGTGTATGTATGGGTTATGGGTCAACATTTTTGGCCTTAATATAATGAATAGACTATACAGTAGTACTATAATAAGAGTTTACCATGATGTTTTAATGAGTTATTCCGATCCAATTTGTTCTCATTTAAAATAAATGTCAGAGTAAATGAGCCTATGGTAGAAGTGGAGACACACATGCAAGAAAATCAGCTGCTTGTATTGGAGTACGCTACAAGGCATAATATTATATTGATGGATTTTTGTTGTTAGCTTATATGTAATGGGATTGTAAAAGATGAGGAACTCTAAAATACATATAGTAGACTCGATTTTAGCATGATTATGGCTCCGATGATTTTGGCTCGTCAACCAATCTAGGGGAGACAACTTTATAAAAATACGGATGGATGGGACTCGTCAGCTTTGGTCAGCAACCTGTCTAGGGGAATAAACCTTATACAAATTACAGTACCACTTGCACATGGCGAACTACAATAAATACAATATGCCAAATATACTAAATTGCTCCTACAACACCGGCTTTAGTTATGACATAGCTTATTATGATTTAGTGGACTATTCTCACCATATTTCTTCACATTTAAAATTAAATGTTAAGGGGGGATGGGCGTATATATTTGCTCATTTATGTAATTTTTTAATTATTTTTCTTCTTTGGTTTCCTCCCTAGACTTCCATCCGTCTTTAAAAAACTCGCCCAGGACCCTCCTTCAAGATGAATTTGTACATTTTTCGATAGACAAATGTCCCGGCCGAAGGCCGATTCCTCTTAAATTACAGGCTCGCTGTCACTCACCAGGAAAAAAATAATCACCTAAAAGACATGAAAAGTCTTAATTTAGTAGCAGTCTCTACGTTTCCAACGTAGGGCTTAAGATCTCAGCCGCTACCACAGCGGGCCGATTTATCGGTACTCACGCGAAGTACTAATAATCTCTAGAGTTGCACCTCAATTCACTACTAGGCACGTTGTACACACTCCGAGACGACTAAAAAAGGAAGAGAAAGTGAAGAAGAGAAAGAAGTTATAGTTACCCATTTAATCTAGCTGCTCTCCTCTTAGCCATGCTCCATTTTCTATGAGCCTGCACGCACCAGTACCGTAAAACCGTGTAACTTCGGACATTTTTCGAGGTTTTTTAACGATATCTCCTGACTGTAAACACATTATAGATATAACTAGGTCAAGTGATGTGTGGTGATAGTGCGCGGTAATCCAGGAAGCCTCCTAAAATTATTCCCCATAATAAGAGAGCTATCCTTATCCTAAATGGTGTCCGAAGTCATCTTGAAAAGTGGCTGACTTCGGACATGTATGGATAACTTCGGACATCAGTGATTTCTTATGGAAAATGATTGCCAAGAAACCTGGGATAGCTTCGGACAAGCGGAGGGGAACTTCGAACGTACGTTCGTGGTTTTATTTCATTCATTTTTCGGCTCCTACTATTTTATATGAATATTTTATTATTGCTGCTTATTCCTGTCCGATGTCTTACTGGAAAATGCAGTAAATACTTTTAGGCCTGTATAATTAGTATAGGAGGGGGTTATATAGGATGTTTAACATATATTCTTTTTGGATCTGTTCTCGTTAGACATTGAACTCACTCTTAGAAAATATTGAGCAGGAAAAATAACCAATGCTGTCAAATCAATAACTCGAAAATTAACTAGGCCTAGTGAAAATATATAGGTATGTATACTCTATCACTGCATATACATTTTTATGAATTTGAGCATTTTTATAGGTACAGTATAACCATAGACTACAGTAGATCTGGACTGGACACGAAAAAGGAACTTTGCAGTAAGGGACCCAAAATCGGAGAACGAACCCCCAAGTTCGAACCTCGAAACCGCGAAAATGTGACATTTTTGCGGTTTCGAGATTCGAATTTGGGGGTTTGTTCTCCAATGTTGGGTCCCTTACTGCAAAGTTCCATTTTCGTGTCCAGTCCAGATCTACTGTAGTCTATGGTATAACGTATGTGTTGGTGTTTCTTACGGCAGATAATATTTTTTTTGGACAAGATATATGCCTCTCCTAATTTATATATATTATATATCCCGAATTATCCTAAATACATAAATCGGTTACCATATTATCATATTTTTATGGATTTTTGGACTCCGAGAATGATTATTTGATCTTTAACCACCATTTTAATGATGGACAAGTATTATGAATTATTTTCATAGGGAAAATAATAACAAACAATTTGTTTGTTCCATGTCCGAAGTTACCATTTTTTTTTGTGGAAAACACAATCGGTTAAATGATAGTGTTCTAGATAGAGCGTTATACAAGTGTAACAAATTTCCTTTGGTGGATGTTGTCTCTGGTAATTTTACTACAAAATTATATCAGTCACAACATCATTCATACAAACAAATTTCTTCAGGGTGATAGAAGTTTGGCAGGGTAGCGAAAAATTTACACATTTTCGTCATATATATAATATTTTTTTTGTGTACATAATTATACTCATGTCAGTTCCCTAGGGCTTTTACATGCCCTTCCTTTGCCATTTCTCTAAACGGACCACACAAAAAAATAAAATAAAAAGCGTTTCCATTATATAATGACAATGGCTAATTACTTATTATCGCCGATGTCCGAAGTTACGACCCAAGTCCGAAGAGACATGGTTTTACGGTACATGTAACAGTATCAGTCTCTTCGCGCACACCGTCGATGACACATGCCTTTTTTGTCTGATATTGCCTGCCCCTTCGCCTCAACTAAGTGAGTGTGAGCCTTTTCAGGCTGTTGAGGTTTTAGAGGGACGTCTCAGTGATGTAGGCAGCACTTTACGAATTTATGGCGTGTTTTTGGGTGTGCGCGGAGTGCTGGAGACGTGTTGAATTATATAGTTTACTTCGAGGGTGGTTGGTCCTCAGCGCCGCGTAGCGGTCGTTGAGTGTACTATTCTACCCTCGCTTTTCGGGTTAATGTTCACTTTAATAACCCTTAACGTAACTTGGGGGGGATGTATGCTTCCCGCGTAATGCATTTTGTTTCTTTTCCCTTTTTTGCGTGACTTTTTTATTTATTTTGTTTTTCGTATGACTGCGTGTTGAAGTTTTACAAGACTTGAGCATGAAGTTTCTTCGGATTCTGGTTTTGTGAGAGCATAGGGCACACAGCCTTTATTCTCTTTCAAACATGCTGCTTTGGTCTCAACTGACCTATAAGCCCTTCTGACTTGTTTTCAATATGTCCATAGTTGGTGGTCTTGTAATTCGTCGCCTGGTTCACACTTTTGTCAGTTCCTTTTTGTTTCCCCGGGCCTACTTCGACTCGAGGATACATGGTTCTGGTAACAGTGTCAGTCGCTCGCTTGCCTTAACTTTTATTTTATTTTTCCTTTAACCCATCAGACCCGGCTATGTATTCCATACCGAAACCCGGGGGTTTTGGCCGAAAAACGTCTACGCCTAGGCTACCGTATCTTTGTTATTTTGACTGCTTCCGCATTCCCGCGCATCCCCAAGCGTAGATGGGTTTCGTATTTACCTAATTTACCTAATTGTATTTACCAAATTGTAGTTTACAGGAGTTGAGCTAAGCTCGTGTTGTCCCGTCTCTCAGTCTACTTTTTATCCAATTTTTTCTTGAAAATATGGATGGTACCTGTAGAATGATGTTGAGTAGAGCTCTCTAAGTCACCTGGTTCAGTTGTGATGACGATTTCCATGGAGATAACTTTGTGGCGATATCAGCCACTTTACACTACTTTTCACTTCTTAACAATAACATACAGGCACACACGAACAAGGACGCCTCTCCTTCTTGTGGTCGGAGATGCGCGGCGTCGGTCCAACCGGCTGTTGTTTACATGCGTCGGACGGACGCCTCGCACACCAAGCTTACAGGCTTTTAAGCTGCCGGAGCCTCAGAGCCCTTTCGGGTTCCGCGGGGGTGTTTTTTATGGATGCCTCAGAGCCCAACCGGGTCTGAGGGGTAACGTAATTGTGGGTTTTTTCGGGCAGTGTTTAGCTTTGTTACTAGGTTCTTTCAATCAGGGATTGACGCTGCCCTAGTGTTTTCTCTTTTTATGTGTATTGTGTAACTAAGCTAGGCCTGTTTTTTTACCTTGAGCAGACCGCCGTCGGAATGGTCCACACAGGTCCTTTCCTTCTTTTTTCCTCTTGTCTCAACTGACTTGGTGGTTATGGTCTTATACGCTCTTGTTAAAATTCTCGCCTTTATGTTTTTGTGTAACTAAGCTAATCGTTTTTTTGCCTTGAGCTGACCGCAGTTGGCATGGTCCATACAGGACCTTTCCTTCTTCTCCTCTTGTCTCAACTGACTTGGAGGTCTCGGTCTCGTCGTCGGTCTTGTTAAAATTCTCGCTTTTCTTACATTTTAACTGTTTCTGTTCTTCCCCTGCCTGTGTTTACTTGAGCATAGGGGGGGGGGGGGGGGGGAATGTCTGGAAACTGTAAGGCCGCTCACAGGGAGGCTACGCCTGGACAAGTTGACTCGACATTCGTGTTTACACACTTTTTTTCGCCACACAGGCGAGGATCTCCTGGTGTCCTCGGCTCCTTCATCTTTTCTGGAATTCCGCTCTACAAGCGGTTATTCTACTTTTGATGTACCCTGTGCCATGTATCTGTATCAAGGAATCGGCCACATAGCCTTTTTCCTTGTTATTGACATTGTTGGAGCCCTGTCTACATGTTATGCCCTTTGACTAACTGTACCTGGACATGGCTACTTGGCTGTTTCCTATCCCTTGTGTCCTCCTTCTGTGCCTAGTTTCCGCCCTACAGGCAGCCTTCTAGTATACTAGGTGGACTCAGGGACCTGTTGAAAAGTCCTAGGACTCTGCCCAAACTGGCGATTGTCCTATGTGTATTGGATTCCCTCCCCCCCCTATTTCTACTAATAGGGTACTGTTGGGTAGATACCTGACCCATCACCGCTGCGCCCCTTCCTACCTCCGCTCATACAGAGGGTTCTCAGGTATTTTGAACGGGGGTCTCTTTTCCCCAAATGGATTTTGGACCTGTTCACCCGGGTTGGGTCTTGCTAAGGGGCTTGTCCCAGCCCTGGTGTTTATGGTCTACGGTGTGGGTGGCTGTACTTGACTTTCCTAATTGTTATCATTGCTACTTGGCGTCTTCATGGATATTGTCCTACTTGGGTGTCATATATATACAGTGGAATCTCGTATCTAACGAATAATAGGTGCCGAAAAAATCGCGTTAGATCCAGATTCGTTAGATATGAATACATAAACTAATGGGAAAATTGGTAATTGGTGCCAAAATTTATACCGAGTCCCCATTTTCACTATTTTTACCCTTCCGAGTGCTATTTTGAGACATAAAATATATTCAAATAATGTAATATATTAATTATCAGAACAAATAATAATAAACCAACCTGTGAGTGAATAATGAGGTGTGTAGGTTAGACGATGTCTAGGATATCCGAGGCAGGGAGGCTAGGCTACTGGGATGCGCCGCGCACCTCCTCACCGCATTGCCACTAAAACACGTCTTTGCAACAGCTAGGCTGGCTTTAATTTCAGTTTTCTGTCTCTTAAAGTTACGCACTGTCCCCTCGGGAAACCCGAGGGAGATAGTGTTTTATTTTCACTATCTCACAGTTCTTTAGGCCTTTGTCAATTAGTTCAATCACTTTCGCTTTATCCTCTGCCGTATATTTATTCAGTTTTTTTCCAACACGCGTAGCCCTCTTCACTGGAACTTTTGTCTTCCTTTCATGCATGTTTCCATTCTCACCACTCCCTTCTCCAGTACCTGATGCTTGGGTTGACATCATGAAAGGCGTAACACACCACCAACTTCGGAAGGTAGAACAAAATGTTGGAGCGAGACGAGCACAACTTTAGAACAGGTCAACTATGGTGCCGCACAAACTGGACTGACCTGAACAGTGGCGGGGGGGGGGGGGGGGGAGGGAGGGACGCTAGGTAGCGTTTAACGCATCAGCAATTGGCGGGAAATTTTTAGGGATTGGCGGGAAATTTGTAAATTCGATACCGGGCACCCAGAATAATTGCCGTTAGATATGGATTTTGGTTCGTTAGATTGAGATCGGGTAGAGCTCCAATAGGGTCGTTAGATGCAAATTCGTTAGATCAAAATGCGTTAGATGCAAGATTCCACTGTATTGGCTATATTGCCTCATATGTTTACCCTGTCTCACTTCCACTGGTGTGTACCGACCGAATGGTCGCGTCATGGAAGACCTGTGTCGGCACACATTCCCTTGACAAGTTGACTCGACATTCGTATTTACACGCATTTTTTTGCCACACAGGCGAGGGTCTCCTGGTGTCCTCTGGCTCTTCATCTTTTTCTAGAATTCCACTCTACAAGTGCATTTTCTACTTTTTGATGTACCCTGTATCTGTATCTGGGAATTGGCCACATCACCTTTTTCCTTGGTTATTGATGAAGTTGGTGCCCTGTCTAAGTTTGAATGTATGTACGTCCTGGATATGGCTACTTGGCTGATTTCCTATCCTTTGTGTCCTCCTTCTGTGCCTCGTTTCCGCCCTACAGGCGGCCTTCTAGTGTACTAGGTGGACTCAGGGACCTGTTGAAAAGTCCCAGGGCTCTGCTCACGTGGCAATTGTCCTGTGTGTCTTGGATTCCCCCTCCTATTTGTACCAATTAGGTGTCGGGTAGCTCACACTTGACTTTTTACTGACAGGGAGGTTCGGCCTTGACTCCACGTTGTGTTTACACACATTTTCCGCCAAACAGGCGGGGTGTCCTCTGCCTCTTCCTCTTTCTATAGAAACCCGCTCCACAGGTGGATTTTCTATTCTTGGATGTACCCTGTGACCTGTATATGTAACCAGGAATCGGCCACATAGCTTTTTCCTCTGGTTATTTATGCCCTTTGCATTCATCTGCACCCAGGGAACGGCTGCTTAGCTGGGTTTCCTCCCTTGATATGTCCTCTGTCTCCTTCTGTGTCTCGAATCCGCTCCACAGGCGGCCTCTTGCTCCTAGATCAACACGGAGACCCCCTGAAAGGTCCCAGGCCTCCGCTCACGTGGCGTTGGTCCTGTGTGCATTGGATTCCCCCCTTTCTTCATACTTTTGTGTCTGGCCTGCTGCTCCGCTCCTCGGATTTCACTGACTGGGATCTTAGCCCTACGTTGAATTTGCTTTTCCTACCCAGTCCAGGACGTTCGCCACCCATTGCCGTCGACAGGTTCGGGGTTTTTTTCTGCTCGTCAGCCCCTGCCGAAGTCCGCAGCCACCTCCTCCTGACGGGCCTTTTAAGCCCGGGACTGTTCCTGGGGGTGGTTTGGCAGGAGGCTTTCTTGCTTGTGCTGAGCGACACATGCTCCGCCCAATGGGAGGTCGTGGCAAAGCCCTCGTCGTCCTCCTCCAACCATGTGAGTGGAGGTCCGTCGCCGGCAAGGAGCCCTGGGCCTGGGGCTTGGGCTATGGGACGGGCCGCGGGGGGCGTTGTGTACGCTCCTCCCGTGGCCGTTTGTACCCGGTTTTCCGTCCCATCCTGTGGGTGGACTTTGCTGGCAAGTTCCGGGACCCTCGTCATACGCTCCCTTGCTCGGACAGGAGGGGGACAGGCCGGAGCACGAGGCCCGCTCTTCATTTTCGTCAGGACGGCCAGGAGGATGGGGGTTGGCCGTGGTAGTTCCTTTCTCCATGACGAGTTTACGGGAGGCTATGCTCCGCACAACGCGTAGCTCCTCCTGGCCAATACCCTCTCCCCTCACCCGGCCGTCTCATTGACTTGGTGGAGGGCCTGACACAAAGTGCCCGCACCGGCTTCTCCCGACCCCACTTCCGGCACTAGCCACGCCGGACGTGGGCACGACGGTGGTATGGAAGGGTCTGGAAATCAAGCAACAACAGATCTAGTGACCCTTCTAGGTTGCTTGTCCTCCAAAACACTGAGAATCAAGTGTCCAAACAGTGGTTTAGAGTGGGTAAGGGAACATTGGAAAGGGAATTACTGCCCTGGAACTAATGTCCGTGGCAGGATTAGGAAGTTAGTAGGGGACAGATGGGTTAGTAACTGAGGGGGGGATAAAATAAAGTTATTCATTTACAAACGCAGTCAGTCGCGGGTTTGATGCGAGATATTTATCTAGGCGGAGTTTAAATGAATCAACGGTGATGCAGTCTATAACGTTTCGGGGAAGCCCATTCCACAAGTTGACAACTCGATTGAAGAAGAAATTCTTAGATTCGTGTGAGTTAAAAGATTTACCAATAATTTTGCAACAGTTTCCCCGCGTGTAATTAGATTGGTTGATAGTGAAGTACTTATTACAGTTCATATTGTCGATGCCTTTGATGATTTTGAACACTTGAATAAGTCACCTCTTAATCTGCGCTGGGTTAAAGGAAATAGATTTAATTCTCTAAGACGCTCTTCGTATGGTTTGTTCTTTAGGCTAGGTATCATTTTGGTAACTCTACGTTGAACTCGTTCTAGCTTGTTTATATCTTTTTGGTAATAAGGGCACCAGGATTGAACGCAGTATTCCAGAAGAGGGCGGACTAAGGAATTGTAAAGGGTTAGGATAACTTCTTTGGATTTATGCTCAAATGACCTGCCTATAAAGCCAATTATTTTGTTTGCCTTCTTAACAACTTCTGAACATTGTTGACTCGGTTTTAGGTTACTCGATATTGTTACTCCCAGATCGGTTTCTCTGTTTACATTCTTAAGCTGAGTGCCATTCATCGAATAGTGTTTGCTTTCTCATTTAGGTATCCGATATGTAGTACTTTACATTTATCCGCATTGAAACTCATTTGCCAAATTTGGGCCCAACATGACAATTTATCTAGATTGTGTTGCATATCGTCAACTTGTTCTTTTGAGAGTACGCTATTTGCAATTTTTGTATCGTCAGCAAATTTTGAGATTGTACAGGTGAGACCCTCATCTATGTCGTTGATGTAAATTAGAAAGAGAATTGGTCCTAGTACCAGGTGTCGACGACGGAGTCATCCAGTCTCTTCTGATAGCTCAGGAGAGCTGGATGGTGTCCACATCTCAGCCTGGCCAGGTGGACTCTGTCCTCGCGAGGAAGGGAGGATTCGGAAGGATGGATTTCGGGAGGTCGTGCTTGCAGCTGCGTGTTGTCTGTGAGTGAGTGGATGGATCGGCGAGAGAAATGAGTATGGACGTGCTTCTGGCTTGGGTTTTTGTGGTTTACTGGATGTCCGCCTCCAATATGGGACTCAAGTCCTACGTTGGAAACGTAGAGACTGCTACTAAATTGGGAGGTTTGACGACCTCCCTTATAACCAAATAAGGAAAACCTCTTATTTAGTAGTAGCCTCTACATTCCAACGTAGAGCTTATACTATGACGATGTAATCTGCTTCGCTCTAGAGCGGCAATTATCGTATACCCATAGCGCGAATTAAATCGATAACATCTAGAGTAGCACCTTACTCTCTCTACTAGGAACGTTATACATACTTTGAGGTCTTTTTAATAGAAATATGAAAAGAGAAACGAGAAAGAGAAGAAAAAGTTATCGACTAGGCCATTCCATCTGGCTCTTCATGCCGCTGTCAGGGGCGTACCTTCTAACCCGGTCCGGAGTAAAGGGCATCTCTTTCGCGCTACCACTCGGATGCACACGTGTTTCTGGTGCTCCGTTTTTTGGTGCCTTCCACTCCTATCTTCGTAAATTTTTGGTGAGTTTTGGGCCTTTATTTGGCGCCTGGAATTCTAGATAGATGATCCGTGTTGTAGGCACAACGTAAAATGGACACTCAGGTGTTTTTTCGAGTGTTTGCGTTGAAAGTGGAGGTCTCTCATGTTTTCAGCCCTCTGCGCATGCGTGTCATTGGACGCCGCTAGTGTTGAAAGGCCTTTGCCTTATATTGCTTTTATTTTCATTGCGGTGACTTTAGTTTAGGTTTTGATAGGTTCTATTCATTTAGGGCTTCTTGTCACTTACTTAGTTTCTGACTTACGCGCATTTTTTCGGTGGCTAGGCTAACTTCGGTGTTTCGGGTGATGTTATGGTGGGGGGGCGCCGACCCGGGATGTCATTTGCCCCATGTTGGTCTTTTATGCTGTGCTCACACCTCTTTGGGTGTGCGGTAGCTAGTGGCGCCCTTCTTTTTATTTTTCCTATCACCTAGTGCCGTTTAGGCTAACTTTTTATTGGGTGGCCTAGCCTACGGGGGGCTTTTTGTTGTTCGATTCTGTTGCAGCCCCTGGGGTTGTCCTTTGACCCCCTTTTTCATTGTGGGGTTCGCACCAGTTTTCTGACTACCTCTGGCTTTCCAGATCCCCAATTTGTATTCTTCATTTTCATTAAGGCTAACAACCCTTATTTTGCCTGCTTGGGGCCTTGCGATTAGGCTATGTCTTCCTCTGCTCCTCCCTGTTCGTGGGTCACGTCCCACGCCAGGTCGGTCTTTGGTTGGCGTTTCCTTTTCTCGAGTCCCTGGGGGGCCTTCTTGGCAGACGTGACACACTTCTCCGTTACGTTACTTTCTGTATTAAGTGTCGTCGGTGAGTGACGCTTCGGTCCTCTGTTACTTGGACCTGGCTCGCCGCTCCGCCCTGGAGCGTCGGTCTTACCGCTCCAGGGCGAGCGTCTGGCACTCGTCACATGTCTTCTTTCACTTGGACCTTCCCTAGCCCTCAGACTATTAATATGGTGATCGCCGCTCCGCCCTGGGGCGTCGGTATTCCCGCTCCTGGGCGTGCTTCTGTCGCTTCGGCGCTGTCTTCTCCTTCTTGGTGACTGCTTCTGGTCTGTCCCTCTTCGGCCCCGCTCTAGGTCGGGCTTTGTGCCGCCCTAGAGCATGTGTTTGGCCGCTCTGGACCGGGCGTGAGACCGCTATATCATCCTGCCGCTCAAGCATGACCGCCCCGCCCTGGAGCGATGGTTTTTCACGCTCCAGGTCGGTTCGTTTTGGTTTTTCGGCTAGCTCTCTTCTTGGTGTCTTCACCCACCTAGGGCGCGGGTTCTTCCCCCGCTCTGGGTCGGTCCTACTCGTCTCTGAGGTGCCTTGGTAAGGTTCTGGTGGCTGTGGCCCGCTCTGGAGCGTCTCGGTGTCCGCTCCAGGGCGTGTTTCCCCCGCTCTGGGTCGGTCCTACTCGTCTCTGTGGTGCCTTGGTAGGGTTCTGGTGGCTGTGGCCCGCTCTGGAGCGTCTCGGTGTCCGCTCCAGGGCGTGTTTACCCCGCCCTACGGCGGCGTGTGTTTCACGCTTTTTTGGCTGTCCTGTTGTCCCGCCCCCGACCGGAGGGTACCTTGATGGTCCGCTCCTCTCTGGGTTTGGGTTGGGGAGTGCATTGCTACTTGTCCATGCCTGTTGGTGCATCGGTTCTGGTTTTTAATGCTCTTCTCCCTTTTTTCCCAGGATGTGATACGCTCCACTTTGGGTGCTCTCCTGTGCCTCCCTCGCTTCCGCCTAAGGCCTACAGGTAATGTCGCCTTAATTGTTCACCTGTTTTGGGTTTACATTGGGGGGGGAGGGGGGGGGGGGGAATATGCACTCTCCGTTATGCGGCGGAGGTTTCTTTCTCAAGGTCTAGTGAGCACTTTTGGGCGTCTCCCTCCCCTTGTGATCGGTTTACCTTGCGACTTTCTTATTTTTGTCTATAGTGGTGTATTATTGGCCTTCATCCTTCCTTAGGGTTTTTCAAGGGGGGTGGGGGGTTATTATCCTTGTCTGGGGAACGCTACAGCTTCAGGGGTAGGGGCCACTCGCGGGTGGCTTTCTCCCTTTGTGCCTGTCTCAGTTTTTAAGGGATTCTTCTGTCTGCTAGTGTTTTTACCTACCTGTTTGGAGGCTCCAGAATGGTTTTTTCTTCCGGTTGCAGGTGTGCTGCTGCTCCCTCTCTGCACCAGGCGGGGATGTGGTAAGCCTGTGGTCAGTCCCGGCCATCTGGAATGCCCTACCCACGTGGCTTGTTACTCCAGGGATGGTTATTCTCCCAGGAGGTGCGGCCCTTGCCTCATTAATGTCATGGCAGTGAAGTCTCAACCCTCGTCACCTGCGGCGGCGAAGGCGGAGGCGCGCCTCCTGGCTACGTGGGAGGGCATTTCCCGATATGTTGGGAAGACCCTACACCGCATCCCTCACTTCAAGGACGAGGATGTTCGGCTACTGCTCCGCCTTCCTTCTGCTCCTACGTCAGGGCTCCAGGCCGCCCTTCCTCAAGTGCCTCCTGCGGACCTCTCTACGACGTCTTTGGACCGCGGACGGAAGCGGAAGTCTCCACCTTCACCTGTTCGGCCGTCAGGGATGACTACCTTTAGGGCAAAGCGCACTGTACCACCTGTGCCTCGTGTTGTGTCACCTCACTTTGCCCCGACTCGGAAGACTACACACGACTTGATCAGGGAGATTGAGGCGTCTCAGGCTGCGGGACATCAACCTGTTCCTCCCCCGCCTGCCAGCACATCGACCCCTACACCACGGGTGGTCTCTTAGTTTGGTCCGGCCGTCAATGTACCCGCCCCACCTCTGTCGCCTCTGGGGTCCCCAGGTCCTGTCGATCCGGCGTTTCGATGTGCCCAGTCCTCTAATGTAGGCCGTGATCAGTCACCTCCTCCGGCAGTGCCAGACGCCGGTGAGGAGGACGAGTGGACTGACGTGGAGGAGGATTTTGAGGATCCTGAGGACCCCGACAAGGGAGTTTGGATGAAGCCTGAGGAGGACGCTGACATAGTTGTCCTGGAGGACTCCCCTCGTCCGGATCTGCACTATACACCTCCCCCTTGCTTCCCTGCTCAGAGGAGTCGGCTGCGCCTCGACACGTCGACTTCCCCGGAATCGACGTCGCCAGATCGCTCGGCCGCAGCCCCTGAGTGGCTTGAGGCCTTCAACTCCCTCAAGGAGGAGAACTGTGCCAGGTTCGGGGCCTTGCAAGCAACCCTAAAACGGCTTACCGAGGCTATGGTTAGGCCTCCTCAGCTTCCTACTGTGGTTCCTGTTGTTACCCTTCTTCCTCCATTTGAAGATCTACTACCTACTTGCCCGGCAACCCCTGTGGTGGTGGCCGCGGCTCTGCCTGCGCCTGCCCCCTCTCCGACTCCCTCGCCGTCTTTTGTCGTGCTGCCTGGGAGCGGGCTGGGGATGGTTGGCCAGCCCGTTCGTGTTCCCCCACTGTCTAAGTTTAAGATCTCCAAACGTGTGCTCCCTTCTTTGTATGGCGAGCCTGCGTCTTGGCAGAATGTGGTGGCTACTCACCCGGACCTTTCCGCCACTCATGCACGAGGGGAACGGCCGGTTGCTGAGAATTGGGCTATACAGATTAGTGCTAAGGGTGTCTTCAGGGCTCTGACTCCGGATGGCCTAGTCCCAGAGGTCGATATCCGGGCCGTGGGATCGGTGGCTGGCGGAAGGGGTTGATTTTGGCGTCAGGTCGGCTGAGGGCTTTGTTTCTCTCCCGCCGCCTGACAACACTTTTGTGTCTGGGCTAGTCCTGTCATCGTCCGGGGTCTCTCCCAAATATTGGTCATGGCTGAATGCCCCTAAGATTGTGTTAGACAAGTTGCCCACGTCTTTCTTCGTGCCGCTCGCTTGCTCTCCACCCTCCTGCAGTTCCAAATGGCGAGGATTCACCTCCGGCTTCTTGAAGCCGAGCTGGCTGGCGACCTCAAGGAGGGTTGGGAGACCTTGCGGCGCGTGCAGCTGCAGCTCGCCCTGAACTCGGTGGGTGACCTTCAGAAAGCAGTCCATGAGGCTGCTAAGTGTAGAGTCGCTGAGGGTGGCCTTCTGTAAGAAGGCGCCCGCAGAGATCAGGACTAAGCTGCTCCTCTCTGAGCTCGCAACTGAGGGTCTCTTCTCGGATGGTGTGTGGCAAGAGGCTTACCTCTTTGCGACTGCGGGACGCTTCGCGCCCCGTGTTTCTGGGGCGTCGCGGCCTCCCGCAGCCGCTTCCTCCCAGGGTCGTGGGAGGAAGGCCGGTCCGCCGAGGGGATGCCAGCCTTGGAGGTGCCGTCGATGGGCGATGCTAAGGGGGCTGGGGACGGGCCATGCACCCTTATGTCCGCCGCTCGCCTCTTCGCCCATCTCGTCAGCTCGCCATTGAGGCGTCCTCGCGGCGTACCGACCAGAGGCAGGAGCATCGCCGCCCAGCGCAGGATCCTCAGCGCAGGTTTCAGGGACGCGGTCGCTACAGGGGAGGGGGTGCCCGTGGAGGTCAGTCTAGCCGCGGCAAGACTGACGACTATGCTGGCTCAAAAAACCGCTAGTTCCTCCGGCTTTTTCCCCCTTCTCTCCCGACCGCCTCCCCGAACGAGTGTTGAGGCTCACACAAGGGGCCCCTACCGGCTTCTTTTGCCCCCACTATCGGCAATGGCCTCACCGATCGTGGGCGCGTCAGGTTGTGAAGCGGGGTCTGTCCTGGAGGTGGCGGTCACGGCCTCCTCTCAGACGTCCTCCCCGACATCGGCACGTCTCTCCAGACGTGGCCAAGGTTATCTTGTCAATGCTCGAGAATGGGATTGTTTGGGAAGTCTCACCGCTCAAGCGGGTCTTCCTCTCACGTGTGTTTCTGGTCCCGAAGAAGGACTGCGATGCGATGAGACCGGTGGTCGACCTGTCGTGCCTAAATTTGCATATCGTGAACGACCGCTTTCGGATGCTCACCATCAGTCAGGTGCGGTTGGCGCTCCGTCCCGGCTGCTGGGTGATATCCCTGGATCTCTAGGACGCATACTGGCATGTACCGATTGCTCCTCGGTTCCAGTGCTATCTGGCGCTCCAGCTGCACGAAAGGGTGTTCACGTTCGCCAGGCTGCCCTTCGGTCTCAATATCGCACCACGAGTCTTTACGAAACTCGTCAAGCAGGCTCCGACTCCCCTGCTCCATCAGGGGATTCAGATCCTGTTTTACTTGGACGATTGGCTCATCTCCGCAGACTCTCCCACTCAATGTGCACAACACACTCTCCTTGTCATCCAACACATCACACGTTTAGGTTTCAAGGTCAACATTCCCAAGTCGTGCCTCACCCCGTCGCAAGACGTGACGTGGGTAGGCCTGGACTGGGACATGGCGAGCGCGACCGTCAGACAGAGTTGGGTGAACGCATCGAATATTCGAAGGAAACTTTTCGCTGCGTTGCACTCGGTCTCCATTCCCAGGAAACTCTGGGACTCGTTGATCGGGTCGCTCAATTGGGCGTGTCTGACCATTCCCCTAGGGAGGCTCAGGATCAAACGCCTGATTCAACTGGGCAACAAGGCATTCCCACTGTTGCCTCCACATCGGCTTTGGCCGATTCCGCGCTCGATCCATTTGCTTTTGACACACTGGGTTGTTCGGGGAAAGCTCGCGAGAGCTGTGCCTTGGACTTCGCCCCCGCCGACCATCTGGATAGACACCGATACGTCGAGCGAGGTGGGATGGGGCTACCAGTCAAACATGGGTCACCAAAACCAAGGCAGGTGGTCAGCTCTCACTCACCTACACATAAACGTCTTGGAACTGTTAGTCCCGTTGTTCTTCCAGCGGGATCATGGGCACGCCCTTCTCGGCAGGTCGATGGCCTTCAGGATGGACAACATGACTGCAGTTCATTGCATACAGAAACAGGGCTCCTCCAGATCCGCGGTGCTTCAGGATCTGGCGGAGAAACTGTTTTTTCAGGCAGATCGTTACAACATTACACTGCATGCAACCTACCTGCCCGGGTCTGCCAACCTGTGGGCGGATGCTCTGTCTCGGGGACGGAGCACCCAGGTAGAATGGTCATTCAAACAAACCGTATTCGACGGCCTGGCAGCCTCCTGGGGTGTTCCGCAGGTCGACCTGTTCGCTTCTCACGAGACGACCAAGTTGCCTGTGTTCCTGACTCGCTGGATTCGCACTCCAGCGGGGGGACCGGACGCTTTCAGCGAGGACTGGAACAGGTGGCAGTCACTGTACGTGTTTCCGCCACCCGACGTACTTTTGATGTGCAAGGTCCTCCACAGGCTGAGAGAGTACCAGGGCAAAGTTTGGTTGATCGCGCCCCTATGGCCGGCCCAAGCCTGGTACGCTCAGCTGAAACGATGGTGCCCGGATCCCGTGCCTCTGTCGGTCTCAAGCTTCCACTTAGGGTCGATTGAAGACCTAGGGACCTCGTTGGCATTCGCATCGTGGATGTTTGTGAGGCAGGGTGGCTCCCCTTGTTTGGAAGATCATTAACTGACAAATTCACTCTACATTGGACACCATCTACATGGAAGATATATGAATCTCACTGGCACAGCTTTACTTCTTGGTTACACACCTCTTCACAGACAACTCCATCAGTGGCGCTTGTTTTTCACTACCTCAATTATTTATTTGAGGAGCGTCGCTACATGTACAACACTATTAGGAACCACCTGTCTGCCATTCGTGAGCCTTTGAGACCCTCACGGGGTTGGTCGTTCCTCAGAAAGAACTAGAGTTCTTCATGCGAGCCTGCTTTCCGCTCAGACCACCCCGCGTCAGATTCCCCCTCAGTGGTCTCTGGCAGCGGCTCTCAATAGGCTCTCGTCTGCGGCCTACACTCTTCATCCCACACCTGACAGATTACTTGACAAGACACTGTTTCTTCTAGCTTTAGCTATGGGTGAGAGGGTCTCGGAGTTGGCTGCCATGTCTCGGGCCCAGAACTGCTTGCGGTTTGCTACCATCCTCGGGTCGGTAACTTTGGCTCCGTCTGTTCATTTTCTTGCTAAGAACGAACGAGAGGCACACGTGTTTAAGGCTTTCACTGTCCCCGCTCTTAAGCGCGGCCATCGTCATTACACGTTGTGCCCTGTTCTTTCACTTCATTCTTATGTTCATTCCACTGTGCCGGGGTCGGGGTTGGCGCTCTGGGTGGCGCCTAAGACCGGTAGGAGATTAACCAAACGTGCTGTGGGACTACGCCTGTGTCGCGTCATTAAGGATAGCAATCCTCTGGTTCAGGGTTCGGTGCATGACATCAGGTCTTATGAGGCTACGCTCCGCTTCCTTCACAATCACTCCCTCAGGGACATTACTGACACAGGTCTGTGGTCTTCCCCCAGCACGTTTGTCTCCTCCTATCTGTCCATGTCCACGGACAGGCCGGGGTGTCCTTGTGTTGCGTTGGGCCAAAGAGTTACTTAGGGGTATTCCTCTATGCTTGTCCTTCTCCCTACTGTTTTTCTCCTATCCTGTCCGCTCCTATTTTGGGGGGAGGGGGGAGGGGTGTGTGGCTATGGGTTGCACATATATGTATATAATGTCACCTAGGGTTAAGGACCTTACCTAGGCTTAAGGATCTTGTTTTTTATTTCCTTCATTAATACATTATTTGTTTGAAATGTAGATGTTACTGTATGTTTCATTAATTTCTTCCCATCATCACATTCTGTTCGTTATGCATCACCCGCTTGTGTCATGTTCATGCATTGTCATTGGGGTGTTTGTCCTACTGTTTTACTAGTAGTCCACAGAATTAAGTGTTCAGTCACTTATCTACTGGGTGTCACTTATCATCTCCGGCACTTTTTACATTGTGCGCGGTGCTGTTCGCGATGTTTACACTTGGTCTTATCCAGTGTAGTACTTCCTACTTACTCCATATCATGAAAGGGGGGGGGGGGTATCCTGTCATCCATATCCACCATTATGATATGTAACATTCATACAATTCGGTTGAGATCTAAAAGAACATGACATGACTGTACGTGGCCTCTCTTAATATGCACCTGTCCGTACACTCTTTATATAAACTCTCTTGTTTAAGTCTGTCTTTTCTTTATCATGATCCTTAACTAATTGCTGATGTTTGAGTTTTTTCAGCTTGGATGTCCACCTCCAATTTTGGTACTCTAAGCTCTACGTTGGAACGTAGAGGCTACTACTAAATTGGGAGGTTTAACGACCCTCCCAATACCAAATAAGGTAAACCTCCTATTTGGTTGTAGCCTCGGAGTATCCAACGTCATAGTGTCCCTCCCACAGACCGTACCCCTGCCCATCCAATCTTGCCTCTTTTGTAGCTTGATATCGAGATGCCCTTTACTCCGGACCGGGTTAGAAGGTACGCCCCTGACAGCGACGTGAAGAGCCAGTTGGAATGGCCTAGTCGACAACTTTTTCTTTTCTTTTCTTTCTCGTTTCTCTTTTCATTTTTCTATTAAAAAGACCTCAAAAGTATGTACAACATACCTAGTAGAGAGAGTAAGGTGCTACTCTAGATGTTACCGATTTAATTCGCGCTATGGGTATACGATAATTGCCGCTCTAGAGCGAAGCAGATTACATCGTCATAGTATAAGCTCTACGTTGGATACTCCGAGGCTACAACCAAATAGGAGGTTTACCTTATTTGGTATTGGGAGGGTCGTTAAACCTCCCAATTTGGTAGCAGTCTCGGAGTATCCAACGACAGAGTATCCCGCCCTCATGCCGATCCCCTGCCCATCCAATCTAAACTGATTACTTGATACCTAGATACTGTTACATGTACTGGTGCAGGCTCATAGAAAATGGAGCATGGCTAAGAGGAGAGCAGCTAGATTAAATGGGTAACTATAACTTCTTTCTCTCCTTCGCTTTCTCTTCCTTCTTTAGTCGTCTCGGAGTGTGTACAACGTGCCTAGTAGTGAATTGAGGTGCAACTCTAGAGATTATTAGTACTTCGCGTAAGTACCGATAAATCGGCCCGCTATGGTAGTGGCTGAGATCTTAAGCCCTTCGTTGGATACTCCGAGACTGCTACTAAATAAGAGGTTTTCCTTATTTGGTTATAAGGGAGGTCGTCAAACCTTCCAATATTAACAAAGAAATGGGGCGAAAGATCTTAAAATCGCCAAACTAATGGGCCAAATGTCATAAAACATGAAAACTAATGGGGCTAAACATGAGAAAGAAGGAGGACCAGATAAACGACCTATCTCCCCTTGAAGACCATAGTATAAGAGCTTAGCATGATGATTAACCCTTTCTGTACCGATGACGTCTTTTAACTTTATTCTGGCTACTATTAGATGATGTTATTCAGTTTTAAGAGGGCCTCCAGCAATTAACAGACTTCGAACTATCTCACTTAACCCTTTTTACTACCACGGATCCTTCTTAGACTGCGGAAAATCGTAAAAAATTAGCTTGAATAAAATTAAAAAGACGTCGCTGGTAAAGAAGGGGTTAACTTAACTTTTCTTCATGCACACATTAACCCCTTCCGCACAACGATGCCATTATACAATTTTATGTAGCTTAAGAAGGACCTATGATATTCGGAGAGTTTATTAACCCCTTCACCACCATGTCGTAATTGTTATCATATTCTGGTTACCATTAGACAATTTTCTTTTCTTAAGTATCTACCTATATCATTCAAATGGGTAAATACAATCTCAATAAACCCTCTCAGTAACATAGGTCCTTCACAAACTGCATAAAAGAATCTAATTTTAGCCAGAATCAATGTATAAAAGACATAATGGGGCTGAAAGGCTTTTGACTCCTAAAGGTAGATTATAAGCAAAGGAAAATTGTCTATCGGTAACCAGACTAAGATGAAAAGTACGTCATCATGCTGAAGATAAATGACAAAACAAGCATTCCATGCTTAAATTTGCCTCATTTCAAGGGGGTACTACTGTACTCGCTTTTTCTGGACCCCTTTTCTCCCTCATGTTTAGCATATTGGTTTTGAGGTTTTAAGACGTTCGTTCCATTTGTTTGGCGATTCTGAGACCTTTCGCCTAATTTTTTTGTCAAATTTAAAACCTTTCGTGCCTTTTAGGTGTCAATTTTTTCCTGGCGAGCGAAAGCGAGCCTCTAATTTTAGAAGGAAACGGCCTTTGGCCGGGACATGTTTCTATTGAAAAAAGTACAAATTTATCTTGGAAGGGGGTCTAGAGGGTGTTTTTATAAGCTTGATGGAGGTCTAGTGAGGAAACTCAAAAATAAATTAATAAATAAATTTATAGACCAAAATCCAAGCACTACCCCCTTAACCCTTCCCGCCCGGGCAGCATTTTAAAATGACGCGGCTTGCGAAGGCCAGGAGCCCGGGTGTCCTTTTAAAATCCGTAAGCTTGAAAGCCTATTAAGCATGTTTGGAAAGCCGCGCGGCGAAACGTTTGTTTACAAAGCCGATCTTTGCGACGACAAGCCTCAGCAAGAAGAAGAAGTCCGACCTTGTCCACCATTGCTAGTTAGAGCAAAAATTAGTGTTTCTAAGTGTCCGATACTGTATTGATAAATCCGCGGAAAAATGCTCTCCACGGAAATCGTCATCACAACTGAACCAGTTGACCTAGAGAGCTCTACTCAACGCCAGTGTACAGATACAAGTAAGGCTACATTTTGAGATTTGTGTGAATTCTCTAGCAGTTAAAATAACAAAAATAGGCCTATGTTTACATACAACATTTTTGGCCAGATCGCCCGGATAGGCCTATCGACCCCTATAAATGCTGCCCAGGGAGGAAGGGTTAAGCCGTTTCATTATTAAGCCGATATCACACGAGCACTTTTTCCCAGTGGCGTATGATTGTTATAGTCACAGGGTGAATCTCAATCTTGACCATAATTATTACTGATACTACTTATAATACAAATTATAGCTTAGCCTACTTTAAATGTAATTTTATATTTAGCCTATTCATGATAAAGGTTGAAAAATATAGCAGAGGAATTTTGAAAATAAACTGAATTAGGTAATTTTGCTTACCTCTTAATTACTTATACAATATCTCTATTCTTCTTTGAGATGAAAATTTGTCAATGACCAACAGAAAAGCATACGGTACCGTTAGTCATGAATATCTGAAGTAGAAACAATGTGAAAAGACAGTGAGAGTGAGTACAAACAATATATATGGTGATGGGCTGGTCTATCAGAATGAGAGTTGAGCGTTCTCTGCCATACCCATAGCTTACTCTGACTGTTCCATTTACTTATATATTTTCTAGATCTCAAGTGACGGCGTCTTTTCCGTGGATTGACCTCCCTACTGCCAACCCTGGCAGATTGGGAGCCAAAGCGTCACATTTTTCCTTTGCCCCTCAACTTTCCCTTTATAATTGCTGAGGGGCACAGGGCCTTGGGTGGGGCTTTTGTTTCCTGGGCGTTTCCGCACCCTCCTCAGCTCCCCGCCTTTGAGTGGCTTCGGTCACCTGGGCATTATTAGTGGTAAGCTGGGAGGGTTCTGTGGGGGCACTCGGTTATGGCCTTGGCCTTGCTCGGGACCTTGGGGCTGCTCGGCCAGACAGCCTGAGGAACAGCAACAACAACAACAAACAATATATAGGCTTACTCACCCGACAATAGCACACAAGCAACTGAACCTTTGAACGACAAGTCCAGGGACCAGGGTTACCAAAAGAAAACATAAAATACAGCTAGATCTGGTCTAAAAAGCTGCTAGAATGTCGCTAGATAGTCAATAAATGTATGAAGTTGTTGGAATAACAACATATGGTTAAAAATATCTGAATTCTCTAGAATAGGGCTAGGAATTATGTCATTAGATGTAAAACATTGGTACTAGATTGACAAAATACCTCTACATCTAGCTATAAAGTAGCTACTGTAATACGGCAACACTGCATAGGTCCGAGATTCAAATGTTCGTTAGCTGCATCAGGCATAGACCACTCAATTTTTATTTCTGAATGGGTAACTGTGTAGTATTCAATTAAAAATCAAATTATTTAGTCTTAGAGGCCTATAATATTATGAATATACAGTGTATGGCAAGGATGTGATAATGCATACTGAATATATTACTTCAGCCACGAAAACAAACGCTGGGAACATGCTTGAGTCTAATAGCTCACCTCAGGCCCTTTATTATCGACGTTGTCCCCTTACTCCACCATCCGCCCTATACTATATTACGATAAAACTAATTATAGGGTGTGCAATGCTTCTTCAGAACAACTATCACAATATTTCATAAAAGGGCTCAAACATAATAAAACTAACAAGGAAAAAGTAGTTTCCCTCTACATTATTAACACTTATTATGCTCTCTTCTGTTTTCTATGGGTGTACACAGCACACCTAGCACACCCAGAATATATGCCACTGCTTTTTCCCTCAATATTTATCCTCAACACTGGTCTGGCAGCTTATGAGGTAAACATTTAAAATATTTTGGTTACCTAAATTCATCTACCAACAGTCTAGTTTCCGATACCAGTGCAAAATATTCTAGAAATGTTGCCAGAAAAATGTTGATCATCGAATGTTGACTATAAAAGCTCTCGTGTGATACCGGCTTTACATTGATCATTAACTTAGCAGATGTCATGCTTCATTAGTAAGTTGTAAAAGACAAAAATTTCTCAAAAATAGCAATAAAATGACAAAACAAACAACTTCACATAAATTTGTTAAGGGAGATGGGTCGTTTTTCTGGCCCCCATTCTCCCATTAGTTTTCAGATTTTAAGATGTTCGGCCCATTAGTTTGGCTATTTTAAGACCTTCGGCCCCATTTCCTTGTCAATATTAAGAACTTTCGTGCTATTTAGGTGTCGATTTTTTTCCTGGCGAACGATAGTGAGCCTGTAATTTTGGGAAAGCCGGCCTTCGGCTGGGACATTTTCCTACCGAAAAATGTACAAATTAATCTAGAATGTGGATCTAATGGATGTTTTTTAAAAGTTTGATGGAGGTCTAGGGAGGAAACTAGAAAAATAATAAATAAATTAAAAAATTGACCAAAAAGAGAACCATTTCCCCTTAAATCTAAAGTTTTGACTTTGAGGAACATAATAATTATAACTTGAAGTGAAGAATTACTGTAAACTACACAATTCTGTAAGTCAGGGCGTCAAACCCCAGCAATTTGGTTTGTGGGCCTAGACTTGAATGAATATGAGAAAGAATACAGGACAAGTACAGTTGGTCCTCCGGTAACGCGTGTTTTGGAAACGCGGTTTTGGTGGCACGCGGTACACCCCAAATATCCAAAATGTTGCTAACACGGTCAATACTTATACTGGCGCGGGGTCCAGCTGGACGCCGAACCTTTACTCCCGACTTTCGTAGCTCATATCTCTTCAAGTATATGGCCTAACCAAGTGTTTATGCCTACCAGAGGTAGATATGATCGTTGTTGTGCGTTGGGTGAAGACTAGAACACCCTACATTGTGTAGTTATTGTGTGAGATGAGAAATATGATGGAGGGATTTCAGAGCTTCGATCGAAAAATGTCTGCTACTGCTGTGACTCTCTCTCCTTAGCCTAGCTGCCTAGCCAAAACGAAATATTTATTCAGAGGTAAGAGTTGTTGCAATGGGCAAATCAACTCATTGCACATGTCAAATAACCTCTATAATTGATTTAATTATTATAACATAGGCTTCTATGGAGAAAAAGTGGACTTTGTGGAAATCCCCAGAACACAAAGGTTTCTTTAGCATGTAAACATATGGGTTCGGTAACGCGGATTTTGCTAACACGGGAGGTAACCAGAACACATTGGCCGCGTTACCGAAGGACCAACTGTATAATGAAATAGCATTATTTTGGCCAATTTAACATATCCAAGACAATATGAGGTAAGGATGTAGTATTCGGGCGCATCACCCGCCTTGTTTACACTACTCTCACGCTCGTTATCACATTCCCGTCTATTTTGACTGACCTGGGATACGCCCTCCTCAACCCTCCATGACTTATTGTCAACATCACATACATTGCCAGCAGGGGGCAAAAAAAAACAAAACAAAAAAAATGCAGTCAAAATAGACGGATATGTAACCGCGAGCTCACAACCTATGTAAACATGACGACCATACGCCCGGATACTACATCCTTCCCCAATTTAAACTATAAACCATAATTTTATCTTTACATATACTGTACAATAATGAAGACTAAAAAATAATAGACTTGGCTGTCATGTGACACCCTGTTATAAGTTTAGACCTTAGTGTGACAGAGCTTAGCATGATAATTTAAGGAACTTTTCTGACCAAACTTTTTCATGCAGATTTCACATTCAAAGTTTTTCTCCTTGGTGTGAACGACCGCGTGAACAGCCAAGTGATGCTTAAGCCCAAACTTTTTCCCGCAGATATCGCATTCAAACTCCTTGACGCCCGAGTGTATGAGGAGGTGCTTGTTGAGATTCCCCTTCTCATTGAATAATTTTTTGCAGACCGAACAGGCAAACCGCTTGGAGTCTGAGTGTACAAGTGCGTGTTTGTTGAGCTGGCCCTTCTGAGCAAATTGCTTGGGGCACTCTGGACACTGGAACCGCTTGGGGTCTGGGTGGACGGTCATGTGCTTGTTTAGGTGGTCCTTCAGCATGAATGATTTTCCGCAGGTTTGGCATTCGTGTTGTTTCTCACCAGTGTGGATCAACGCATGGCGGTTTAGGTGGCTAGCCCAGGCAAAGAGTTTGCCGCAATCCTTACATTCGTGTTTCTTGACTTTAACCGAGTAAATTTTTGGCGGCTTTTCTGGCAGCGATTGTGGTTGTTGTACTTGGGATTGTGGTGGTTGATCTTGTTGCAACTGTGGCAGCTGTTGCTGATTTGGGTCAGAGGGTGGTTGGTGAGATTGCGGTTGATGTGGCTGCGTTTGGTGACTATGTTGTTGGTGTTGTTTTAAGAACGGCTGTTTTCGCTGGTGGTGGTGGTGCGGCGGCTGGTACTGCGATTGGTGCTTATTATGTGGGTATAGCGGTGCTTGGTGGTGGTGTTGGTCACTATCCATGTTGCCCTTCTCGCTATCATCGCCGAGCATGATAACCTCGGGTGTGTTATGAAGGTAACCCACAACATGGTGGTGCGGCTGGTACTGTGATTGGTGTTTGTTTTGTGGGTGGTGCGGCTGGTACTGTGATTGGTGTTTGTTATGTGGGTATTGCGGTGTTTGGTGTTGGTGATGTTGGTCACTATCCATGTTACCCTCCTCGCTGTCGTCACCGAGCATGATGATCTCGGGTATGTTACGACAGTTCTCCTCGTTGTCTTGGTACATGTTGTGGAACATCTTGGCTTTTTCCTGGTGTGTGATCTCCTCAGACTTAACCTCTTCGTCTTAGAGTAATTTCAGAACAGCAGCTTCCTTCATACTAGGGGGCTAATCCATTTTTAGATATTTTAGTTGATGATGAAAGCTTTAATATTGCTATAACTGAAACATATAACCCTTAACCCGGATGCTGCTTCTATATATTTTTGCCGATGACGACAGATTTTATATACTACATCTGAAACATATGACGCGGTTTCCATTTATTCTATCCAATGATGAAAGATTTGATTTAACTTAGTATATCTGAATCATACCTTTAACCCTGAAATGTGGTATTCTATCAAAACTTTATCTGCTTAAGTTTTATAGCTGAGATAACCATGGAAAATAACAATGTCCACACTTTATTACTGTGCCTTTGCATTCTAGATAAAGTACAAATAGTAAAGTTAATAGTTAAATAGTTCAGCTGTAGTGCACTTTGGCACAGTTAAAAGCATAAATAGTGATACACCCACTTGAACCTGTAGGCCTATCCAATGTAAACAATATTTGTTTTTATTATAGCACAGATGCTTCAGAGCTTAGTCGTTAAAGGTTCAAAGCTTTGAATTAGTCAAGATTATAAAAGGTGATACACCCATTTAAATCAGTATCCAACACAAACAATTTACGATAATACAGTACATTACTATTGTCCAGATGCTTCAGAAGTTGCATTTAAAGAATCAAAGGTTTAATTTTTTATTTTGTGTGTCTCAATCTCGGGACTGTAGGCTGTCAGTAGCCTGAAACTCTAGCGAGGACTGGAGATTATCGAGTGAAGCTTAGATATGTTGGGTGCTTCATATGTGTCGCACTAGATGGTGACATTGGTTGTCCAAACCTTATATAAGCTCATAACTACAATTACCTACTCAAGTAATTGGTACAGTATACTCTATGATAAACTTGAGACAGTGCACAATGAGTGAGGGGAAATACTGATTAGGGCATCGGCTTAATTAAGGGAATGTTTCAAAATATTTAATTTGCGGATCAGAATTGCTGAGTATACTTTGTGACAATTTTCACTGCAGCCAATAGCACTCTAGGACAAAGATGGTGGCTTTACGTTTTCGAAGCTATCCCAAAATTAATTGAGTCTTGCCATTTATTCTTTACCTAATATTCACAATTCGGAGGTACGTTTTGATGTTCGTGGGTTCCTATTCGGCCAGGATTTGCGTCTTAAAAGTGTATATCCTCCTTAGTTACGTCAGGGTGTGTTATGATCCAATCAAAGTCTTCTCCCAAACCGCTCTCTGGGAACACCCCTTTTCATGTACCTCGGTGAAGAGAGCTGGGCCTCACAGTTGTGGTTGCCTCATGGTGCTGCACTCGTGAACCTGGAAGAAAATATGGAAAAACTAAATAAGATGGTCACCAATTTTCCCATGGATTTTTTTATTTTTCCCTGTTAGTTTTCATCAATATATAGTGTTTGGAAATAATTGCAACCCTCGGCGAAACCGTTTTCCCCATTATACAACGATCTTAAGACACGCCGCCCGATAGTGGGGAGGGCTATGAAGTACAGGGAAAATGAGGGGTTAAATGCGTAAAACGGCGATTAAAACGTATTTTAGCAAAACTTGGCTCGGGTTTTAAGGTATTTCTAAGGCCTAAAACCCAATATTTCGAAAACCCGAGCCAAGTTTTGGCCAAAGATGGCTCGGATTTTGAGAGTTTGTGGACAACAAAATGACAGTAACCTCATTTAGAAATTTGGCTCAGGTATCCCGAAATTGCAAAGGCATAAAAGCCGAATTTTGGAAAACCCGAGCCAAGTTTTGCCAAAACTTGGCTCGGATTTTGCGAATTTTAAGAGTAAACAAATTACAGTAACCTAATTTAGAATTTTGGCTCATGTTTCCCTAAATTGCAAACTCCAAAAAGCATAATTTTGGAAAACCCGAGCCAATTTTTGGCAAAACTTGGATCGTATTTTGAGAATCGAAAAAGACTAACTACATGTCGGAAATCGGCTCATGATTTCCCTAATTGCAAAGCCATATAACCAGATTTATCGAAAACGTAGCACTTATTTAAATCATAAATATCCAGTAACATAGACCTAGTACATTGGATACAAGCCTAATCCACACCTAACGCCTACAATGTGTCCGTAGTACCTAGTAGGCCTACGTGGGATACAAGTTCATACAACATGGCGGTTGGGCCGGCGCCCATTTAGTAGCCTACCGGTATTCGGCCGTATCTGTAAATACGAATGCGAGGAACTTCGAGCGAATTCCTGATCGAGCGGATGCACAATCCAATCTAACCTAACCTAACCTAACCTAACCTAACCTAACCTAACCTAACCTAACCTAACCGGTTATACTGATGTTTTGGACCGACAGTTAGCCCATCGAGCTGTTTAGGCCTAATAGGTCCGCTAGAGCATATACATCATTGCTATATATGGCATTAAGAGCGGAAATGTATTACAAGGGAGAAACAAAAAACCGCTAAAATACATGTATAGGCCTAGGCTACTGTAAAACAATAAGTTTTTCAGCCAGTACCCAACCAGCGGGGGTGTGGGGGCGGCAGCCCCCACCCATATACTAGGTTAGGTTAGGTTAGGTTGTTAAGTTAGGCTAATGGCACAAAAAAAAAAAAAAAAAAAGTAACCTAACCAGCGGGGGTGTGGGGGCGGCAGCCCCCACCCATATACTAGGTTAGGTTAGGTAAGGTTGTTAGGTTAGGCTAATAGCCTAGGAAAACAAAAATAGTCTAATAGGGGTGTTTTTAGATTGTTGGATAATGAGTAAATACTCATTTCCGCTCCTCTTCAGTATAAAACAACATTATATCTGAAGGAAAAAATACAAAAAACAAAATAAAACTTACTGAAATCGCTGTCGGTCCAAAAAGTCAGGTTTACCACCTAACCTAACCTAAATGCGCCTCCTCTCGAATATGAATTCGCTCGAAGTGTCCAGATACCGTAAATACTACCGCAACTACGAATCTTGTTTCTGAAACCTAGTATATTAACCTATCCAAACAACCCAACCTATCGACAGAGATGGGCAGGTGGAGTGGACTAAAAAGCTGGTGGACAGACCTCGGGAGACAGGTGAAAATAGCGTGTGTACGAATCGGTGCCGTCTATAGGAAGGTATTGACAACCATGTTTCGACAAAATTCCATTTTAGCACTATATATTTTGATTAGGTTTTGCCGAGGCTTAAAACACATTTTCATATTATGTTTAGAGCATATACAATCCATATGTGTGTTCAAATATTGCAAAATAATTGGTGACCAACTTATTTAGTTATACTGAAAATATACAGTAAAAGTTGTGTAATCGGACACCTGAAGCTGGCGTCACCAGTATTCAATAATATAAATCCGAATCTGGTGTCAACAAAATTTAATATTAGTCTTTGTTGTTAGTATATATGTTTGTAATTTATTCGTGTTTCAAGGTCTCTGCTCACAAAACTTAATCCGGCAGCTGCAAGATCTTGATTTGGATAGACTGCCGTGGTGCAAAGGAATGAGTGAAAACGCGGCTCTCGCAAAACGTAATGTAATGTACATCAGCGTTTTTGTATCATACCTACATATCCCACTGCGAAAATATATTGCAAAAAATTATGTAGTTGTGTTGTGGGCATGGTCTGGAGTTGCATGGTTGGTGAGAATAAACACTCGCGCATCTTTGTTTTGCCCTTGCGTGTAGGAGAGGAGGAAGGATAAGAATTCCATAATATCCCTTACAGAGCAATGTTATGTGAAGAATTAGACCCTAGAAATTAAGCTTATAGAAACAATAAAGCAAGTAAAGCCATAAGGTAAGGCATAAGAGAGTTGGGAGTGAGTGAGTGGTGAGAGGTAGGGTGGAATTTTTCCTCCCTTCCTCCCATTGTTTATCGATCGCTTTCAAGCCATCTCGCTTGTTCCAGGGCCTTGCTACTTACTCACTCGTATACGTATATAGTACAAATAAGCGTGTTCGAATTAAGCGAGTCTCCAAACAAGTGAGCACCAAAATATTAAACTTAAAATACCGAATTGAGCGAATATGTGTCAAGTTAAGCGAATGCAGGATCAAAGGCAAGGAAATCCGAGGAGAAATTGAGATACGTGAGGTTCGCTCCAACTGCACGAATCTGCGGTGACGCAGTTTAACTGACCTTGCTCTGCTTTGGGGGTCTGCCTCGGAGCCCCCACATCTTAAATATCACACCCAATCATCGTAGGATTAAGGTTAGTACACAGTCAAGCTATTGTTATAATTTTATTACCATTTTGTACTGTTGTATTATCATTTGTTAGGTATAGATGAGATGGGTTGGGTTTGATAGGGGTCTGCCGTGTTTGAAAGGGATCTGCCATTTTTTAAAGGGATCTGCCCAGTGTGGGCCAGTCAGCTCTCTGCAGACTCGCGTGTTCTTATGTTCTTATAAGAAGTCTTGTACATGATAAAGTCTGGATCAGCCATCCACCAAATTCCGTTTTCCCCATTGCTCGCATTGTTCGAATTGAGTGAATTCCAATTAAGCGACCACGTTCGTCCACCAAATTCTCGCTTATTTCGAGACCCGACTGTATATGGGATACTGTACATGGGATATATATGGGGTTGAGGGACGGTCCCAGAGTTCTGTCACCACTGCCACGATAGAGGTGTGTGAGGTATAAGTGTATTATGACGTTTGGTATCGAAAGTTGCCATGTAAGACTATTCCTGATCCAATTCTCAGCCGCCTAGGTCTGTTGGTGCAGTTTTTGTACAGATTTCAAAATCCTGCTTCCTGCAGGCAGGTCGCAGCTCCCTTACAGAACCTACAGAACCTCTGTTTCCACTGACCAACCTGGTGAACAAGCCTACATCTTTTCTATCACAAACGACCTAGAGCAGTTAGTCCAGCAACCCGCCCGTATCCCGGATCGCTTCGGAGATCGGCCCAACATTCTTGACTTATTTCTAACCTCTAACCCTTCTGCTTATACTGTAAATATTTTCTCTCCTTTGGGCTCCTCCGACCATAAACTAATATCTGTCACCTGTCCTATCTCTCCAGTACGACCACCCGATCATCCCAACTGGCGGCGCTTTGGCCCTGCCGACTGGGAGGCTCTTCGGCAGTACTTCTTTGATTTCCCATGGAATGAATTTTGCTTCCGTGGCCGAGGACCCTCGGAAAGTGCTGAACGCCTTACCGAGGTAATCCTCTCGGGCATGGAAGCATACATTCCATTTTCTTTCTCTCAGTCTAATGAAAAAAATCTTGGTTTACTCACGATTGTTCTACTGCTGTCCGCAACAAGGAGGAAGCATTCAAACGGTACCGACGCCTTAAGACTCAAGAATCTCGGTACCGAAGCCTTAAGACTCAAGAATCTCATTCTTCCTATGTTTCTGCCCGGAATCAAGCCAAATCTTTTCTTTGACTTGCCAAACACTCTTTCATCAATAATAAATGCACTGAATTATCCAATTCTAGCTTTTCCTAAGCTTTCTGGCATCCAGCCAAAAACCTCTCCAACAATTTTTCTTCCTCGTCTTTCCCTCCCCTTTTCCACTCTGATGGCACAAACATCACTTCTTCCTCTGACAAAGCTGAACTCTTCGCTCAAACTTTTGCTAGAAACTCCACCTAGGATGATTCCGGTGCTGTTCCTCCCTCTCCACCCCCCTCTCTCCTATCTATCTATCTATTGCCTGACGCCGTGATCCCCGAAGGGCTGGCCTCTCTCCTACTTATGCCTAATATCTTAATCTCTTCTAAAGATGTGTTTTCTACCCTCTCTGGGCTTAATACTAAGAAGGCGTACGGTCCGGACGGTGTTCCTCCTGTTGTACTAAAAAACTGTGCTTCCGTGCTGACTCCCTACCTAGGCAAACTCTTTCGTCTCTGTCTCTCCTCTAACGTCTTCCCTTCTTGCTGGAAGTTTGATCTCAGACAACCTGTCCCAAAGAAGGGTGACCGCTCCCAACCCTCCAACTAACGTCCAATTGCTCTCATCTATTGTATCTCTAAAGTTTTTTTAAACTATTCTTGCTTCCAAATTTCTTAAGCATTTCTCTTCTCATAATTTACTCTCAGATCGCCAGTATGGCTTCCTTAACCCGGGAACTGTGGGAAGACTCTTAAGAGTTCCCCCGGCGGACTGCGGGAAGACTCTTAACCCTTCCTACCCGGTCTGCCTTAGGTAAGGACAGCACGAAAGAAGGGCCGCTACCCGGTATGCCTTATCTAAGGCATGAGCTTAATAGCCTAATTAAGCTTGGTCCGAACGCCGTGCGTACGACGTATGTCAACAAACCCAAGCGTTCGTCACCGCACCTCCGAAAACAAGAAGGAGAAGACTCCTCAATGTTATTGTTCTGACGTCATGACGAAATTAGTGTCTAAAAAGCCCCCATATTGGCAACATCTCTGCAATATTGGCTCCACTGAAATTGTCATCACAACTGAACCAGTTGACTTACAGAGCTCTACTCAATGCCAAAATACAGATTGAAAACCGCACTACGATTATAATTGAGTGGGAAAGTTCTAGCAGTGAAAATAAACAAATACGGTAGCCTAGGCCTAGACATTTTTCAGCCATATCACCCGGGTAGGGGCGACCGTCATTGGGTAAGACAGCCCGGGGAGGAAGGGTTAAGAGTCAGGGGGAAAAAAAATCAATTTATGCCCCTGGGCCATGCAAAATATCACTCCTCTACCTCCCCTCCTTCCCCACTTTCCTCCCCTCCTTCAGTTATCACCTATTTTCCCTGTTATTCCCTTATTCTGTGGTATATTTTCGTGCTAACATTAGCGAGTTGCAAGCAGGGCATTGTCATCACTGTTAGCAAGCGAGTGCAAGCGAGTGCAAGAGAGAGAGAGAGTATCGATCGACAGTGTCTCTCCAGACTTGGGGAAAAGTGGCGGGAAAGGAGGTTGCCTCAGCCATACATTATGTAACTCCCGGCCTGTATCGCCGATTTTGACCATCCAAACGCTGTTTCCACTTGTTTTATTGTTGTAACAGGTTAATACCTTTATAATCAACCTATAATAGGCGCATATGGAGAAGTATTAATGCTATTTATGGTAAAATAAATATTTTAGTGATGGAAACAGCTCAAATACGTGCACACAGGCAGAGGTGTCTCATACCCCCCATGCGCACTTCAGAGGTTAAAGGTCGCTCTACTGGTAATCTTCTTTCATATCATACTAACTCTTGGTCATCCTCCTTTCGGGACTTCGGTGAGACCTTTTCTATTGCACTAGACATATCGAAGGCCTTCGATAAAGTCTGGCACAAATCTTTAATTTCTAAACTACCCTTCTTCGGTTTCTTTCCCTCCATCTGTGCCTTTGTCTCTAATTTCCTTTCCGGCCATTCCATAGCTGCGGTTGTGGACGGCCATCGCTCACTTCCTCATCCTATCAACTCCGGTGTTCCTCAGGGCTCTGTCCTATCTCCCATTCTCTTTCTAATGATCTTCTCAACTGTACCTCCAGTCCCATCCATTCATATGCAGACGACTCTACCTTACACTACTCAATTAGTTTTCCTGAACGCCCCAGCCAGCAATCCCTCAAAGGCAAACGTAATGAAGCCATGCACCACTTATCTTCTGATCTAATTACTATTTCCAATTGAGGCATAGAAAACCTTGTTACCTTTAATGCTTCCAAAACCCAATTTCTTCATCTTACTACCCGTTCAGAACTCCCAGAGGACTATCCCTTACACTTCAACAATACAAAACTCAATCCTTCATCTTCTCTCAATATTCTTGGTGTCTCTTTTTCTTCTGTTCTCACTTGGAAGGACCATATTACCAGTCTTGCTAAGACAGCCTCCCAGCAGCTGGGTGTGCTCAACCGCCTCAAGGGGTTCTTTACCCCTGCACAGCTTCTTGCTCTGTACAGGGGTACAGTGCGTCCTTGTATTGAGTATTGTTCACATGTGTGAGGAGGATCCTCTCACACCACACTCCTAAACAAAATAGAAAGAAAAGCCTTTTGTATCATTAACTCCCGCCCACTCACCAACTCTCTGCAATCTCTCTCTCTTCGCCGCAATGCTGCATTTCTTTTACTATTCTATCGCTACTATAATAATCAATGTTCCTCAGAGCTTTCCCAGTGTATGCCACCTCCTCTACGTAGGGTACGTAGTACCCGTCTTGCAACACAATCCCACCCCTACTCTGTGCAACTCTCCAACCCAAGAGTGAAATGTTATTCTCAGTCTTTCTTCTATTCAACTGCTGAGCTCTGGAACTCTCTCCCAGAATCAGCCTTTCCTTCTTCCTATGACTTAAATTGCTTCAAACTCTGTGTCCAGTCATTTTGGCTCGAACGTCCCTTGATTTTGGCCCTGTCACTCTTTCAACTCTGGGGGGAGACACTCGTTATAGGCAGTTCTGCCTTTTATCTCCCTCACTCACAAAAAAAAAAAAAAATTTCGCAGCTCCTGGGTTAACATAACTTCAAAATGGAAGTAGCAATGGTCGAGTAACAGCTTTTTCTGTAGTATACTTTAAATCTGATAAAGCCCTTATGTGACACTGGTTTGATAATCAAGAACATCTGATAATGCGGGTTTAGTGACCCTCCATACACAAAACAAGGTAAATCTCATATTTGGTAGCAGGGCGTCAATCCAAGGCAATGTTTTGACATTGTTGGATTGAGTGTGAGAGGGAATGCAGTAAAAATTGAATGAAGTTGCATTGTTTTGGCCATTCAATTATTTTTACGGGCATAATGGCAACTATAGACCATATCTTTTTAATAATAAAATAATAAATAATAATAATCATAATTTTTATCACCATAATATAGGAACAGTACATGAATGAGACAAAACAAAATTTGATGGCCTAGCTCCTTAGCAGACAATTAAAAATATACTTTATGTAACATTCAAGTACTCAAATTATACAAACATTAACTTTGTACAGTAAAACCTTGGTCTTTCGGGCTAATTGGGGGGAGAGGCCGTCCGAAAGACCAAATTTTCTGAAAGTCTGAAACTCCTTCAGACTTCCGGAAATAAGTGCAAAAGGAAAGCGTATAGTGCGAAATGCGATGTTGTGGCATAAGAAATATAAAATCAATTAATCAGTGTTAAATTTCTAATGCCATAGAATTGAAAAATATAATATCCTTCCAACATATGGATATACTGTACACATTGAAATTCCTCCTTTATCTTTTCAGAATGTTAGGTCTATTTCATATATATTCGCATAATTCATCTATGGCTTCACCCTATCCATCTACCTGCCTCCTGTAGGCTATCTCCCTTATTAATGAACAGAATACTGTGCTGTTTGATGTCTTTCTAATCAGAGCTTAGTTTTTAATGCCATGGAATTGAAAACAAATAAATATCCTACCATTAAATTAGTTGGTCAGTTGGCTGGCAATGGGCAACCCCCCCCCAGAACTCTGGCTTTGCTTTGGCAATGAGGCACTGGAGATGGTGGACAAGTTTTGCTACTTGGATGATACCATCTCTGCCGGTGGTGGGGCCGAGACCGCCACTATCGCCAGGATAAGATGCGGCTGGGGAAAGTTTAGAGAACTTTTGCCACTACTCACCATGTGTTAAAAGCGCAATGACATATGCTTCAGAAACGTGGCCTGTCAAAGCGGATGATATCAACAGAATGAAACGCAATGAAATGAGAATGGTGAGATGGATGTGTGGTGCCAAACTACAAGATAGGATATCAAATGAAGAGCTAAGGAGGTTAGGTATCAAGAGTATCAGTGATGTGATGTGTACTAGCAGGCTTGGATGCTTTGGACATGTGGAGACGATGGATGAACAAAGTTGGGTGAAAAGATGCAAGTCCTTGAATGTGGAGGGAGCTGCACCAAGGGGAGGACCAAGAAAGACGTGGGATCGGACTTTGCAGTCTGATCTTAAAGGGCATAGCTCGCCAAAAATCTCATCCTGTTTTTGTCACTCTTCAAAGCAGGTTAATTTGACAAATAATGCACATTTGCTTTGCTTTGTTATAATTTTTACCCTAAAATAGCAAAAAAATTCACAATAGATATTTATATTTTATGGGGGGTGATGACATCAGCAGGGGCCACTCTTGAAAACACAGCCAAAATTAAGACCAGTTCACAGTGGTTCACAAGCTAGCCTGGATTTGTTTTACAGACTTACCAATGCTACAATCATTCCAGTCCAATCCTTGCTAAATTAGCTTATATTCTATGTATGACAGTCTATGACTCTAGATTTACCTCCACCTTTGTCAATTGTACCCACCTACAGTCTTGGACAGTTGATAATAAATATCCAAGAGAGAAATAAATAACCAGTTCGGTCCCAGGGTTACCAAAACGAAAAACAAAATAGCGCTAGATCCATTCTCAAAAGCTGCTAGAATGTCGCTAGATAGTAAAATACTGGCAACAATATATAGAATAATACCATGATCTCTCTAATATCGTTTAATATCGCTAATATTCCTAAAATACAACTAGAATGACGTCACTAGATGCAAGAAAATGCTATTAGATCAAAATAAATTTCTCTAGATCTAGCTACACGTATGCTACATTGGCACTACTGTTTGTTCAAGAGATTAGCCCTTTGAAACCTATGGGTAGGTTTATATTGTAGGGTTACCACCAGGTTTTAGCATATAGACGCCATCTTGACTCCGCGGTACTCGTATGTTATATCATAATACATTGTTGTTTCTGCACTTCACACAAGGTTATAATTTGTTAGTAGTCTTGGCAAATCTAACGTCAAGGCTATTAACCTAATTGCAATGACGACTTGTCTATTTTGACTGCTATGTCGTCATTCCAACCGCGGTTAAAAAGAAAACGTCTAGAGTCTACTCCTTATCTTGCTCTAGGAGACGTTGTACATTAACCAAAACTACCACCGAAGGTGAAAAAAGCATAGAAGAGAAGAAAAAGGGGTTTACCTTAGTTACCGCTTAAGGCCCATCCCGTGTTCCGTCATGTGCAGATCCCTGTCGAACGTGCGCATGAGCGACCCTCTCTTGTCATAATTTTTTCACGCGCTCCATTGAATGAAGTCGCTTTTGTTGTGCTCCTTTAATTCACTCTGTTTAGGTTCGTTTCGGCTTATCTGGCATTCTTTTTTGTTAGACAGATGTTACGTGATCTAGGGCACACGTAAATGGGCTCCTAAGTGTGTATAATGGAGACGCGTGTGGAAATAGCCTACCGAAGGTACGGGGGCGCCTGGCGTTCCTCGTATATGTTTTTCATTCTTTCTCTTTTCATATTCTTTTTTCCTGTTAGTCTGGGCATAGTTTAGCTTTTAGCTTAATTTAGCCTAGCTCGTTTTCTCATTCAGGAATTGCTATGCCCCTATGAGTTTTCATTTTTTCATAGCCTAGGTGTACCGTTGGTAAACAATCTGAGATTTCGTTGGTGGCGGTGCTGTTTGTAGAGTTTGTGTCGGCCGCATTATTAGCGTTATTCCCGAGTCCCCCCTTTCGAGTCCTTCACTGTGTCTCAAGGGCCTGGGCGACAGGTGGTTCATGATACTCCAGGGGGTACCCCACGGGGGCCCCTCCTTCACACCACATTTTTGTTTTGCCCCTGACACATTCTCTGCTCACGGCTAGGCCACCCTTTTTCTCACCAGTTTCATTTACTGGTTTTTGTTTTCTCTTCCTGTTTCACCTCCATCCTTTCATAGTCTTTTGCCCAATCCAGGGGTACCCCACGGGGGCCCCTGTTTGTGCGAAACCACCCTCCCTGCCACTTCTCCTCATGGGCTTTGCTCTCTCTCTGTGGGTTGGGTGGTTCCTGGGGGATGTGCCTCCTCTCCCCTGGTGTGTCTTCCTTGCCTCTCCCTTTACCGGTTGAGTCAGGATAAATTCAAGGAAGACACTGCTCAGCTTGATGGCCATCATTGCTTGGAGTTCATAAGGAGATGACGCATTTTTTGTGGCCTTTTTTGGTATTCCCTAGACGCTCCTCTCGCTTTTTTCGGCGCCGGACCATCTCGGCCGGTCCCGCAAATTTGCGGGAGCTCGATTCGGTCCTCTGGGACGTTTCGGCTCCCCGCAAATTTGCGGAGATCGTTGGGGGGTCCCTCAAAATTGCGGGAGGGTGGTGTCGTACGGTTATGCCTCCATTGGCCCGCAAATTTGCGGTAATAATTGGCTTTCACTATTGACTTTTTTTTATGTCATCTTGTTGCCTGATACTATATTGGTGTATGCACTTTACTGGTGTTATAGGCCCTGCATGTAAGATGTTGAGTGGTGGTTAACACTTTCTCCATCTTTGCAGGTTCTGCTAGTGCTCTTCCGCCTCGGCCGCCCTCCTCACCTGCCTCTGTGCTCCCAGTTTAGGGTGAGTACGGATACCTGTTTGCATGTGTGTTCCTGTTTCCCCATGCTCCTTCCCTGGTTCTTCTTGGACATTCTCTCCACTTACTCCTTCGACATGCTGATTATGGTGTGTGTTCTTCTAGTGCAGGTAGGCTGCCTTGCTTTCGCCTTGGTTGTCGCTCCCCGTGCTTGGAGAGCCACAAGTCCTGCTTGCGCCACTCGCTCTGTGTGGCACGTGTCTGGCCCTGGTGGATGTGCTGCACCATGGCCCTGGTTCCTCGGCGGCGGCTGTGGCCTCTGCTTCCCTTCCGTCGGTGTGGACGATGGTATCCCGCCACATTAGGACTGTGGGCCACCGTTCCCCAGCCTTTGTTGCCGACCGGATCCGCGTCGCCCTGGGTATCCCTGACCAGACTGAAGGCCGTTCACCTGGCCCTCTCCCTGCTCGGGCCCTCTCCCTGCTCGGGCCCTCTCCCTGCTCGGGCCCTCTCCCTGCTCGGGCCCTCTCCCTGCTCGGGCCCTCTCCCTGCTCGGGCCCTCTCCCTGCTCGGCCCCTCTCCTCTGGGTCCCGCAGCCGGTCGTCCCATCGTCGGGGGATTCCCCAGCTCCGTCCACGCTCTCGCTCGCCTCGTCGTCCGTCCTCTACTGCCCCTCGTCGTCCTCCTGATCGCCTTGACGACGCCCATCGCCCTCGTCATGGTTCTCGCCCTGAGGCCGGGGTTAGCGGCTCTGCCCCTGTGCGCCCTCCCCTGGCCTCTACGGATAGGGGCTCTACTCCCTTCCGCCCGCTTCCCCAGCCCAGACGACTTCCTCTTACGTTGTCCTCTCCGCGCGCGGTTGTTCATGCTGTAGCTGGCCCTCTGCTCCCTCCTCCTACACTGTTCAGGAGGGTCCGCCTGGATGTCGTTGCTTCTCCTACTTCACCTGCTTCAGTGCCTATTCTTCCTTCACGGTCTCGTCCCACGGTGGAGGTCCCTCCCTCCTCCGCCTCGGTGTAGGGCCGCCCTGTTTTCTCAGCCCCGGGGATCCTTGCTCTGTTTCCCCCCGCGGCTCCTTCTGGCCTCCTTTCACCCGGCCAGCCTTCCCACTCCCGTCGTCCTGCTCCTCCTCATTCTTCTCTTCCTGACCTTCACTTACCGTCTCGCCAGGGGGGTACCCCTCCTCTTGCCTCGGTGGGGTTTCGCGAGGTTTCAGGGTCCCCTTTCTCAGGAGCTGACGTGTCGCTGGAAGAGGGGGATGGTGCTGTTTTCCCCTCGGCCGTTCGTGATCGGGGACGAGTCCCTCAACGGCGACACAACCGTCGTCGCTCGCCTTTCTTGGGCCGCGACGCTGCTGGTTCGTGTCGTGGTTCTCGCTCCCGCTCGCCCCTGCGGGCCGACCAATCTTGGGGGGGGGGTCGCCTCTCTCGGATCGATTGTCGGCTATGCAGGGCTGGGTTGTGTCACGCATCGACGGGCGCTTGGAGTCGATGCAAGACTCCCTCTTCTCGCGCTTCTTGGCGGTGACTCACCCTCAGCGCCTCAGCCTACCTACCCCTGCTACGGTCCCCCTCCCTTCTGCAGGCCTACGCTCTGGTCAGACTTCAGCCGCCCTGACATCCTTCCGGCTGTTCAGTCCCTGGCTGTGTTGACGGGTCTGTCCCCCTATGGGACAGGTTTGTGCGACGCCGGTACGCCTGGCTTAGCCATCATGCTCGGTCACCCTCTCCCATTGGAGGCCTGGTTTGCTGAGGCCTTCGACTTCACACACCGATCCGTCGACGGCTCTCCTTCAGTCCCTCCCCCGGAGTCATCACTGATTTTGCCTCCTCTTGTGTCTGTCGGCGGGTTGGACGGCGCGTTCTGGTCCTGGATAAGCGCGTCCGTTCTTGAACTTTGTTCTATTGCTACCCCGTTCTTCTCTCACCCGGATCAGCCCTCTGTCGCCAAGGTTTTTCCCTTGCGACAGAGGGTGACGGACTTATTGTCTTGTCTTTAGGTTCCCTCCAGACGTCTGTTCGCCACCTGCGGTTTTTCGAGGCGTCTGCGCCAGGCGATCTTCGCGAGGGTTTGGACAGCGTTCAGCGGATCCACCTTCGGCTCGCGGTGTCTTTGGTTCCCGAGCTGAAGGCGGTTTTGTGCGCGGCAACTCGGCAACGCCCGACGGTACGGTCCTCGTTCTGCCGGCCGGCCCCCTTGGATATTCGTCAGTGTTTGTTGTACTCTGCGCTATATACGTCGTTTTTTTTTAAGCAGGATGCTTGGGAATGCTACGCTTCTCTGTCGGCGGCCCCTGCTATCGACACGCGACGACGCGCTGTGTCGTTGCGGACCCTGCTTACGTCACGCACCGACGCGCTGTGTCGCGCGCGGGGTCTTCTCAGTCCCGTCCTTCTGCCGGTCCTCTTCGGGGTGCTGCTGCAAGTGCTGCCGCCTTGCACGGGCGCAGGACTGGGACGTTGCAGGCCAGTGCGTCGGTTCCGCCTCGCACTTCTGTTCTTGCCCCTTTCATCCCCGCCGTGTCGGGGCTGGCCGGCCTTCCACTTCCGGCCGCCCTTCGACGGCCTGGGGTTGGGGTGGCCCGCCCTTTTCGACGAGGTTGGGGGGGTGTAGAGGAGGTCAACGTGGCGCTCATGCCCACATGGCCCGTACCGGGGGTACCTCCACGTCAACACAATGTGTAGGTTCTCTGGGTCGGCCTCCTTGTTCTCCTTCTCGCCTGGCCGACCGGGTCGCTCCCCTCCTCTCGGGTGCTCCCTCGGGTTGTTTTCGCCCTTGCGCCCCTTGGTGGCCGCGAGGGACGTTGGGGGCGGCGGGTTGCGCGGAGGGGTCTCCCCTGGAGGTGGACGTCCAGACCCCCACTCCGCTTTTGTCACCGACGCCGGCCATCTCTTCAGAGGTGGCCCACGTGTTCACTTCCATGCCCGAGCTGGGTAGCGTCGAGGGAGTTGACCGCCGGTCACCCGGTTTTCCTCTCCCGTGTCTTTCTGGTACCGTCGCCGAACTGCGACGCGATGCGACCGGTGGTGGATCTGTCAGCCCTCAACGGGCACATCGTGCACACACGGTTTCGGATGCTGCCGGTACCCCTGGTACGCCTGGCCCTGCGCCCTCTGTCGTGGGTAGTGTCGCTGGCCCTCCAGGATGCGTCTTGGCTCGTTCCTCTCCATCCTCGCTTCCAGCGATTCTTGGCCATTCGGACTTCCGATCGTGTGTTCCTGTTCGACGGCCTTCCCTTCGGTCTCCACATCGCGCCGCGGATCTTCTCCTCACTGGTGGGGCAGGCTCTGGGTCCTCTCCTCAGGAGCGGGCACCAGATCCTGTTTTCCTTGGCCGATTGGTTGGTAGTTTCCGAAGCCCTAGGACTGTGCATTGGCGACGCCCTCACAGTCGTTCGCAACATCGCACGGTTAGGGTTCCCCTTCGATGTTCCCAAGTCACGCTTGACCCCGTCGCGTGTCGTGCCATGGGTCGGTCTCGCATGGGTTTTGTCCGGCGCTACGGTGACCCGGGGTCTGCCGGCCGCGGTGCACCTTCGGTGGAAGGTCTTCGCCGTGTTGCACTCGGTCTCCCTCCCGGGGTGGCTCTGGGACTCGTTCGTGGGTTCGCTGCATTGGGCCGCTCTGCCCCTTCCCTTAGGGAGCCTCTGGCTACGCCGCCTCCTCCTCATGGGCACCGCGGTGTTTCCGTTGCCCCTATGGATCGGCTCCTGCCGCTCCCGCGTACCGTTCGCAGACGCTTCGGTCGCTGGGTTGCTCGGGGCTCGCTCTCTGCGGCTGTGCCCTGGACCGCCCCCCCGCCGACGGTCTGGGTAGCCACAGATACGTCGAGCGAGGTTGGGTGAGGTTCCCGATCGAACCTGGGACGTCCACTTCCCGGCAGATGGGTGGGTCTCCCTCCACTTACCCGTCTATGCCCTCGGACTGTTGGTGCCTTTGTTCTTCCTGCGGGACCACGCGCTGGCCCTTCGGGGTAAGTCGGTGGCCTTCGGGTTGGACACTCAGACAAGCTGTCCACTGTTTCCTAATGCGGGGGTCCTCCAGGTCGTTGACTCTATTGGGGGTCTCGGTGGGGTTGTTCTTCCTCGCGGACCGACACCCCTTCTCCTTGCATGCCTCCTCCCTGCCCGGGCCTGCCACCCTGTGGGCGGCCGCCCTGTCGAGAGGGCAGGGCGTTCTTGTAGAATGGGCGATGAAACGGACTGTGTTCGCCGACCTCGCGGCTTCCTGAGGTGTTCCGGAGGTCGCCTTGTTCGCTTCGGGGGTGCCGCACCAGTTGCCTCTGGACCTCTCCCTCCGGCCTCGCGCTCCGGGGGGGGTCCGGACGCTTTCATGGTAGCCTGGTACAGGTGGCGGTCGATATACATCTTTCCGCCACCAGACGCGCTGTTGATGTGCCCAGTCCTCGCGAGGCTGCGGCTGTACCACGGCTGCATCTGGCTCCTCGCGCCTCTGTGGCCGGCACGGGCTTGGTACGCCCGGTTGCCGCGGTGGTGCCCGAGTCCGGTCCCTCTACCTGTCTCCGGCTTCCACTTGGGCTAGGTTGGGGACCTGCGGACCTCGTTGGCCTTCGCATCGTGCTTGTTCATGAGGCACGGTGGCTCCCGGTCCCCGGCCGGGCCCTGACTGACTTCCTGCAGCGTTCCTGGCCGTCTTCTCCTTGGGGATCTTACGGGTCCCGCTGGAGGTCTTTTACTAGGTGGCTACAGGCCACTCGCCTGCCAGTTGGCTCTCCTTCCCTCGTCCTAAGCTCCTTGTTTCGCCTCTTCCGTACACGTCACATTCAAGTCGCCGCTATACGTACCCACTTGTCTGCCGTCCGGGGGGTCTTTGGGTCCGTCGCTGGGCTGGTCGTTCCGCCACAGGAGCTGGATTCCTTCCTGACGGCTGCCTTCCCGGATCGACCGCCTCCGCGCCAGGTCCCTCCGCAGTGGGATCTGGGGCGGGCTCTGGTCCTTCTGGCTTCACCCACGTATACAAGGGCCGCTACGCCGGTTCCGTTGCTCGGGCGTCCACTCTTCCTTGTCGCTCTGGCCACTGGGGATCGGGTGTCTGCACTAGCGGCATTGTCACGGCCCCGGGACTGCGTGCGATTCTCCCCGTCCTTGCCTGGCGTCTCGTTCGCCTCCTCCCCTCCTTTTGTTACCACGCATGGGAGGGAGGCCCCCGTTTTCCAGCCTTTCGCCGTCCAGGTTTTACAGCGTGGGCATCCTCGCCATGTGTTGTGCCCGGTGTCAGCCTTGCACTCCTCTGTTGCGTCTGTGGCGCCGCCTTCGGGTGCTGCTGTGTGGGTGTCTCCTCGGACAGGTGGGAGGCTCTCGCAGGTGCGGATGGGCCGCCACATTTTTCGGACCGTTCGTGCCCGTCACCCTGTTTGTAGGGGTTCTGCGCACGATGTCAGATCCTTTGCTGCCTCCTTCCGGTTCCTGCCACGTCGATCCTTACCTGCCATCGCCTCAGCGGTTTTGTGGTCTTCTATCAATTCCTTCATCTCCTCCTACCTCTCCGTGTCCAGTGTTCGACCCCCTCGGCCGGTGATTGCTCTCGGGGTCGTGTTTCCTGGTGCTCTGGCGAAGATCCCTGGTCTTCCCCCCTTGTCCCTCGTTCTTTTCCTTCGTTTTATTTGACAAAGGGGGGGGGGGGGGGGTGTAAGGGTTTGCAACACTGGATTGCAAGTTTGGGATTATGTATTGTTCCAGTACATAAGTGTTTTTGCCACATTGAAAATTGTGTTTTGTTCTTGTGTTCAGTGTTTTTGTTGGTTTTTGAAGAAAAGGGATTTTGGGTACAGTACCTTTTTGGTTTCAGACAAGTCTATGTTTTTGCATTACTATGAATGACGGGCATGTGTTAAAACTGTTCTTTTTAGCTACTCCTCAGTTTTTCACTCTTTTATTAAACTCTCTTGTTTAAATTGGGAGGTTTGACGTACCTCCCAACCTACCAAATAGGAAAACCTACTATTTGGTAGTAGTCTTGGAAAATCCAACGTACATAATACCCTCCCTCACGCCGGACCCCTGCCCATCCGCGTTCTTCTGCTGACGTGAGATGTGATGACAAGAGAGGGTCGCTCATGTGCACGTTCGACAGGGATCTGCACATGACGGAACACGGGATGGTCCTTAAGCGGTAACTAAGGTAAACCCCTTTTTCTTCTCTTCTATGCTTTTTTCACCTTCGGTGGTAGTTTTGGTTAATGTACAACGTCTCCTAGAGCAAGATAAGGAGTAGACTCTAGACGTTTTCTTTTTAACCGCGGTTGGAATGACGACATAGCAGTCAAAATAGACAAGTCGTCATTGCAATTAGGTTAATAGCCTTGACGTTGGATTTTCCAAGACTACTACTAAATAGTAGGTTTTCCTATTTGGTAGGTTGGGAGGTACGTCAAACCTCCCACTTTCCAACAGCAACACAACACAATCACATGCTGTAATCACAACAACAGACTCTACTCCTTCATGTAAACAACAAGCAAATACTCTCATCAATCACTTCTCACATGTCAGCCACCTAAAACCTCACAAAGACGACCGACGTGTCATCCGACGTAAGAGACAATTCCCCACAGACCCTGACTATACACCCTTCATCAATCACCAGACAAAGCATATCATCAACAATCTCAAGCACTCACCCGCCTGTGGCCTAGACAACATAAGCAACATACACCTCAGACACCTGGGACCACAAGGCATACAAGCACTCACTAACATATCAAACTACAGCTATTCACACAACACAATACCAGACATTTGGAAGCATGGTATCATCATCACATTCCCCAAACCCAACAAAGACCCCACGCTACCCTCCTCGCACCGCCCCATCACACTCCTTTGCTCCCCCTCCAAAGTCATGGAACGCCTAGTATTACAACTTATTACACCCGACCTACCCCTAGCTCCAACACAACATGGCTTTAGGCCACTGCACACCACAAACACTCTTCTCACAGACCTTACACAAAGAGCTTTTGACGGCATCAACTCAGCTAGACCACCACACAGATCACTATTAGCCACACTCGACATTAGTAAAGCCTTCGATGCCATCCCCCACCACAACCTAACAAACAAAATCTACAACACAAACATGCACAACAACACAAAAAGGTGGCTGGCCAACTTCCTAGCAGGCAGATGTGCACACGTATCTTTTGCCGGTCAGTCATCTAAAATCAGAAACTTTCCAAACGGAGTCCCACAAGGATCCGTCCTATCGCCCGCACTCTTCAATCTGTACATGCACGATATAACTACACCCAATACGCCCCAAATAAACTTAGCCTCCTATGCAGATGACATAACACTCACATGCACACACCATGACCCAAGAAGAGCAACAGATCTCCTTCAACCCTATCTCAACACACTACATGGCTGGTGCACTACAAACAGACTTAATCTAGCCCCAGCCAAATCCACCGCAACCCTGCTCACAAGCTGGACAGGAGAACACGAATACATCCCTCAACTCACCATAAACAACACACCCCTAACACATACACACACACCCAAAATCCTAGGAGTAACATATGATACTCATATGACATTCAAACAGCACACCACAAACATTAAAAAAGAAACTGACACCCAGACTTAACGCCCTCAGGGCACTTGCTCACACAAAATTTGGACACAACAAAGAAACTACCACCACAGTATATAAACAATACATAAGATCAGTGATGGAATACGCAAGCCCAGCCTGGGCTTCTAACCTAGCTGAAACATCATAAGACCTTACAGACTATTCAAAACAAAGCCCTGAAGATCATTACAGGCTGCACAGCTACTGCACCCACAGATCACCTACATCAAGAAACCAGAATCCTCAAAGTCAAAGACCATCTGGACATGAGAGGCACTCAATTCCTGGCAGCAGCCTCCACGAACCAAGACCACCCACTAAACTACATGGCAACACACCCACAGACACCAAGAAATATCAAAACAACACCCAGCACACAGTATCACACACAATTATTGTCCTCTCTCCCTCCCTGCCCACCCCGAACCAACTTCCAGAAGCACATCCATACTCATATCTCTCGCGAATCCATCCACTCTCTCACAGACAACACGCAGCTGCATGCACGACCTCCCGAAATCCATCCTTCCGAATTCTCCCTCCCTCGCGAGGACAGAGTCCACCTGGCCAGGCTGAGATGCGGACACCATCCAGCTCTCCTGAGCTATCAGAAGAGACTGGATGACTCCGTTGTCGACGCCTGCACGGGATGTAACACAGCACCCCATACCATTAAACACATCATAGAAGACTGCATTTCACACAACCACTTACGCCAACAACACAATCTACACTCAATGAGAGCTCTGTGGGAAAGCCCGATCGTGGCCATGGCCTTCCTCAGGGACTCGGGGCTGTTCGGCCAGGCAGCTTAGGGAACAACAACAACTGAAAGTATGGTTAATTTGTGGGTGCGTTTCAAAGTTAGTTACTTTCGCTAGGCTAAATATGTTAATTATTTAAAAGTTTGGCTTCTCCAACGTGTGTGACTGCCGCATAGCAAGGTGGCGTAAACAATTTACAAACCCTCTCGTGACTCACCCGCCTTCTCTGACATTATTGTCTTTAACCTCTAGGCATATTATCCTAACTGGCCTAACCTATCAACCAGACCTATCCTTGGGGCTGCCTTCCCCAGACCCCCGCTGCTCCTATAAATTATGTAGAAGACGTCAAATTAGTAAAAATCACTGCGGAAGCGTGAACGCCGCCTAGCGAGGATAGCCTAGTAAGATACTCGTGGACGTATACAAACAGTCACGTGATTCTCCCGCCTTTTTCGGACCTTCGACGACAATATTGTCATTACCCTAACCTGAAAACCTGACCTAACCACCCCCGCTGCTCTTATAGATTATGTAGGCCTAGAAGACATCAAATTACTAGAAAACACTGCAGGAGAGTGAAAAACACCTCCAAGATCGCGTATCGTAAAAAAAGAACACAGAGGTTTCGTCAGTGTCCACATATAACATATCATAGCTTAATTTTAGCATTTCCGTTCTGAAATTCACTATTCTATGGATTCCTACAGTCATATCTATTAACCCTCTCACGTCCTTGACGCAATTTTTGAGCTATTAGGGATACTTTAAAGCCTTTATTACCATCAGAGGTATTTAGACACCTTTAGTTTAGGTACTTCAACTTCTGCAGTTGTCTTTGAGTTAGCTGTGGGCAGAAAACTAATTTTGGAGAGGTAATTATAAGAGTGAGAGAACTCTATTAATTATTGCTAATCTGGCAACCTCTGCATCATATGGTAGTGAGAGAGTTAATGTGGGACAGTTTATAAGGGGGTAGAGCGGAAGTTCTACTATTTGCTATCCAACAATCTAAGAACACGTTCCCCACTGGTGGGGAGGGCAATGAAGATCAAGGAAAATGAGGGGTTAAAGAGGATAAAAGGGAAAAAATTAGCTCTATTTGACCATAACCATTTGCCGTGGGATACAGAATAAGTTGGGGGGGGGGGGGGGAAACTTTCCCTTACCCCTCCAGGACTTGTTGAAATTCTCATGTACAGTATTATAACTGTAGGGGTCAAAAACATCCGTTTCCCTAACCTACCCTATTGTTAATTAATGGGTGAATTATAGGTTTGATTCCAGGAGGGAAGAAAGAAAACCTAATATTTAGTAGTGGCCCCGGAATCATTGACGATATGCCTAATACATTATGGCACTCATTCAACCCCCCGCGGTCGCCTGTTTGAAACACCCGCCACAGGAAGTTCCAGAGTCCACGCATCGTAAGGGCACACAAAATCTCTTACGGAATCGTCCTTATGATCGGGTACTCACTACAAGATTACTTTGTAATTTATAAAAAAGAAAAAATAAGATAAGAACTGCTATAACCAAGCTTTCTAACTTGTGGATATTTAACCATGTGTTCCCAGACGCTGATCTACCCAACGTCATCTCGTTCTTAAATGCTATATTTAGTAGTAGCCTCTACGTTGCAACGTAGAGCTATATACTTATCGTATAATTCTGCTCCGCTCTAGAGCGGGCAATTATCGAAATCACTAGCGCGATAAAACGATAACATCTAGAGTAGCACCTTACTCTCTCTACTAGGTACGTTGTACATACTTTGGAGGCCACTATTTGAAAAGGAAAATAAGAAAATATTGATGAGAAAGAAGAGAAAATTACAGGATTTTAGGCCATCCTATCTGGCTCCTTCAGCTGTCTTGACGGATCCACCCCACTACCCGACAGGGTTCATTGGGCATTCCTTTTCGCGCTACTCAAGCCTTCACACTCGCTGTTTTCTATGAGCCCGATTTTTGTGCTGCTACTCCTGTCGCCTACCCTTTGGGTGGGTTGTGGGCCTTATTTATGGTACCTAAGGTTCTTAGACAGATGATCTATGATGTAGGCACGCTTCAAATGGGCTCTTAGGTGTGTTACTTCGAGTATGGCGTCGAAACTGGTTGGTCACGCTTCTGCGCATGCGTCGCCCTTCAGCGATTGTTATTCTTTAGGCCTTTGCCTGTTTTTATCATCATTTTCACTTGCGGTGGCTTAGTTTTGTTACCTGGTCGGTTCTATTACTCTTTGTGCTTATTTTGCTTTCATTGCGTGGTGTTTGCGAAAAGTTAGGCCAACTTGTGCATTTTCGTTTGTGATGAAGGGGGCATAGCCCCCCTTGCCTTGACAGGTTATTTTGGCCTTATGATTTGCTTACCTTCACATGAATGTTTCGCATTGGAGTGTGCCCTGTGTTTTTTGTTTTTATCTGCCACTCACCCAAGGCTAGGCCCCCTGTTCATAGCCTAACTTTTAGTTGGAGGGGGGCACCAGGGCTAGGCCTCATGTTCCTAGCCTAACTTTTTAGAAGGGGGAGAAGGGACTTTTGGTAGACCGTCAATGTTGCCTCGTCGCTCTTGCTTGCCGATCTTTGGTTTTACTAAACCACCTTAGGCTCGCAGGGGTATGACGCTTTGGTTTTACTAAACCTTCTGTGGGGCACCCTTTTTTCGTCTGACGCTCGCTCCCGCGCTGTCTCTCCCTTATTTTGTTGGCGCTCCCCTTGGCCTTGAGTTCATGAGACACAGTCTTCCCCTTAATTGAACTCCCTCATACATTGAGGTCCCCGCGGCACGGTCTTCACCTCCTTTGAGCTCTAAGATGCCTTGAACTGTCATCCCTTCCACCCTTTTTGGTGACGCGGGTCTCTGGGAAGGGCTCCGCGCCCGCTCCGCCCTGCAGTGTGGACAAATCCCGCTCCAGGTCGGTCCTATGCTTCCGACATGTTAAATTTTTTGGCTGCTGTGGTCGGGTCACTCTGGACCCGCTCCGCCCTAGGATGGTACTATCCGTCTCTGGGTCGGTCCTCTGCATCGCACTGTTTTATTTTTGCTCATGCAAGCTTCCCTGCCACCTGTCCTGCTGTGCACTTGGGTTGAGCCTTTTGGTTGGTATTTACCTCCATCTCCCTTTCCGCTCGAGGGCGGACAAATCCGCTCTGGAGCGGACATCTCCGCTCGGGTGCAAGCATCTCCGCTCTGCAGCGATGTCTATTCCGCTCTGGACAGGGCCCCCTTGGGCTCCTTCTTCACTTTGGCTTCTACACTGGGTCTCTCCTCCACCTGTTCCGCTCTGGAGCGGACACCAGTCCCGCTCCTGGTCGGTCCTAGGCCTTCCCTCCTGCTGCCCTAGCCCTCCTGTTTTCACCTGGTTCTACTCTACGATTGTTCCGCTCTGGAGCGGACGCCAGTCCTGCTCCAGGTCGGTCCTAGGCCTTGCCTTCTGATGCCCTGGCTCTCTTGTTCGCTGTGCGCGTGCCTTTCTCCTTTGCCTCGACTGCCATTGTCATGCATGCATGCCCCGCTCTGGAGCGGAAGGGTGTAGTCCGCTCTGGAGCGGGAGGGTGTAGTCCGCTCTGGAGCGGGAGGGTGTAGTCCGCTCTGGAGCGGGAGGGTGTAGTCCGCTCTGGAGCGGGTCTGTCTGCTCCGCTCTGGAGCGGATTTTCCCGCTCTAGAGCGGACTTGCCCTCTCGGCCCTGGCACTATTTTTTGGCCAATATTGCCTTGTTTGTACTTGGGGTTTGTCGGTTACAGTGTCTCATAACCTTCTCCTTTACATCAGGCTGTGTTCCCGCTCTGCACTGCTGGGTCCCTTGGCCTGCCATCTCCTCTTCGGTCCCTTCACCCTCAGGTACCCTTTCGGTACTTATATGGCTGTCTTGCTTTATTTCAGGGTGTTTGAACCTGCACCTTGGTCTTTTCTGACCTGGGTTTTTGGGGTTCTTCGGACTGTTGCTGCTTATGATGTATGCTTGGCCCTCCCGCATGGGGGGGGTCCATCTCCGTCCTTCTCCACATGGGGAGGGGGGGGGGGGTGTTATTCCTTTTATGTACCTATCATAATGCATGGTATCTTTTGTGTGTTTTTTGTGCATACTGTCATACCTTCCTTCAATTTCTGCATCTTCTTTCTCTGTGCTTCGTCTGGGACATCTTTCATTTCTCCCTTCGCTTATAGTGCGGATGTCGCTCCCTGCCTGCGCGCGCCATGGGTGTGCCCGTCCGGCTATTGGAGCTGGGCGTACTGGGTGCCCCGCCCATGCTGCGTGCTACTGCCGTGATGGCTTCACCCCGAGACGGTGTGGCCCGTGTCTCGTCAACGTTATGGCGTTTGAGTCTCGCCCTACTTCACCGGATGCTGAGACGGCACGGGTGAACCTCACCGCTGCATGGTCGGGCGTGGCTCGGTCTGTTAAGGACCTTTTACACCGGGTCCCCCGCTTCATGGACGAAGGGGTTCGCGCCTTGCTGAACCTTCCTCTGGTGTCTCCGCGCCCTGTGGTCCCTCTTCGCAGGTCCCTCAGTCTGGTGTGTCTCCGTTATCGGCGGACACAGCGGGGTCGATGCGGCACCGCTCAGCTTCTCCACGTCGCCGGAAGTCTTCGACGTCCCGCCGCCCTGCAGCTTCCGACCCCACGTCTCTGGGCTCGACGACTTTTCGCCCTCAGATGGCGATGCTTCCCCCGGTCCGTGTTCCTGCTGGTGTTTCGGCCTTCTCACCTGGTCGTCGTACCACCCATGGGCTGCTCAGGGAGATTGGGGGGCCGCAGGCCGCCGGACATCTACCGTCGGCTCCTCCGCCATCGTTGCCGTTGGCTCTGCTACCACCGTTCCCGCCTACTCCACCTCCTAAGGAGGCGGGGGCTCTGTTTGCTTTGGCCTCTCCTCTTCTTGTCCGCGATGGTCTCTCGGATTCTCCTGGCTTTGTCGGGTATGACATTCCGTGTGGCCTGCCTTCTCCTGCTCGGAAGAGTGGACCCGTACCTCTGGCGGTGCAAGGCGCCAGTGTGGCGGTTTTAGGGTCTGGTCGGGTGGGGGCTGCCTGTGACCTCGTGGAACTGAGTGGTGGGAGCGCTGAAGTGTACGATGCCGTAGTGGTTGAGGACTCGCCACGGGAGTCTTTCTCCTATACTCCGTCACCTCGTCGGTCGCCCAGCCGTAGGAGCCGTCGCCGGACCATCTCTTCATCTTCCTCATCACCGACCGACGACCCTGGATGGGTCCTTCCTATTCGGGCCATCCCGGAGGCCCAGGTTAGGGCTGAGGAGGCTAACGCTGCACGGTTTGCCTCCCTGCACGGGATGCTTGCTCTGATGGCGGGAGGCTTGGAGCGTCCTCCTCCCATTCCTCCTGTGCTTCAACCTTGCGTTTTGGTTGTTCGACACTATTGCCTCCTAGGCTTGCTCTTGCTTGCCTGTCTCCGGATTTACTAAACCTTCTTGCAGGGCACCAGTTTTCGTCTGCTTCCAGCTCCTGAGACACGGTCTTACCCTCCATTGACCTCACCAATACCCTGAGTTCCTGAACCGCAGTCTTCACCTATATTGACCTCACCAATACCTTGAGGTTCCTGAGGCACGGTCTTAACCTCCATTGAGCTCCCCTATACCTTGAGGTTCCTGCGACACGGTCTTCACCTACGTTGAGCTCACCAATCCCTTGAGTTCCTGGGTCACGGTCTTCACCTACTTTGACCTCGCTCATACCTTGCGGTTCCTCAGGCACAGTCTTACCCTACGTTGAGCTCCCCTATACCTTGAGGTTCCTGTGACATGGTCTTAACCTCCATTGTGCTCACCTATCCCTTGGGATGTCTTTTTCCTTCCACTCTCCCCGGTGCCGCGGGTCTCTCGGAGGGGCTGTACTCAGCTCGCTCCGCCCTGGTGCGTGGATGACTCCCGCTCCAGGTCGGTCCTATGACTAGACACATTCTCTTATACAACCGCTCCCTTTATTACTGCAATCTGCCTGACGTCCTTCAACGGTGTCTTTGGCTTTGCTGAGCGGGACCCTTTAGGCCTCTCCACCTCAGTTGGGAATGTTTTTATTACGAGCCTCTGGCGTCTGGGCTAGGGCCTCACGGGGCCCGTTCCGCCCTAGGGTGGGCTCTATCCTCCTCTAGGTCGGGCCTATGCTTTGCCTCTGTTCTTTACCCACGGACGCTCCCACGTCGGCTGTGATGCTAGACCATTCAGTTGGGACGCTTGGATGTACATATCTGCTGTTTTTACCCAGGGAGGCTCCCACGTCGGCTATCGTGCTAGACGATTCTTTTGGGACTCTTGGATGTTCCTGGCCTTTCACCTTTACTGGTCCCTACAGGCCTCTGACGTTTGGCTACCCTACGCCCGCTCCTCCCTGGTGCGGCGACTCCGCTCTGGAGCGGAAGATACGCTCTGGAGCGGTGACTGTCTTTTTATTTCCGTGGATGCTTCCACGTCTGCTGTCCTGCTAGACTATTCTGACGGAACTCTTGGATGTTTTCCCTTTCACCCTTCCTGCTTCCTCACGCCTCTCCCATCCGTCTGCACTACATCTGCCCCGCCCTAGAGCGGAAATTCCTGCTCTTGGCCAGTTCTCTTCCATATTTCTCCTGACACCATCCCGGTTCCTCACCTGTCCTATGCCGCTCTCCGCTCTGGAGCGGAGCTTGCTTTCTGCTCCGGAGCGGGATTTCCGCCCCAGAGCGGAGCGGGCCGTTCGGGGCCCCCTCCACTCTGGGTCGGATCTCGGTGGACTTTGCCTTGCCTCTGGATGGGCCCTCAGTTGCTGTCATTCCTCTTACTACTGTTGCAGTCATTCATCTTACTACTGGCTCCATCTCGCTCCCTTGCCTCCCTTGGCTAGGTCATTCATCTTCCTACTGGCACCATCTCGCTCCATTGCCTCCCTAGGCCTCCTGGGCCGCTCCTGCAGCGTGCAACGCTCTCTGCTCTGATGCGCAGCTTCCATTCTGCTCCAGGGCGGCGAGGACCCTTCCTCCTACATTCCACTCCAGAGCGGATTTTCCGCCCCGGAGCAGTGAGGACCTTTCTGGACCACTCCACTCTGGGTCGGTGCTAGGGTGCTTTGCTTTACCTCTGGTTAGGGACTCAGTTGCAGTTGTTCACGGACTTCTCTTTTTTATCAGGCTGTGTTCCCACTCTACTCTGATGGTAGAGTGGAGACGAGGCGTCTTCTCCTCTTCAGTGCCTTCACCCTTTGGGTATTCTTATTATCCTCTTCAATTATAAGGCTTTCATGCCTTCCTTCTGGGGATTTGCACCTGCCCCTTGGTCTTTTCTGACCGGGGTTTTTCGGGGTTCTTGCTCTTGCTGGTTCGCCTGGTCTCTCCCTGACCCTCCGCATGGGGGGTCACTCTTCACCCCTCGCCTCGCACTGTGGGGGGGGGGGGGATACTCACTTTCATGAAAGGTGCTCCATTTTCGAGGTGTAGTGAGCACTTTTGTGCGTCCTTCGGCCCTTGTGCCTGTTAATTTTCAGGAGTTTTCTTCCAGTATTTGTGCACCCATGACTTATCCTCCTGTATAACCCTCCGTTCGAAGGGTCCCCCTTTTTCGTCCTTTCCTTCCTACACAAGGGAAGGGGGTCTTCTCCGGTCACGGATTTACCGGTTTTTTCACATTATTGTGCTTACACACAATTCCTGTGCTTCCTACATGGGTCGGCAGTATCTTTTTCCTTTCCGATTGCAAGGAGGATCTCACTTCCTTCCTGCGCACACCATGGGTGTGTCCGTCCTGCCATGCCCGTTGGACGTAGAGAGTGTCCTCCCCTTATCTCATGCTACAGCTGCGATGGTTTTCACCCTCGGAGGTATAGTTCGTGGCTCGTGGATATTGTCCTTTGTGTCTCGTCCTCCTTACCCGGACACGGATGAGGCACGGTCTCGCCTCTGCACTATGTAGTCGGGAATTGCTCTCTATGTCAAGGACCACTTCCATTGGATTCCACACTTCGTACGATGGAGGGGTACGCGCCATGCGTCCCCTTACCTCTGCTGTCTCCGTGGCGCCAGGCCGCCTTTCCTCCTGTGCCTCGTTCGGGCGTCCTCGCGGTTTCAGAGGACGCCGAAACGTCGGTGTGACGTCGCTCTCCTTCCCCATATCGCCGCGATTCCCGACTCCTACGTCTGGTTCATGCCATACATGTGGCTCTAGATGAGGCTCGGGAGCCCGTCACACTGCTTGCAACCTCCCTGCCCGGGCCTGCCGCCCTATGGGCGGATGCTCTGTCGAAAGGACAGAGCGCCCGGGTTGTATGGTATTCCCAACACACCGTGTTCGACGACCTAGCGGCCTCCTGGAGTGTTACACAGGTGGCCTGGTTCGCCTCATGCGAGGCGACCGGGTTGCCTGTGTTCCTGTACCGCTGGTTTACTCCTCCGGCGGAGGTCCCGGTCGCGTTCAGCATGGACTGGCGCAGGTGGCGGTCGGTTTATGTGTGTTCCACCAACCGCCGCCCTTTTTGATGTGCAACGTCCTCCACAGGCTGAGAGGGTACCAGTGCTTCGTTTGGTTGTCGCGCCCATCCGGCCAGCCCAAGCCTGGTCCGCTCGGCTGAAGCGGTGGTACCCGAGTCCAGTTCCCCTAGCGTTCTCCGAATTCCTCTTGGTATCGATTGGAGTCCTAGGGACCTCGTTCGCCTTCACATCGTGGATGTTGTGCGGCAGGGTGGATGCCTAAGTTTAGTCGATCGTTGAATGTCAAATCCTCTCCCTTGGATTCATTTTACATGGCAGACTTACGGCTCTCACTGCCGCAGTTTTCCTTCTTGGTTCCCTACCCATCCCGGACGCGACCATCGGTGGCGTTCGTGTTTCACTACCTCCATTGGTTAATGTTGAGAAGCGTCCCAACATCTGCACCGCTCTTACGAACCGCCTGTCGGCCATTCGGGTACCGTTTGAGACTTTCACGGGGTTGGTCGTTCCTCCCTAGGACTTGGGTTCTTTTTTGCGATCCTGCTTTATGCTTCGTCCGACGCCGCGTCAGCTTCCTCCTCAGTGGTTTCTGGCGGAGGCTCTCAAACTGCTCTCGTCTGCCTCTTACGCTCATTACCCCACACCTGAACACTTCCGTGACATGACATTGTTCTTTATGGCTTTGGCGACGGATGAAGGAGTCCCTGGAGATGACTGCCAGGTCTAGGGACCGTCATTCCTTACATCGTTCTCCCGTCCTTGAGTCAGTTACTTTGGCTCCGTCTGTTCGTTTGGTTGCTACAACCGTACGCGACACTCCCGTTTTTATGCTTTTCCTGTACCAGCTTTCAAACATGGTAGGGTTCATCATCCGTTATGCCCGGTTCAAACCCTGCATCCGTATGTGTACTCGACCAGGCCAGTGTCGGGGTTGCCTTTCCGGGTGGCGCCTACGACCTGTAGGAGACTAGGTCGACGTGCTGTGGGACTTCGCCTGTGTCGGTAGTTTCGGGCCAGTAACCCTTACGTTCTGGACGCAGCTCATGTTGTCCGTTCGTACGCTGCTATGTTCAGATTTTACATAATCTTTCTCGACCGAACGTTGCCGACACGGGGCTTTGGTCTTCCCCCACCACGTTTGTCTCCTCCTCTCTGGCCATGTCCACAGGCGGGCCGGGACGTCCTTGTCGTGCGTTGGGCCAGCAGGTTCACTCAGGGTCTACCTGCAGCGTTCCTTCTGTCTCTTATCCTTCTCCCTTCTTGTTCTTCTTTTATTGGGGGGGGGGGTATTGCACTATACCCATACTTGCACCTATGTTAAAGGATTAATAACTAGGTTAAGATTTTGATGTAATTTCTCGTCTTAAAGTATACTACGTTCTGTTGGTGAGTCTTGGCCTCATACCACTGAACTCTTCTCATGGCTTTCAGTGCTGGTCACTGTGTATGCTCATGTCTTTTCTCGTCACCCCCTGTACGGTCCTCCTCTTCTTACAGTTTCTTACAGTAGATCCTCTGGAAAAAGGCAAACTATGCCTGTGTATCCAGCTCAGTACCAGTATTTGCACTGCTGCGGTCGTTCACGGTGTTGGCGGCGGCGGTAGCAGACGCAACATTTTTACTATTCTGTATTTTTGTTTTATAATCAAACTTCAAATCTTGTCTTCCCCATGCTTTATCAAGATTACTTTCAAACTCCCTTATTGATTCGGAATCGACTACATACTGGGGCAGTGCGTTCCACTCATTTACCACTCTATCACAAAATGAGTTCTTTGCCTTCTCAAGCCTATTTCTTTCTTTGTAAATTTTCTTAGAGTGTCCTCTCGTTCTTGTTCCCTCCCGCATCAAGAAGATACCTTCACACATCCTCATCGTACTTTCCTGACACTATCTTAAAAGTCTCTATCATATCCCCTCTCTTTCTCCTATATGCCAGTGTCGGAAGCCCCAGTGTCCTCAACCTCTGCTCATAGCCCGCGCTCTTCAACGTTGGTACCAGCTTGCTAGCTCTCCTCTGCACTTTCTCCACTGCTTCTATATCCTTTACCATATATGGAGCCCACACCTGGTTCGCATATTCCAGGTGCGGCCTAACCAGCGCTGTATAGAGATTCCTGAAGATTTCTTCGTCAAGTGACACAAATGTCCTCCTTATCAGCCCTACAATTCTATTGGCTTTGTTTATCTTTTCCGCTAAATGTTCTGAGAAATTTAACTTATTGTCTATCACTACTCCTATATCCTTTTCTGCATTCACTTCCTCCATCGCTTCATACATACTGTATCCTACCTTGTCTATCTTGCTGGTCCCAATCCGCATGTACTTGCATTTTTTTGGATGAAAAGGCATTAACCAATGCTCAGACCATCCCTTCATGCCTCTCCACATCTTCGACGTATGTCAGTATTTACTCATTACATTCTGGGTCTTCCTGCCTTCGTCCGGAAGGAGGGGGGGGGGGGGAGCATCCTGGACTTCATATTTTATGATGAAATGCAGCATTCTTTGTCTTAGGTTAGTTATCCCATGGCATAAGACTTGACTGTACTTGACCTCTCTTGATATGCACCTGTCAGTACACTCTTTCTATAAACTCTCTTGTTTAAGTCGGTCTTTCCATGGTCCTGATATTTCCTAAGGGCTAAAGTTTGTGTTTCCAGCTTGTATGTCCGCCTCCAATTTGGTACTCTAGCTCTATGTTGGAACGTAGAGGCTACTACTAAATTGGGAGGTTTAACGACCCTCCCAATACCAAATGAGGTAAACCTCCTATTTGGTCGTAGCCTCGGAGTATCCAACGTCATAGTATCCCGCCCTCGCGCCGTACCCCTGCCCATCCAATCTTGTCTCTTGTAACTTGATACCGGGAATGCCCAATGAACCCTGTCGGGTAGTGGGGTGGATCCGTCAAGACGTTTGAAGGAGCCAGATAGGATGGCCTAAAATCCTGTAATTTTCTCTTCTTTCTCATCAATATTTTCTTATTTTCCTTTTCAAATAGTGGCCTCCAAAGTATGTACAACGTACCTAGTAGAGAGAGTAAGGTGCTACTCTAGATGTTATCGTTTTATCGCGCTAGTGATTTCGATAATTGCCCACTCTAGAGCGGAGCAGAATTACACGATAAGTATATAGCTCTACGTTGGATACTCCGAGGCTACGACCAAATAGGAGGTTTACCTCATTTGGTATTGGGAGGGTCGTTAAACCTCCCAATCAAGACTAACTTTAAAAAACATCAACGAATGGGAAGGGGATGGAAGGGAGGGCCCACGTCGTCAATGATTCCGGGGCCAATACTAAATTTATTAGTGGCTCCTACGTCAAATGACGTTAATCTTATATGGCCTATTTTAGCCCAATGGCTAAGCTGGAAGACCCCATACGCCTTCCAAGAAAAATAGAACCATCGTCATAGGTGACACTGTGAAAATACCTATGGTACGTCATTTGAACGGATGCCACTATGAAACGATAAAGAAATTGAAAGTAATATTAAAATGAAAAGAAAAGGGAAACAAATTTCCTTTAACTATGTTAATTAGTTGTTAATTCAAGCTGGTAAGTTTCCGTGCGCTTCCCATAAGTTTGTTGTTAACCCGGGGCTTCGTCTCGCCGACGCCTTGAAATTGCCTTCCTTGGTAGGCGTCCGCCAAAGCCACACGTGTTTATCCCCAATCCCAAAATTTCCAATTTGTCGTCCTCCTTTCGCAGTTTACAACCTTCTATTGAAATACTCATTATATTTGGGTGGTGTAGAAGTGTGTTAGGAATGTTTTTGCGCTAGTTGGGATGTATTTTGTGGGTTGAATTTAGGTAAATGGGGTGTGGATGGCGATCGCCTACCAGTACACAGGATGCCGTGCTTGTCTTAACGTTTACTGCACTATTTTCTTTCTTTTTTTCTTTTTTTTTGATCAAGCGATTTATTTTCAGGGTATCTTAGTTTGTTTCATTATCTAGCATAGGCACAGTTCACTTGAGGACTGTTCATAATTCTAGGCTAACTTTTTTGTGGCTCAGTATTGGCACTTTAGCTCACCAGTTTTCTTAAATGTTTTTATTTTGGGAAGCGTCGCGATATAGCCTAGCCTATTTATCGTTGCCGGAATTATTTTTGCCGCCTAGCACTCGACCCTTGAGAGGCTAGTCTTTTTCCTCTTCATTCATGACACTTCTTTACTCACTTTCATTTTAGTTTTTGCCTTTTTTATAAATTTAAGGTAGCCTAATTTGTTAGTAGTCTTGGCAAATCCAACGTCAAGGCTATTAACCTAATTGCAATGACGACTTGTCTATTTTGACTGCTATGTCGTCATTCCAACCGCGGTTAAAAAGAAAACGTCTAGAGTCTACTCCTTATCTTGCTCTAGGAGACGTACATTAACCAAAACTACCACCGAAGGTGAAAAAAGCATAGAAGAGAAGAAAAAGGGGTTTACCTTAGTTACCGCTCAAGGCCCATCCCGTGTTCCGTCATGCGCAGATCCCTGTCGAACGTGCGCATGAGCGACCCTCTCTTTTTTCCTGTTAGTCTGGACATAGTTTAGCTTTAAGCTTATTTTAGCCTAGCTTGTTTCTCATTCACATCTCTCGCCGATCCATCCACTCACTCACAGACAACACGCAGCTGCAAGCACGACCTCCCGAAATCCATCCTTCCGAATCCTCCCTTTCTTGCGAGGACAGAGTCCAACCTGGCCAGGCTGAGATGCGGACACCATCCAGCTCTCCTGAGCTATCAGAAGAGACTGGATGACTCCGTCGTCGACGTCTGCCCGGGATGTAACACAGCACCCCATACCATTAAACACATCATAGAAGACTGCATTTCACACAACCACTTACACCAACAACACAATCTGAAACACTGAAACACTCCCCAGCACCCCACACACAAGACATCACACAACAAATTCAAGCACTCAACACCCAAACTAACAACAAAATACAAGAACAACAAAAACTAAACTGGAATAACTTCCTACGAACACTTGATCACAAAACAAACCCCAAAAAACTCTACAAAACACTAAGCAGCATCACAATTTGTTAGTAGTCTTGGCAAATCCAACGTCAAGGCTATTAACCTAATTGCAATGACGACTTGTCTATTTTGACTGCTATGTCGTCATTCCAACCGCGGTTAAAAAGAAAACGTCTAGAGTCTACTCCTTATCTTGCTCTAGGAGACGTTGTACATTAACCAAAACTACCACCGAAGGTGAAAAAAGCATAGAAGAGAAGAAAAAGGGGTTTACCTTAGTTACCGCTTAAGGCCCATCCCGTGTTCCGTCATGTGCAGATCCCTGTCGAACGTGCGCATGAGCGACCCTCTCTTGTCATAATTTTTTCACGCGCTCCATTGAATGAAGTCGCTTTTGTTGTGCTCCTTTAATTCATCCTGTTTAGGTTCGTTTCGGCTTATCTGGCCTTCTTTTTTGTTAGACAGATGTTACGTGATCTAGGGCACACGTAAATGGGCTCCTAAGTGTGTATAATGGAGACGCGTGTGGAAATAGCCTACCGAAGGTACGGGGGCGCCTGGCGTTCCTCGTATATGTTTTTCATTCTTTCTCTTTTCATATTCTTTTTTCCTGTTAGTCTGGGCATAGTTTAGCTTTTAGCTTAATTTAGCCTAGCTCGTTTTCTCATTCAGGAATTGCTATGCCCCTATGAGTTTTCATTTTTTCATAGCCTAGGTGTACCGTTGGTAAACAATCTGAGATTTCGTTGGTGGCGGTGCTGTTTGTAGAGTTTGTGTCGGCCGCATTATTAGCGTTATTCCCGAGTCCCCCCTTTCGAGTCCTTCACTGTGTCTCAAGGGCCTGGGCGACAGGTGGTTCGTGATACTCCAGGGGTACCCCACGGGGGCCCCTCTTTCACACCACAGGGTTTTTCGCCCCTGACACATTCTCTGCTCACGGCTAGGCCACCCTTTTTCTCACCAGTTTCATTTACTGGTTTTTGTTTTCTCTTCCTGTTTCACCTCCATCCTTTCATAGTCTTTTGCCCAATCCAGGGGTACCTCACGGGGGCCCCTGTTTGTGCGAAACCACCCTCCCTGCCACTTCTCCTCATGGGCTTTGCTCTATCTCTGTGGGTTGGGTGGTTCCTGGGGGTTGTGCCTCCTCTCCCCTGGTGTGTCTTCCTTGCCTCTCCCTTTACCGGTTGAGTCAGGATAAATTCAAGGAAGACACTGCTCAGCTTGATGGCCATCATTGCTTGGAGTTCATAAGGAGATGACGCATTTTTTGTGGCCTTTTTTGGTATTCCCTAGACGCTCCTCTCGCTTTTTACGGCGCCGGACCATCTCGGCCGGTCCCGCAAATTTGCGGGAGCTCGATTCGGTCCTCTGGGACGTTTCGGCTCCCCGCAAATTTGCGGAGATCGTTGGGGGGTCCCGCAAAATTGCGGGAGGGTGGTGTCGGTATGGTTATGCCTCCATTGGCCCGCAAATTTGCGGTAATAGTTGGCTTTCACTATTGATTTTTTTTTTTTTTTTTTTTTTTTTTTTTTATGTCATCTTGTTGCCTGATACTATATTGGTGTATGCACTTTACTGGTGTTATAGGCCCTGCATGTAAGATGTTGAGTGGTGGTTAACACTTTCTCCATCTTTGCAGGTTCTGCTAGTGCTCTTCCGCCTCGGCCGCCCTCCTCACCTACCTCTGTGCTCCCAGTTTAGGGTGAGTACGGATACCTGTTTGCATGTGTGTTCCTGTTTCCCCATGCTCCTTCCCTGGTTCTTCTTGGACATTCTCTCCACTTACTCCTTCGACGTGCTGATTATGGTGTGTGTTCTTCTAGTGCAGGTAGGCTACCTTGCTCTCGCCTTGGTTGTCGCTCCCCGTGCTTGGAGAGCCACAAGTCCTGCTTGCGCCACTCGCTCTGTGTGTCCTCTACGGACTACCTCCCTGCTCTGTGTGGCACGTGTCTGGCCCTGGTGGATGTGCTGCACCATGGCCCTGGTTCCTCGGCGGCGGCTGTGGCCTCTGCTTCCCTTCCGTCGGTGTGGACGATGGTCTCCCGCCACATTAGGACTGTGGACCACCGTTCCCCGGCCTTTGTTGCCGACCGGATCCGCGTCGCCCTGGGTATCCCTGACCCGACTGAAGGCCGTTCACCTGGCCCTCTCCCTGCTTGGGCCCTCTCCCCTGGGTCCCGCAGCCGGTCGTCCCATCGTCGGGGGGTTCCCCAGCTCCGTCCACGCTCTCGCTCGCCTCGTCGTCCGTCCTCTACTGCCACTCGTCGTCCTCCTGATCGCCTTGACGACACCCATCGCCCTCGTCATGGTTCTCGCCCTGAGGCCGGGGTTAGCGGCTCTGCCCCTGTGCGCCCTCCCCTGGCCTCTGCAGATAGGGGCTCTACTCCCTTCCGCCCGCTTCCCCAGCCCAGACGACTTCCTCTTACGTTGTCCTCTCCGCGCGCGGTTGTTCATGCTGTAGCTGGCCCTCTGCTCCCTCCTCCTACACTGTCCAGGAGGGTCCGCCTGGATGTCGTTGCTTCTCCTACTTCACCTGCTTCAGTGCCTATTCTTCCTTCACGGTCTCGTCCCACGGTGGAGGTCCCTCCCTCCTCCGCCTCGGTGTCGGGCCGCCCTGTTATCTTAGCCCCGGGGATCCTTGCTCTGTTTCCCCCCGCGGCTCCTTCTGGCCTCCTTTCACCCGGCCAGCCTTCCCACTCCCATCGTCCTGCTCCTCCTCATTCTTCTCTTCCTGACCTTCACTTACCGTCTCGCCAGGGGGGTACCCCTCCTCTTGCCTCGGTGGGGTTTCGCGAGGTTTCGGGGTCCCCTTTCTCAGGAGCTGACGTGTCGCTGGAAGAGGGGAATGGTGCTGTTTCCCCCTCGGCCGTTCGTGATCGGGGACGAGTCCCTCAACGGCGACACAACCGTCATCGCTCGCCTTCCTTGGGCCGCGACGCTGCTGGTTCGTGTCGTGGGTCTCGCTCCCGCTCACGCTCGCCCCTGCGGGCCGACCAATCTGGGGGGGGGGTCGCCTCTCTCGGATCGATTGTCGGCTATGCAGGGCTGGGTTGTGTCACGCTTCGACGGGCGCTTGGAGTCGATGGAAGACTCCGTCTTCTCGCGCTTCTTGGCGGTGACTCACCCTCCGCGCCTCACCCTACCTACCCCTGCTACGGTCCCCCTCCCTTCTGCAGGCCTACGCTCTGGTCAGACTTCAGCCGCCCTGACATCCTTCCGGCTGTTCAGTCCCTGGCTGTGTTGAAGGGTCTGTCCTCCTATGGGACAGGTTTGTGCGACGCCGGTACGCCTGGCTTAGCCATCATGCTCGGTCACCCTCTCCCATTGGAGGCCTGGTTTGCTGAGGCCTTCGACTTCACACATCGATCCGTCGACGGCTCTCCTTCAGTCCCTCCCCCGGAGTCATCACTGATTTTGCCTCCTCTTGTGTCTGTCGGCGGGTTGGACGGCGCGTTCTGGTCCTGGATGAGCGCGCCCGTTCTTGAACTTTGTTCTATTGCTACCCCGTTCTTCTCTCACCCGGATCAGCACTCTGTCGCCAAGGTTTGTCCCTTGCGACAGAGGGTGACGGACTTATTGTCTTGTCTTTAGGTTCCCTCCAGACGTCTGTTCACCACCTGCGGCTTTTCGAGGTGTCTGCGCCAGGCGAGCTTCGCGAGGGTTTGGACCGCGTTCAGCGGGTCCACCTTCGGCTCGCGGTGTCTTTGGTTCCCGAGCTGAAGGCGGTTTTGTGCGCGGCAACTCGGCGCCGCCCGACGGTACGGTCCTCGTTCTGCCGGCCGGCCCCCTTGGATATTCGTCAGGGTTTGTTGTACTCTGCGCTATATACGTTGTTTTTTTTTATGCAGGATGCTTGGGAATGCTACGCTTCTCTGTCGGCGGCCCCTGCTCCCGACACGCGACGCCGCGCTGTGTCGTTGCGGACCCTGCTTACGTCACGCACCGACGCGCTGTGTCGCGCGCGGGGTCTTCTCAGTCCCGTCCTTCTGCCGGTCCTCTTCGGGGTGCTGCTGCAAGTGCTGCCGCCTTGCACGGGCGCAGGACTGGGACGTTGCAGGCCAGTGCGTCGGTTCCGCCTCGCACTTCTGTTCTTGCCCCTTTCATCCCCGCCGTGTCGGGGCTGGCCGGCCTTCCACTTCCGGCCGCCCTTCGACGGGGTCAGCCCCGCGCCGGCCTGGGGTTGGGGTGGCCCGCCCTTTTCGACGAGGTTGGGGGGGGGGGGTAGAGGAGGTCAACGTGGCGCTCATGCCCGCACGGCCCGTACCGGGGGTACCTCCACGTCAACACAATGTGTAGTTCTCTGGGTCGGCCTCCTTGTTCTCCTTCTCGCCTGGCCGACCGGGTCGCTCCCCTCCTCTCGGGTGCTCCCTCGGGTTGTTTTCGCCCTTGCGCCCCTCGGTAGCCGCGAGGGACGTTGGGGGCGGCGGGTTGCGCGGAGGGGTCTCACCTGGAGGTGGACGTCCAGACCCCCACTCCGCTCTTGTCTCCGACGCCGGCCCATCTCTTCAGAGGAGGCCCACGTGTTCACTTCCATGCCCGAGCTGGGTAGCGTCGAGGGAGTTGACCGCCGGTCACCCGGTTTTCCTCTCCCGTGTCTTTCTGGTACCGTCGACGAACTGCGACGCGATGCGACCGGTGGTGGATCTGTCGGCCCTCAACGGGCGCTTCGTGCACACACGGTTTCGGATGCTGCCGGTACCCCTGGTACGCCTGGCCCTGTGCCCTCTGTCGTGGGTAGTGTCGCTGGCCCTCCAGGATGCGTCTTGGCTCGTTCCTCTCCATCCTCGCTTCCAGCGATTCTTGGCCGTTCGGACTTCCGATCGTGTGTTCCTGTTCGACGGCCTTTCCTTCGGTCTCCACATCGCGCCGCAGATCTTCTCCGCACTGGTGGGGCAGGCTCTGGGTCCTCTCCTCAGGAGCGGGCTCCAGATCCTGTTTTCCTTGGCCGATTGGTTGGTAGTTTCCGACGCCCTAGGACTGTGCATTGGCGACGCCCTCACAGTCGTTCGCAACATCGCACGGTTAGGGTTCCCCTTCGATGTTCCCAAGTCACGCTTGACCCCGTCGCGTGTCGTGCCATGGGTCGGTCTCGCATGGGTTTTGTCCGGCGCTACAGTGACCCGGGGTCTGCCGGCCGCGGTGCACATTCGGTGGACGGTCTTCGCCGTGTTGCACTCGGTCTCCCTCCCGGGGTGGCTCTGGGACTCGTTCGTGGGTTCGCTGCATTGGGCCGCTCTGCCCCTTCCCTTAGGGAGCCTCTGGCTACGCCGCCTCCTCCTCATGGGCACCGCGGTGTTTCCGTTGCCCCTATGGATCGGCTCCTGCCACTCCCGCGTACCGTTCGCCGACGCTTCGGTCGCTGGGTTGCTCGGGGCTCGCTCTCTGCGGCTGTGCCCTGGACCGCCCCCCCGCCGACGGTCTGGGTAGCCACAGATACGTCGAGCGAGGTTGGGTGGGGTTCCCAATCGAACCTGGGACGTCCACTTCCCGGCAGATGGGTGGGTCTCCCTCCTCTTACTCGTCTATGCCCTCGGACTGTTGGTTCCTTTGTTCTTCCTGCGGGACCACGCGCTGGCCCTTCGGGGTAAGCCGGTGGCCTTCGGATTGGACACTCAGACAAGCTGTCCCCTGTTTCCTTATGCGGGGGTCCTCCAGGTCGTTGACTCTATTGGGGGTCTCGGTGGAGTTGTTCTTCCTCGTGGACCGACACCCCTTCTCCTTGCATGCCTCCTCCCTGCCCGGGCCTGCCACCCTTTGGGCGGCCGCCCTGTCGAGAGGGCAGGGCGTTCTTGTAGAATGGGCGATGAAACGGACTGTGTTCGCCGACCTCGCGGCTTCCTGAGGTATTCCGGTGGTCGCCTTGTTCGCATCGGGGGTGCCGCGCCAGTTGCCTCTGGACCTCTCCCTCCGGCTTCGCGCTCCGGGAGCGGTCCGGACGCTTTCATGGTAGCCTGGTACAGGTGGCGGTCGATATACATCTTTCCGCCACCAGATGCGCTGTTGATGTGCCCAGTCCTCGCGAGGCTGCGGCTGTACCACGGCTGCGTCTGGCTCCTCGTGCCTCTGTGGCCGGCACGGGCTTGGTCCGCCCGGTTGCCGCGGTGGTGCCCGAGTCCGGTCCCTCTACCTGTCTCCGGCTTCCACTTGGGCTAGGTTGGGGACCTGCGGACCTCGTTGGCCTTCGCATCGTGCTTGTACATGAGGCACGGTGGCTCCCGGTCCCCGGCCGGGCCCTGACTGACTTCCTGCAGCGTTCCTGGCCGTCTTCTCCTTGGGGGACTTACGGGTCCCGCTGGAGGTCTTTTACTAGGTGGCTACAGGCCACTCGCCTGCCAGTTGGCTCTCCTTCCCTCGTTCTCCGCTCCTTGTTTCACCTCTTCCGTACACGTCACTTTCAAGTCGACGCTATACGTACCCACTTGTCTGCCGTCCGGGGGGTCTTTGGGTCCGTCGCTGGGCTGGTCGTTCCGCCACAGGAGCTGGATTCCTTCCTGACGGCTGCCTTCCGGGATCGACCGCCTCCGTGCCAGGTCCCTCCACAGTGGGATCTGGGGCGGGCTCTGGTCCTTCTGGCTTCGCCCACGTATACAAGGGCCGCTACGCCGGTTCCGTTGCTCGGGCGTCCACTCTTCCTTGTCGCTCTGGCCACTGGGGATCGGGTGTCTGCACTAGCGGCCTTGTCACGGCCCCGGGACTGCGTGCGATTCTCCCCGTCCTTGCATGGCGTCTTGTTCGCCTCCTCCCCTCCTTTTGTTACCACGCATGGGAGGGAGGCCCCCGCTTTCCAGCCTTTCGCCGTCCAGGCTTTACGGCGTGGGCATCCTCGCCATGTGTTGTGCCCGGTGTCAGCCTTGCACTCCTCTGTTGCGTCTGTGGCGCCGCCTTCGGGTACTGCTGTGTGGGTGTCTCCTCGGACAGGTGGGAGGCTCTCGCAGGTGCAGATGGGCCGCCACGTTTGTCGGACCGTTCGTGCCCGTCACCCTGTTTGTAGGGGTTCTGCGCACGATGTCAGATCCTTTACTGCCTCCTTCCGGTTCCTGCCACGTCGATCCTTACCTGCCATCGCCTCAGCGGTTTTGTGGGTCTTCTCTCAATTCCTTCATCTCCTCCTACCTCTCCGTGTCCAGTGTTCGACCCCCTCGGCCGGTGATTGCTCTCGGGGGTCGTGTTTCCTGGTGCTCTGGCGAAGATCCCTGGTCTTCCCCCCTTGTCCCTCGTTCTTTTCCTTCGTTTTATTTGACAAAGGGGGGGGGGGTGTACGGGTTTGCAACACTGGATTGCAAGTTTGGGATTATGTATTGTTCCAGTACATAAGTGTTTTTGCCACATTGAAAATTGTGTTTTGTTCTTGTGTTCAGTGTTTTTGTTGGTTTTTGAAGAAAAGGGATTTTGGGTACAGTACCTTTTTGGTTTCAGACAAGTCTATGTTTTTGCATTACTATGAATGACGGGCATGTGTTAAAACTGTTCTTTTTAGCTACTCCTCAGTTTTTCACTCTTTTATTAAACTCTCTTGTTTAAATTGTGTCTTTGTCATTCATAATCTTGTTTTATGCATTGTTTTTTTTGGTATGTTGGGCTTGGATGTCCTCCTCCTATTTGTTATGCAGCCTTGACGTTGGATTTGCCAAGACTACTAACAAATTGGGAGGTTTGACGTACCTCCCAACCTACCAAATAGGAAAACCTACTATTTGGTAGTAGTCTTGGAAAATCCAACGTACATAATACCCTCCCTCACGCCGGACCCCTGCCCATCCGCGTTCTTCTGCTGACGTGAGATTTGATGACAAGAGAGGGTCGCTCATGCGCACGTTCGACAGGAATCTGCACATGACGGAACACGGGATGGGCCTTAAGCGGTAACTAAGGTAAACCCCTTTTTCTTCTCTTCTATGCTTTTTTCACCTTCGGTGGTAGTTTTGGTTAATGTACAACGTCTCCTAGAGCAAGATAAGGAGTAGACTCTAGACGTTTTCTTTTTAACCGCGGTTGGAATGACGACATAGCAGTCAAAATAGACAAGTCGTCATTGCAATTAGGTTAATAGCCTTGACGTTTGATTTCTACCAAATAGTAGGTTTTCCTATTTGGTAGGTTGGGAGGTACGTCAAACCTCCCAATGTGTTTATGATGGTTATGTTGGAGTTGTTGCCAGTGCGTACTTTAACCCTTCCTACCCGGGCAGCCTTTCTTAATGACGGAGGCTGTATCCGGGCGATCTGGCTGAAAACACAAGAAAAGTAAACTAAGGCTAATCTCGCTTAATATACTACCTACATTAATCAAACATATGTCAAAATGGGCGCCTTAGCTTGCCGCATAGAATGGCATTGAGTAGAGCTTTCTAGCTCAAGTAGTTCCGGAGTTATGGTGATGGAAGTGGAGGTAACTTTTGCCGCGTATTTACCTCGCCGCGTCCGAACACTCAACCGCGGCCCAGGCTACGACGAACGTTTTGACTCGTCGCTCTACCTTGAATTATGGCGGGAAGCGATTTTTTAGTGTTTTATTGTTTATTATGCCATATATTATTGTTATTATGATATTTTCACTCAATAAAGTTATTTTTCTGAAGTAATTTGTGTCTCTGTCACTTATACTTAGTTTTATTGTTATTATTAGAGTAGTTATGATTATTTATACTGGACTATGGTAATTGATAGTGTCTTTTTCACTTCTTTATTGTTAGGAATATATATTTTAGTGTCACTTTCACTTGTTCATATTGTTCTGAAGGCACTTATTATTATTTATGTGTGTCTCTTTCACTTAGACTTAGTTTTATAGTCATTGTTATAGTAGTTATGATTTTTATACTGGACTATGGTAATTGATAGTGTCATTTTCACTTCTTTATTGTTAGGAATATATATTTTAGTGTCACTTTCACTTGTTCATATTGTTCTGAAGGCACTTATTATTACTTATGTGTCTCTTTCACTTATACTTAGTTATATTATTATTATTATTATTATTGAGTGTCACTATCACTGTCACTTACACTTCAATAGTTTACCATAGTGTGGAAATCATTGAAGCAGGTGCCAGCACACAGTCCCACCTCACACTCGAGGCATTGCCAAGTGGTTTTTGTGGGTTTTCTTGGTCGTCGAGTTGTGCGGGTGCACACATAGCACCTCTTCTGCATTCTTATTCTGCTGTTAGGACCCTGGAAAGGAAGGGCGACGAGCTGGTGCTTTCTCAAGAAGTCGGCACACCCTATTCTGTCCATCATGCCTGGTCCTTGTAGTGGCCTCCCTGGTGTACCCGCATGTTTTACCAGGAGCTCATGTATCAGCTGTTTTTGGAAGGTCCGCAGGCTCTTGTACAGTAGGGTCTCACATAAAACGAGTATATGGTCGATAAACGAGGGCGTTTTATGCGATTTCGTTTTATATGAACACAGCATTTTGGTGGCCCAATATCGTCAATGTTCACTGGAAGCGTAAATTTCCGTCAGGAGCGTACGATATTTCGTACGTTTTGTACGATATTTCGGCGTTCTATATGAAAGCGTACGATATTTCGTACGTTTTGTACGATATTTCGGCGCTCTATATGAAAACTCCTCGTATTTGCCCCACTTTGGCGGCGGACTCGTTTTACATTCACATTCGTTCTGATCGAAAATTAAATATTAATATTTTAGGTCGGTCGTTTTAATCGAGACTCGTTTTATGCGAACACGTTTTATGCGGGACCCTACTGTACTTGATGACTGGACTCCTCAAACGGTAGATGTTGTACGCGTTGAGGACAGACATATCTACTGTATGCAGGACAAACTTCTTGTACCACCTGCAAGATGTTCGCAGGCAGTCTATGAAGCCCATCTGCATGTCGGACTTGTCGACGAGGCGCATGTTCAGGTTATAGTCCAGAACAGCAGCTGGTTTTGTGACAGGGTTCTTCGTTTTTTGGTCCACCTTCCCTGTGGGGACCATCTCTGCCTTGTGGCATGTGGTGAGGAGGTTGACCTTGCACTGGTCATGCCAGTGGATGGAGAGGATGGGGCCCACTCTTCTTATGGAAGATGTCCGTCTTCTTAGTTTTGGTTGGGTAGGCTGGCATACCCTTCCTCTTCCCCTTCACTGTGCCGACAGTTCCGGTCTTGCGGTCATGGAGGTACTTGGCGAGGATAGGCGACGTGTAATAATTGTCGGTATAGAGGACGTGGTTGTCATGGAAGTACCTCTCCATCATCGTCTTTACCACAGCGCCGCCAAAACCAATCTGGACTTCACCACCCTTGCCGCTGTAGACTATAAAGTCGAGCACATATCCCGTCTTGCAGTCGCAGAGGACGAAGAGCTTGATGCCGAAGCGGTGTCTCTTTGACGGGATATACTGTCGGAAGTGCAGCCTACCACGGAACAGGACCAGAGACTCGTCGATGCACAGCTTCTGAAATGGAATCAGGTAGGTGGAAAACCGATGACGTATCATGTCATACAGTTGCCTGATCTTCCAGAGTGTGTCGGGTTCATGGACATGCATGTTATTTGTCAGGTGGAAATATGAGAGGATGTCGAAGTACCTATCCCTTGACATGAATTTGCCAAATGCTGGAGTCGTTGTGAGGTCGCCAGTTATCCAGTATCGGCCAGAACGTGCTTCTTTATGTGTGTCATCAGCATTGTGAGTGCCAAGAACACATATAATTATGCCACAGTGAGAGCTCTCCATGCCACCATCTTGGCACTGGTCTTCCTGCCAAGAAAGTTTGAACAGATAGCCTGGTGGTTATTTGTCTCTTTGACAAGGTATTCTTACAGTTTCTTACAGTAGATCCTCTGGAAAAAGGCAAACTATGCCTGTGTATCCAGCTCAGTACCAGTACTTGCACTGCTGCGGTCGTTCACGGTGTTGGCGGCGGCGGTAGCAGACGCACCATTTTTACTATTCTGTATTTTTGTTTTATAATCAAACTTCAAATCTTGTCTTCCCCATGCTTTATCAAGATTACTTTCAAACTCCCTTATTGATTCGGAATCGACTACATACTGGGGCAGTGCGTTCCACTCATTTACCACTCTATCACAAAATGAGTTCTTCGCCTTCTCAAGCCTATTTCTTTCTTTGTAAATTTTCTTAGAGTGTCCTCTCGTTCTTGTTCCCTCCCGCATCAAGAAGATACCTTCACACACATCCTCATCGTACTTTCCTGACACTATCTTAAAAGTCTCTATCATATCCCCTCTCTTTCTCCTATATGCCAGTGTCGGAAGTCCCAGTGTCCTCAACCTCTGCTCATAGCCCGCGTTCTTCAACGTTGGTACCAGCTTGCTAGCTCTTCTCTGCACTTTCTCCACTGCTTCTATATCCTTTACCATATATGGAGCCCACACCTGGTTTGCATATTCCAGGTGTGGCCTAACCAGCGCTGTATATAGATTCCTGAAGATTTCTTCGTCAAGTGACACAAATGTCCTCCTTATCAGCCCTACAATTCTATTGGCTTTGTTTATCTTTTCCGCTAAATGTTCTGAGAAATTTAACTTATTATCTATCACTACTCCTATATCCTTTTCTGCACTCACTTCCTCCATCGCTTCATACATACTGTATCCTACCTTGTCTATCTTGCTGGTCCCAATCCGCATGTACTTGCATTTTTTTGGATGAAAAGGCATTAACCAATGCTCAGACCATCCCTTCATGCCCTCCACATCTCCTTGAAGCAAACCCATATCTTCCTTACTCCTCACTCTTCTATACAGTTTAGTGTCATCCGCATACAGGTATACCTCACTTCCATTAGTTATAACTTCAGGCAAGTCGTTGATAAATATAACGAACAGCAGTGGTCCCAACACAGATCCCTGAGGTACCCCACTTGTAATTTCCCTCCACCCCGAGCCTATTCCATTCACCAATACCCTCTGTCTCCGATCTTTCAGGAAGGCTTCTATCCATTTCACACATTTCTCCCCTATATTATAGCTTCTAACTTTCTCTATTAACCTTTTATGTGGGACCTTATCGAAGGCCTTCATAAAATCGCAATATACCACGTCTATTACATTACCATCTTCTAGAATTTGCATCCAATCATCTACCACCTTAATTAGCTGTAGTACCGTCGACCTCCCCGGCAAGAATCCGAACTGTCTCCCACTGAAAAGTTGGTTTGACTTCATATGATCCATTATTCCTTCTCTAATTACCGTTTCCATTAGTTTACACACAACACTTGTCAAACTGACTGGTCTATAATTCCCTGGGTCATTTCTCTTTCCCTTCTTAAATATAGCTGTTATGTTCGCCTCTCTCCAGTCCATCGGTATTTGTCCTGTATTAAACGATACCTCAAATAACATTTTCAATGGCTCTACTAACATCTCCCCTCCTTCCTTTATGATTCTTGGGTGTATCCCATCCGGTCCCGGTGACTTACTTCTGTTCATTTTTTCTATAGCCCTTCTTATTCTAGCATGGGAAAACTCTACTAGTTCTAGTGCCGGTGCCTGTTTGATGGGAATAGTAGGCACTGCATCCTCCGACTCCACTGTTAGTACCCCCCCAAAGTATTTCCCCAGCACCTCTGCTTTCTCCTTATCAGTCTCCGCTCTACTCCCATCATTCAACCCCCCCACCAGCTCTGGGATCCCTACTCTTCTTGTTAATTTTTCCTGAATGTACTTCCAGAATATTTTTGGATTACCCTTCACATTTCTAGCTATCTCTCTCTCCCTCTCCTTCACCCCCCTCCTTGTTTCCCCACCTTATTTTATTGTTTATTTGTCTACGTTCCAGATCCACTTCCTTAGCCTCTATACTAGACCCCCTGTTCTTTTTTAACAATTTTAATCTTTCCCACAATCGTTTCTTTCTTCTAATCAATATCCAAAGCTTTCTTTTCATTGGCAATTCTGGGTTAGTTCTTTTCCTCAATTTTGTTTTATCCTTATATTCCCTTACTGGTACACTTTTGGATACAGCATTCTCCAGTTTGACTCTAATTTTCCTCCACATTCCTTCAGCGTCTTCACCGTTCAAATATTCCCCCCAGTCAATGTCCAAACACCGTCTCAGCAGCTCATAATCTGCTCTATCATACATGTATATTTTTCTATTGCTTTTATTATCCCTCTCCGATTTAATGTTACAACTAAAGCTTATACAGGCATGGTCACTACGACCTATAGGGCTATCCACATTAACATGTTCCACTATATCCTCTTCATTGCTAAAAATCAAATCAAGTACACTCCCCTGCGTCCCATCTCTATATCTTGTCATCTCTACAATATGTTGCGTTAAAAAACAATCTCTCACTTTCTCTATAAACTTATTTTCCATGCTACCCTGTCCCGCTGGAGTAGTACAATTTGCCCAGTTGATCCTTGGCAAATTGAAATCTCCAATCAAAATTTTATATTTGTTCTCTCTATTATCTATCTCCTCCATTGCTTTCAGTAGGTTATCATCCTCTCCCCTGCTATTATTTGGGCTTCTATATATAGAGGCAATTAGAATTGATCCTCTTACACATTTTACTTCAATACACAAATACTCACAATACTGCTGTCTCATATCCACCTCATTAACCTTGAGCTCTTTTCTTACATAAATAAACAGTCCTCTTCCAACCTCTGCTCTAATAGCATTTCTCTCATATAACTCAAAACCCTCCAAACTATATTCCACCAGTTCCCTCTCAATTCTAACATTTTTTGGTCTTACTTCCTGTAGGGCTATGATATCAGGTTTTTCCTCTTCATCCTGCAACCTACATATCAGTTCTCTTTTCTTGTCCTGAGTAAACACATCCACATTACTAAACATAATCCTTAATCCATCTACCATTCCTCCAGCAATTACACCATCCCGCTCCTCCAGTCCGTACCCTATTCCCCTGTTAGCACTACTGGGTCTGCCTCTTTGTCTCCTGTCTCTCCCTGTGACACCTCCACCCCGTTCTCCTCCTCCGTCACAACTCTCATCACATTCTCTCCCCTCCCTGATCTCCCCCTCCTTTCTACTCTTATAAACCACTTCCTCACTTTTCCGTCCCTCACTCTCCAGTAAAAATTTCTCTTTTCCTCCTCATCCAACTTTCCATTATTTTCATCAGCCTTTTCTTGTAATTCCTTAATTTTTTTCCTTTGTTCTATACTCAAATCCTTCTTTAGTCTTATGTGTTTCAGTTTATCATTTGTATTTAGCCTCCAACTAAAATTTGTCACAGTCTCCGCCACTACCCTAGTTTTAAACTGTACCCTTATAGGTCTCATCTCTCCCCTTTTATATCTACCTATCCTACTGATCTCCTCCACCTGCCCTTCCCATCCATATTCGTCCTCATCCACACCTTTCAAGACCTCCTTCACTGTCTCCATATCCCTCACTTTTCTCACTCCATTATCATTCATATGAGTCTCTATATCTCCATACAAGATTACACCCCTATCCCTGTCCATGGCCTCCCTCACGACACTCTCCTTGTTCTTCATGACCCCTACAACTGCACTCTCAAAACTTTGTTTGGTCATATTCATTTCTTCCTTTTGCTCTTTCATAATATCCTCCAAATCCTTGACTTTTTGTTTACCTACCACCGTCCATGCAGTCGACTCCTTTACTTCCGTGAAACGTCCTTCGTATTCCTTCAGCTGCTCCTTCAATGCCATATTCTCTGCTCCCAGTTCATCTACCCTTTTCAATAACATCTCTAGGCTCTCATTAACTGCCAAAAAAGGCCTGCATTCACTTCCTTCGCTAGGCCTATTCCCTTCCCCACCTATCACACCACACATTACACACAGTGCCTTAACTTTCTCACCAATATCCCCCTTCCATTTCTCCGTATCACTCATCCACTTTTCCAAATCCTTCACAACAATACTAACCTCTTCTAACTTCTTATCTGTGCTCTTAAATCCCCGAAAACGTTGTAACCTTCCTTCCGACTCCGTCATACCCGATATTCCCTCTGCCATGTTTGTTTACAAACTCAACAACTCACAACCCTACCGCTGTCCCGTCACTACACACTCTTATTACACTATATATCACCCCTCCACCACACCAATATATCCTCCAAACCTTCACTAAATCCTTCCTCTTCTTGTTAGCCCCGTATGTACTCGATATCCTTGAATTAATTGACTATTCCCATAACATATGCCGGAGCCTCAAACTTGCGTCCGCCTTCCGCCATGGTGTGCCGCCAACCCATGACTTCATTGTCGTAGAAGCCACAGAAAAGTTCACTGGGGGTGGCATTTGGGCCACAGGGATATGCTGCTGACACCCCAGAACCCTGTTGTACCTCGTCAAAGGCAGGAAAATCTGGCACAAAATCCGCCCCATCTGACCACACAAACATTTCAGCAGCTCGAGGACGAGGACGTGGAGTTGCAGCAGGCACACGCCCTGGACGCCCTGGCACACGCCCTTGGCCACGCGGATGCCCAGGCGGACGCCCTGCACGCCCACGCCCAGGCCCAGGCCCAGGGGCAGCGGCGTCGGCAGGCTGACCACGTCCACGACCTCGCCCTTTGACTCTTCTTGTCGGGACTCCCTCTTCGTCTTCCTCTTCCTCTTCGTTTTCCTCTTCCTCAGGCGACGTCAGGTCATCTGGGGCAATGTTGGGGTCGTCAGCATCCTCTTCAGGAGACAACTCTGGTGAAGAATAGACCGGGCGTCGGCGGCGTGGGGCTGCGGGAGGTTGAGCAATGGGAGCCTCGGCCTCGGGCGTTGGGCTCCTTTTGCGGCTAGCCGTGGACTTTTCCGCAGGAAATAAGGACCTACGATGCGGGGCCTGTGGTGACACACTGTGGGAGGCCAATGGCGCACTTGTAGAGGCCCTTTGGTCATCCTGAGGGACAGATGAAGCTGAGGGCTGTGGGTGGCCCTCCCGGCGTCCCGGGTCAAGGCGTCGGGACAAAGGAATGCGGGTGGTTGCTAGGCCTGGGTCGGCGTCACTCTCACTATCTATGCCTTCCCTCACTTTTTCTGCCTCCCTGCGTGCTTTCTTGGCTGCACTTTTCACTAATGACTGTTTATAGAAGTATTTACCCACTTTCAAGGGCGTGCGGGCAGGCAAAGGGGAAGGTCCAGGCGTAGGGCTAGGGCTAGGCCTAGGCCTACCTTGAGCTACGAAACTAGGCGAAGGGGTTGGCTCTAGCACACTTGGTACTTCAATAGCACCTTCCTCCACCACTTCCACATCCGGATCATCACTACTATCACCCCCCTTAAATAAATCAACATTGTCATCAGCACCAAATCCCACAAAATCGTCAATTTCGCTCCCACTTCTACTCTGAATATAGAGGTTTTTGTCCACAGAGCTTTCACCACTGCTCAAATCCGGGTTGAAAAGTTCACGTTGTATTGCACTATCACTTAGCAAACGTTTCACTTTCCTTACTTTCTTTTTCTTCTCGGTTGGCAGAGGCGTAGATGTTGCAAGCGGGGTAGCACTGGGACGCGCGGGAGATTGCACAGTATCGGACGCGTCGGAATTCATTTTTTTGCTGTAGCTCTCAATAGCGGCAACGTAGGAACTGATAAGCGTGGTAGTTGAGGCTTGGTGGCGCTACGATCGCCCCCGCAAAGTAAAATTTGCCTGTGCGAAATTTAAAGCACGCTTTAACCCGTACAGCCCCAGCGACGCGTCTGACGCGTCGGCGATGTATGTAACGCACAGCCCAAGAGACGCGTCTGACGCGTCACCCTAATTGCGCCGACCGTAACCTCAGGTGTAGCCACTCAAGAGGGCTCAGATTTGTATGGGAACTGTGTACGTATCCCACGCAACCGTGCCGATGGTTGAAAACTCTCAAAGTCCACGTGCGTGCGCGTGAGCGCGCAATAACCTGTTTTTTGGGGGTAATTGCCTTCAATTTTTTACTCTTGTAAAATACGTTTTCGGGGGCTCTGTAGGACCATTCTTTAAGCTTTTTGAGCGGTTTTTCGTGGTTTTTCCTTCATTCCTAACCCATTCGCTATTGTTTCTGGAATAAAACAATTTTTTGAAAACCGGCCGGGTTCTGGTGAACAAACATTACAAAACTAGCCGGGGCTCCACGGGTTAAAGCAAATGCCTTAGATAAGGCATACCGGGTAGCGGCCCATCAGCCGCGCTGTCCTTACCTAAGGCAGCCCGGGTAGGAAGGGTTAATTGATTGTATTTCTGTTGTGTTATCATTTGGGGGGAGGAGGGATTTGGTATGTACACTGGTATCTATGTATGATATTTCTTTGTGTACCCGGGTGATGAGTCCACCGCCGCCTCCGACGGCCCGGTCTTGTCTGATGGTGGTGAAATCATGAAATGTAGGTGTTTTTTGTGTTGTGCGGAGTTTTGTTTCTTGTAAGATGGCAATGTGTATGTTGTGTTGTTTGATGAAGTGTGAGAGTTCGTGTTTCTTTGTGTTGATGCCATCTATGTTCAATTGGAGAATGTTAATGTTATGTGCACGATGTATGTTGGGTGCTGCTGCACGAGGATGGGGTGGGGTGAGGGGTGGGGTGAGGGAGGGGGTGGGGGTGAGGGAAGGGGTGAGGGTTGGGATGGGTGGGGATTGGGGTGCAGGAGATGGGGGTTGGAATGGATTAGGATGGGGTGTGGTGTGTTGGGTTGAGGATGTGGATGGTATGGGAAGGTTAGATGGGTTAGGGAGGAGAGGTGGACGGGTTTTAGGGGGGGAGTGGATGATATGGGAAGGTTAGGTGGGTTGGGGAGGAGAGCTGGACGGGTTTTAGGTGAGGGATTTGACTGGGAGACGGAGGGGCATGAGGAACAGGCCCAGGTGTTTGTGTAGTGTTTCTTGGAGGCAAGTGTTGTGCAGGTGAAGTGGGTCCCGTTCCCGCATGAATTGCAGAGAACTGAACCCTTAGTGTGGCGACTCGAAGTGATGGGTTTTGAGCAAGTTGGACATATGTATGTGTAGGTGGGTCTTGGGTTGCTCTCAATGTCTCCGGCTAGAAGAAGTCTTCGAGAAATGACAGCCGGAGAGTAATTTCTCGGTGTAGGAAAAACTGTGGAATGTGTGTGTGTGGTGTGAGAGATGTGGAAATTCCCGGCGCGACCGAAGCCGCTCCAAGGACCCGTGCCCCCAGGGAGGGGGCATCCTACTTTCAGTAGGATGGGTTACCGTCAACTGGGGCGAATTCGGACTTTACGTCAATTAAAAGTTAATTAAATTAATAAATAGATAACGAATAAACATATTAGAAATCTGTTTTAACTCGATTGTTCGAAATGCTTTTATCTAACTTTCTTGCTTAAATAGTTTTAATGTATAATGTATATATGTAAATTAAAAACCGAAAACAAAAAAATCGTAACATCGGCAAACTTTCTTTGGCAGACGTTGATGAGTAGATGCAGGAAAGTCTACAGTCACGGTGCCAAGATGTACTTTCGTAATTAGTGTGAAAGTACATAATAATTAATTGGCATTATCTTGTACCAGTATATTATTCCCGTAATTGGGTATCAACACTTACGCATATTTGGGCTATTAAGGCACTCCTGAATGAATAATCAAGTGTCTGCATGAAATTAAATGTATTCTGCCGAAAACTAGACGAAAATAGCTTCAAAATGACACTAGAACGAGCTTCCTAACTAGCGGGGTTCACCCGCAGCGCTACCATAGACATTGAGGAAAACTCGCTAATTATTAGCAATGTAGCGCTTGGCAACACTGCTCAGACCCGGGCTGTAGGTCTCGGTCTGCCTTAGTGCACGGCTGGACGTGCTGAGGGTCGGAGGGAGGCCCCTCGCGGTCCCGCCCACTGACGCTCAATTTATACGGCTTTTACAGGCTTTTAACCCTTCCTACCCGGGCGATATGGCCGAAAAACGTCTAGGCCTAGGCTACCGTATTTATGTTTATTTTCACTGCTAGAACTTTCCCACTCATCTATAATCGTAGTGCGGTTTTCAATCTGTATTTTGGCATTGAGTAGAGCTCTGTAAGTCAACTGGTTCCGTTGTGATGACGATTTCAGTGGAGCCAATATTGCAGAGATGTTGCCAATATGGGGGCTTTTTAGACACTAATTTCGTCATGACGTCAGAACAATAACATTGAGGAGTCTTCTCCTTCTTGTTTTCGGAGGTGCGGTGACGAACGCTTGGGTTTGTTGACATACGTCGTACGCACGGCGTTCGGACCAAGCTTAATTAGGCTATTAAGCTCATGCCTTAGATAAGGCATACCGGGTATTTGCCCTTCTTTCGTGCTGTCCTTACGTAAGGCAGACCGGGTAGGAAGGGTTAAAGCCTGGAAATTTATGTAAATTGCCATGGCGTTCCGGAACGTCTCCCGCAGCCAATGGGTTAAATTATTAATTATTTAAATTTCTGTAAAAATTAGGTGAATTCGGACAGGATGAAAATAAATTAAATAAATTATATTATTTAACCCGGCAAGTGCGGATCCACTATTATAAGGTTTTACTGGTGCGCTGCAGGCCTAAAAAAAAAAATTTAAACCAGCCCAGTATCAATTGATGTTTTTTTTTTTTTTTTATTTATTATTGCCCCTTGGCCATGCCAAATATCAGTCCTCCACATCCCCTCCTTCCCCCCTTCAATTATCACCTATTTTCTCTGTTATTCCCTTATTTTGGCGGTATATTTTTGTGCTATCAATAGCGATTCATAAGCAGGCTGTGCTTGTATGTGCTACACAGCGAATGAAAGAGAGAAAGAGAGAGAACTACACGACAGTGTCTCTCCAGACGTCGTGAGGGGTGGATGTTGGCAGGCTGGCTGGCACTCGATGATTATAACTCACGCTCTCATTTCGCGATTTTGACCAGCCAAACGCCGTTTCCACTTGTTTTATGGTTGTAACAGGTTAATACCTTCATAATCAACGTAAAATAGGCGCATATGGATAAGTATTAATGATAGTTATGGTACGATGACGATTTGAGTGAAGGAAACACAGTAAATACCTCTGCACACGGAGGGCCGGGAGGGGTGGCCACTACTCCACCCTACGCACTTAACCTAAGACGTGCGCATGGGGGGTATGAGACACCACACGCCTGTGCGCACGTAATTGAGCTGTTCCCATCACTAACATCGTTATTTTACCATAAATAGTATTAATACTTATCCATATGCGCCTATTTTAGGTTGATTATAAAGGTATTAACCTGTTACAGCAATAAAACAAGTGGAAACAGCGTTTGGATGGTCAAAATCGGCGATACAGGCCGGGAGTTACATAATGTATGGCTGAGGCAACCTCCCTCCCTTCCTCTTGTCTGGAGAGACACTGTTACGCAATAGTCTCTCTCTCGCTCTTTCCCACGCTTGGTAACAGTGATGACAACGCCCTGCTACCAACTCGCGGTAATTCTGCATAACTACAACTCCTGTTATTTAAGGTTTTATATATTATATTTTTGTATTTTAATGGTTTGTAAGTGTGTATTTTATTGTTAAATAGTGCGGAAAGCACTTTTTATTAGCATTTGCATTGTTAATTGTAATTCAGATACCCCAACAATCTTTGAGTTACTCGATTTAGTAAACTTTGAAAAGATATTAGCCTAACCTAACAACCTTACCTAACCTATCCTAGTATTATGGGTGGGGGCTGCCGCCCCCACACCTCCGCTGATTGGGTAATAAAACTAAAAAAAAAAAAAAAAAATTGATGGGGCTAAAGTCTATGGTGTTTACTCTGCAATTTTCAGCTTTGGCTGTTGATAACAGGAAAGTACCAATAAAAATGTACTGACTTCTTGTAGGTGAAGCTCCACTTTGATTGGCTACTAAACATCGGGGAGGAGCCTGCAAGGAGGCTAGAATGTAAACAAAGTGTCCTGGACTGGCTGTACAAAAATGACTGATAATGTTATAGGGGAGTGAAAATCAAATTGACAAAATAAGAAAAGTAGCACTTATCCGCACATCAGTAAGGTCCCCTGAGTAAGGCAAGAGCGAAAAGAAAGTAATTCCATGAGACAGGAATCCCGTAATCGAGGAGTTGTTGTTCTGCAGAATACCCTAAGAGTCTTCCCACAGTCGCCCGGGGAAACTCTTAAGAGTCTTCCAGCACTTGCCGGGTTAAGAGGTTAATCTAACTTCAGCTATAACCCGTCAGATTCGGATATTGAGTGTAATTAGGTTTAGGCCTAGTTGTCATTACACGTGGTATTTCTGAGTTATGTCACAATAATCCTTAGTTTTACATTGTCAGGGTCATACTGCTACCCAGACTCCCAGAGTATAGGTCAATAAATCCAGATATGCAATACTCAAGATCTTACATTGAGATAAAAACAAGATTAGTGCCTAGGCCCTACATGCTACGGAAATAGCCTACGCAAAAATCGTCCGAATTCGCCCTGTTGACGGTACTCTTTTTGTATTATGGAAGCACTCAGTAAGATCCTGTGTAGCGGGAGGAACTGTTGTTCAGATGCCTATTTACTAAGAAACATTGAACAATATCTTTAACCTAACCTAACCAAAGCCTAACCTAACCTAACCTAGTATATTAGTAGACTATTTATGAATGTAAAGTGTAAAAAATATATTGTAACATTACCAAATTATTGAGATATATGTACATGTCCTCCCGCTACACAGGATTATACCAAGCACTCTTTGTAGGAGGCAGGGTCGCAGGGAGTGATACGGTACTGTTCCTATTACCAGTAAGGTAAGCATAGGCTAGACCTATGAATAGCCTAGTATGAAGGCTATGGTACCATAGCCCAAGATAATGATGGTAATAAAACAATAATTTTATGAAGGTACGAAACTACAAATTAACCTAAGGGTAAACCAATACAACTTACCTTACGATACTGATCATGAATCCGTGATAAAACTCCACAAATTGTAATTAACGCTTGGTAACTCCACTGAAATTTGCATCATTGTGTTGATGACACAGTTGCCAGATCATAGTTTCCCTTCTTCTTCTTCTTCTTCTTCTTCTTTAGAACCCGCCCGCAGACCGTGCAGATCCACAGGGCTGACCTTTGTATCGGTACTGGCTCAGAAACGTTAGTAGGAGGGAAAGTTTAGAGTAGAAGGATAGTTTAAGAGACAGTTTTGTTTGTTTGTATAACCCCCCCCCTCACTTCCTCCCCCCTCCCCCTCACCTCCGCTCCCCCCCCCCCCCCCCCCCCCCCCCCCCCCCCATCCCTCACCCACTTCTCTTCCTCTACATTTTCTCCAATATCCTCTTCATCATCTCCATGTCTTGTGTCCCACCCACCCACCACCACAATTAAGGTGGGTTCTCAAGTGGAAAAACATGGTTGAGTTTGGCTCTGCTTTGTCTTGACTTACGATAATATACTTTTTGATCTGGCAACAGTGTCATCTGTCAACAACAAAATTATTGTCAGTGGCGAAGAAGAAGAAGCGAGGATTATCATTTCGTATTTGTGACGTATTCTTTGTGAATCTTGACAAATACTGTCAAATAGTGGCAAGGTAGGTTGCATTTCATTATTATTGTTATTTTCGTTTTTCGGAAAAACTTAATTTGAAAATTCTACAACTTCACAACCCTTGAATTGTCGCTAGCCTATTCTGTTGCTCCTAATAGGCCTAGGTTACTATTATTGGTATTGGCCTAGTTTATGACCAACCTGATACAGGCCCATCGGGATTCCAACATGCATTTCAAAATTCTCATGAAAATTGGTGGGTGGTTTGCTTAATATATACCAGCACTGATAATCATCGATCATCGATGATTATCAGTGCTGGTAGCCTAGCCTATATAGGCCTATTAAGCAAACCACCCACCAATTTTCATGAGAATTTTGAAATGCATGTTGGAATACCTATAAACTGTAGGCTAGCCTACTTAATTTTTATGTAAGTTTGATCATTTGGAAAAATCGATGGTCAATATTTACGAGCCGCAGCACAGCTGGGATCTCATTTCTAGCCTAATGGTAGTTTTGGGTTCCTATAATTTTATGCTTCATTGCTAGGCCTAGGGGAAAAATGTTATTTTAATACCACAAATTTTCCAGCGCACTGAAGTTGGTTACATATTTATTTTTTACTGATTCCTTTTTGGTTTTTATATCAATAAGTAATAGGCCTAAGTAAATAGTTTTAGTTACATTTTACGTATTCAAAATAGGCCTATACATATCCAATACGTAAAAATATGTAGAATAATTAATAAATTAATAGTTTTTGTTATATTTTACGTATTCATCCTTCTAAAACTTTGATTTTTTTCTTTTTCTAGCTGTTTTTACGTATTGGATTTGTATCTTGAATACGTAAAATGTAACTAGCCTAAAACTATTACTTATTACTTATTCGAGCTGATTTTACGTATTGGAGTATCCTGAACCGGTAAAATGTGGCTGTTTTTACGTATTGGATCTGTTTCTTGAATAGGCTACGTAAAATGTAACTAAAACTTTGATTTTTTTTTCTATCTGTTTTTACGTACAGTAAACCCTCGCCATCTCGGACCTCTAGAAGTCGGAAACCCGTAGTCGGACTGGCTACGGCCTCTCGGACATGCACTTCCGTATTTCGGACATTTCCGTCATCGTTCCGACAGTCTCTGACATTGTCGGACTTTATATAAGTATTCGGAAAATGTCCGATATTATATTTTTCAATTCCATTGCATTAGAAATGATTCAAAGATTACAAGAAGTCCAAATAAGACATAGTTATGTTAATGTATAAGGGAGTTACGTAGATGCATTAGAGAGATAGATAGATAGAAAGAGAGAGTTACAGAGGGGGAGTGAGTGATAAACACGAACTATTATGAGACGGACTTAATTGGTTCTGAAATGACAAGATAGATAGAGAGTTGCAGAAGGGGAAGTGAACGATAAACACGAACTATTATGAGACGGACTTAATTGGTTCTGAAAAGACAAAAGGAGACTTTTATATTGACTCTTTTTCATGTTATTATTTGTGTGCTAGAAGGATAATATTGTTTTCAATTCCATTGCATTAGAAATGATTCAAAGATTACAAAAAGTCCAAATAAGACATAGTTATGTTAATGTATAAGGGAGTTACATAGATGCATTAGAGAGATAGATAGATAGAAAGAGAGAGTTACAGAGGGGGAGTGAGCGATAAACACGAACTATTATGAGACGGACTTAATTGGTTCTGAAAAGACAAGATATATAGAAAGAGAGTTGCAGAAGGGGAAGTGAGCGATAAACACGAACTATTATGAGACGGACTTAACCTGGGAACTGCGGGGAGACAAGAGTTCCCCCGGCGGACTGCGGGGAGACTCTTAACCCGGGAGCTGCGGGGAGACTCTTAAGAGTTCCCCCGGCGCACTGCGGGAAGACTCTTAAGAGTCAGAGAAAATAAAAATCAACTTTTGACATCGAAAAAAAAATATTTTTTTATATTTTTTTTTTTTTTATTTTTTATTTTTTTTTGGCCCCTGGGCCATGCAAAATCTCAGTCCTCTACCTCCCCTCCTTCCCCACTTTCCTCCTCTCCTTCAGTTATCACCTATTTTCCCTGTTATTCCCTTATTCTGAGGTTATATTTCGTGCTAACATTAGAAATCCGATTGGAGGGTGTGGTCATCACTGATAGCAAGCGAGTGCAAGAGAGAGAGAGAGAGTATCGATCGACTGTGTCTCAGTGGCCTTGGGGGAAATTGGCGGGAAAGCAGATTGCCTCACCCATACATTATACAACTCGCGGGCTATATCTCCGATTTTGACCATCCAAACGCTGTTTTCACTCGTTTTATTGTTGTTTCAGGTTAATACCTTTATAATCAACCCATAATAGGCGCATATGGATAAATATTAATGCTATTAATGGCACAATGAATATTTTAGTGACGGAAACACCTCAAATACGTCAGCACAGGGGGACGTTTCCAATTACCCCCATGCGCACTTCAGAGGTTAAGAGTCAGAAAAAAAAAATCAACTTTTGACATCAAATTATTTTATTTTTTTTTTTGGCCCCTGGGCCATGCAAAATCTCAGTCCCCTACCTCCCCTCCTTCCCCACTTTCCTCCTCTCCTTCAGTTATCACCTATTTTCCCTGTTATTCCCTTATTCTGAGGTATATTTTCGTGCTAACATTAGAAATCCGGTTGCAGGGTGTGGTCATCACTGATAGCAAGCGAATGCAAGAGAGAGAGAGTATCGATCGACTGTGTCTCAGTGGCCTTGGGGAAATTGGCGGGAAAGCAGCTTGCCTCACCCATACATTATACAACTCGCGGGCTATATCTCCGATTTTGACCATCCAAACGCTGTTTTCACTCGTTTTATTGTTGTTTCAGGTTAATACCTTTATAATCAACCCATAATAGGCGCATATGGATAAGTATTAATGCTATTAATGGTACAATGAATATTTTAGTGACGGAAACACCTCAAATACGTCAGCACAGGGGGACGTTTCCAATTACCCCCATGCGCACTTGTTAGGTTAATTGGTTCTGAAAAGACAAGATAGATAGAAAGAGAGTTGCAGAAGGGGAAGTGAGCGATAAACACGAACTATTATGAGACGGACTTAATTACAGTAGTTCTGAAAAGACAAAGGAGACATTTTTATTGACTCTTTTTCATGTTATTATTTGTGTGCTAGAAGGATAATATTGTTTTCAATTCCATCGCATTAGAAATTATTTATAGATTACAAAAAGTCCAAATAAGACATAGTTATGTTAATGTATAAGGGAGTTAGTTAGATGCATTAGAGAGATAAATAGATAGAGAGAGAGTGGCTAGGGGCGAGCGAGCGATAAAATACTAACATATACGAGACAGACTTATGTTTCTGAAAGACAAAGGAGACATTTCTATTTACTCTCTTTTTTAATTTTATTATTTGTGTGTTAGAAGGGTAATATTGTTTTCAATTCCATCGTATTAGAATTGATTCATAGATTAAAAAAAGACCAAATAAGACATAGTTATATATATGTATAAGGGAGATAGATGCATTAAATAGATAGATAACAAAAAAAAAAAAAATTCAATTTCTCTGGTGACGCGGACTTTCCTCTTCTAATTCGGAATTTTCCCTCTCTTAAGTCGGACATAAGTCGGACTTCGGACATCTCGGATTTTCGGTCATCTCGGACTGGGTCTCCCCCCAATTAGTCCGAGATAGCGAGGGTTTACTCTATTGGATTTGTATCTCGAATACGTAAAATGTAACTAAAAAAAACCACACAATTCGCAATTCTCTGTCGGGCAGGTGAAGCAGGACTTATGTCCACAATAGTATATATATATATATATATATATATATATATATATATATATATATATATATATATATATACGTTTATATATATATATATATATATATATTGTATTGAGTATTGTTCACATGTGTGGGGAGGTTCCTCTCACACCGCTCTCCTAGACAAAGTTGAAAGGAAGGCCTTTCGTATCATTAACTCCCGTCCACTCACCAACTCTCTGCAATCTCTCTTTCTCCGCCGCAATGTTGAATCTCTCTCGCTATTCTATCGCTACTATAATAATCAGTGTTCCTCAGAGCTATCCCAGTGCATACCACCTCCTTTACGTAGGGCACGTGGTACCCGTCTTGCAACTCAATCCCACCCCTACTCTGTGCAACTCTCCAACCCAAGAGTGAAACGTTACTCTCAAACTTTCTTCTACTCAACAGCTGAGCTCTGGAACTCTCTCCCAGAATCAGTCTTTCCCTCTTCCTATGACTTAAATTGCTTCAAACTCCGTGTGTCCAGGCATTTTGGCTCGAACGTCCCTTGATTTTGGCCCTGTCACTCTTTCAACTATGGGGGAGGCACTCGCTATAGGCAGTTATGCCTTTTGCCTCCCTCAATCACATAGAAAAAAAAAAAAAAAAAATATATATATATATATATATATATATATATATATATATATTATTATATAATGTATAATATATTATTTTCTTTAGGTTGTTGCCAATAATTGACTAAAATTGATAATTGGTTGTGAATTTCGTGGTAGGGATTTACACTCACGGCGGTAAATCGTACACCAGGGATGTGCCAAAGTGAAGCAGGTGTATTGATAGTTAATAAGGTCCGCTCAGACCTAGTTGATTATGTATAGATATTTGTATCAGTAAAAAATTATAAAACGTTAATATTAATAATTGTATTCCTATATATCAATATATCAATTTATATGATATATATTTATATATTGATTTATTTGTTGTTGTTCCTTACAGTTTACATTGAAAATCATTAAAGATTATAACATCCATTAAAACTAATAACGTACATTACATAATAGAATGTGTTCATGCGTGTTTGGAAAACATAATTAGTAATCTTTAGTAGGAGAATAAACTCATTAATGTTAATTTGGAACATCATATCAGTTCCATCACTTCATATCTGCCTTACAAAGCTACATATATACAAGATACATATATACCAAACAATACATTACATCACATACAAACCACCATAAATGAATGACAAATACATTATTAGATCTTATAGGTAGAAAGAGAGTTGTGTACAGATAAATACAGAAAGGCTAAATCCACCTAATAGGATAACACCATAAATTGTCGAAGATGAGAAAAGAACCCGGACAAATTTGACCGTGTTACTCTCTCATATGAATACAACGCCTCCCTTTCCTCCCCCCCCCCCCCCCTTAGTGCTCTTAACTGCGTCGTTTTTTTTTTTGTCGCTAATGTTTGTCAGGATTATCATCTCATTCGTTTAATAGCTTTTGCTTTGCGACTCCTACCCATCTCGGATTTCAGCCAAGTAGAGCTATTATTTTCCGATTTATCAGATATGTCAACCTTCCCTGCCCATAGTGAACCATTTTTAGTTATCCATATACAATTATACATATTTATACATATACCTGTACATAATAATATTATATACATATAAATTGCGATAAAATAAAGCATGTGGGATAATTTTAGTTTCAGAAAAGATATAAGCAAAGATTGGTTTGGTAACAGATTTGTAGATGTGTGGAATAGGTTACCGAGTGCTATAGTAAGACCAAGAACGTTAGAAAGCTTAAAGATAAAATTTGATAGGTACTGCACATGGACGAAATAGGTTTGGTATGAAAGTGATCGGCCTTGTGTGGGCCAATCGTCTCTCTGCAGACTGCCATTTTCTTATGTTATGTTCTTATATATCCATGCAACCATGCATAGAAGTAACAATCTAGGTACTTTCCTGTTTCCGCCCGTTTGTAAGGTTCGCGTATAAACTGTTCTTGCCTAAATGTGCAATGAAAAAGCCTGTAGCCTTGAAATTCGTGATTGTATCTAACCTTGTGTACACTCAACCCTCAGCTATCACGCACTTAGCTATCGCGTTCCACAGCTATCGCCTGCTCCCCAAAATCTGTCAGACCATGGCTTTCACGCCTATGAGCTGGCTATCATGCACCAAATGTGGCCAAAAATACAACAAAATTGGAAATTCCCGGGCTTGGGAATTCCCAGGCGGGCGGCAAGCATACGTTTACGATACTCGCTCCCTGATTGGGCGTGACTCATGGGAAGCAAGCGCTGTGATTGGCCGCCACCCATCCTCCTACCCTCCCGCCATACTTACAATTTCTCAGTCTTACTTGTACCCCCATTGTTGTCTGGTGAAAGCTGTGAAGTGTTTTTATACCTGTGAACAATGGCTACTAACCCACCCCAACGGCCACCGAATCCCCCTACCTTCGCTCAGCGTAATGTGACCGCACCAAATCGAGACATTAAGAAGAGAAAGAACCTTATGTATGCTCAGAAACAGGAAATTGTGGACTTAATAGGCAAGGGTGAAACAAAAAGGAGTGTGGCGAAGAAGTTTGAAGTGAATGAATCGACAGTGAGGGGGATTTATCAAAAGCGAGAAAACATAAAGATTCACATGAAACTTGCCCCATCAATTGCTGCATCGAATGCCTTTCGAAGTTCTAATAAAGTGCTACTTAAGACGGAACAAGTGTTGGGGCGATACTTGAATAAGCAGGCAAAGCGGAACTTGCCCGTGGACACACGTGAGATTACGGTCACAGCCAAGGAGATTTATCAAAGTGTGGCTCGTAAGCTTGGTGTGGATAACCCCCAAGCATTTCAGGCTTCCAAAGGGTGGGTTAGCAAGTTCATGAGCCGCCATACAATTAAGAGTGTTAAAGTATCGGGTGAGGCGGCTAGTGGGGACAGGCCTGCCGCTCGTGCATATCCAGAGGCCCTGAAAAACATCATAGAAGCGGGACAATACACTCCAGACCAAATATTTAACATGGACGAAACAAACTTCTATTGGAAGACAATGCCCAAACGTACATTTATCACCAACAAGTCAGCCAAAATTAGGGGTAGAAAGGCAGATCACAGACTTCTTTCGTGGTCGGCCAGGCCCCTCCGACCACCCTCAACCAGGCCCCTCCGACCACCCTCAACCGGGCCCCTCCGGTGAGCCTCGACCGGGCCCCTCCGGTGAGCCTCGACCACGGCAACAAATTGATGAACAGCCTTTACTTACGGCACTTGAATTGGATACAGTGGATGATGACACTTCAGAATTTGAAGGATTTGATGTTGAAGGGATACTGAACGAGATAGAGCAACGTAGGAGTGGCCAATAATTCGCCACCCCTAGCCTCGGAACCCAACCCACCTAAATCCCTCAACACACCTAAAAAGGTAAATGTGATGGTGTAATATGTTCTTATATTTACTTTTATAATGTTTCTTATAATTATTATTATGTTATGTTAGTGTTCAGTGGAAATTATTAGGTAAAAATCGCAAAATACGAAAAATAGTTGTCAAATTCGGCACCCAGGCACCAATTAGAATTATTCCCATTAGTTCATCAGTATGGCTATCGCGGTTACGGCTACCGCGCGGCTATAGCTGCACCAATTAGGAGTGATAGCTGAGGGTTGAGTGTATATATATGTGACGATCAGACTATAACACGCCCATTAATAGAAAAAATCACAACCAATTAGTTTGCCGATTGTCCATTTTCAGCCGAGGAGCATATTTCCCATTTGTATAGAAATAAGTTACTTTGCAAATAGAGTAGCGAAATATGGAGTTATTATGAAAACGTGACATTACTAATTACATTAGTTCTTATATTTTGCAATTATTTGTCTTTATATTACATGTATTCATTGTCGATAGTATCAAGTGCCTTATGGATAGAGGTCCCTATACTAAAATGATGTCCCGCGTACGATGATGACTGACATTCGTCGAGGAGTCTCGTTCGGGATTCCCAAGTGTTGGAAAATATCATTTCATGCCAAACCTTGTGTATTTCGTGTCAATATGTTTCGTTTAATTTCAGCAACGAACCTTTTCGTTCTTTTGCAAAAGAGAGTAATCTATGTAGCATATAAGTAATCGCCTACGGTGTTAGTTGCCATATAATATCGACTATAATTGGGAGGTTTGACGTACCTCCCAACCTACCAAATAGGAAAACCTACTATTTAGTAGTAGCCTCTACGTTCCAACGTAGAGCTATATACTTATCGTATAATTCTGCTCCGCTCTAGAGCGGGCAATTATCGAAATCACTAGCGCGATAAAACGATAACATCTAGAGTAGCACCTTACTCTCTCTACTAGGTACGTTGTACATACTTTGGAGGCCACTATTTGAAAAGGAAAATAAGAAAATATTGATGAGAAAGAAGAGAAAATTACAGGATTTTAGGCCATCCTATCTGGCTCCTTCAGCCGTCTTGACGGATCCACCCCACTACCCGACAGGGTTCATTGGGCATTCCTTTTCGCGCTACTCAAGCCTTCACAGTCGCTGTTTTCTATGCGCCCGATTTTTGTGCTGCTACTCCTGTCGCCTACCCTTTGGGTGAGTTGTGGGCCTTCATGGTACCTAAGGTTATTAGACAGATGATCTGTGATGTAGGCACGCTTCAAATGGGCTCTTAGGTGTGTTACTTTGAGTATGGCGTCGGAACTGGTTGGTCACGCTTCTGCGCATGCGTCGCCCTTCGGCGATTGTTATTCTTTAGGCCTTTGCCTGTTTTTATCATCATTTTCACTTGCGATGGCTTAGTTTTGTTTACCTGGTCGGTTCTCTTACGCTTTGTGCTTATTTTCTGCTTTCATTGCGTGGTTTTTGCGAAAAGTTAGGCTAACTTGTGCACTTTCGTTTGTGATGAAGGGGGCATAGCCCCCCTTGCCTTGACAGGTTACTTTGGCCTTATGTTTTGCTTACCTTCACATGAATGTTTCGCATTGGAGTGTGCCCTGTGTTTTTGTTTTTATCTGCCACTCATGCACGGCTAGGCCCCCTGTTAATAGCCTAACTTTTAGTTGGAGGGGGGCGCCAGGGCTAGGCCTCATGTTCCTAGCCTCACTTTTTAGAAGGGGGAGAAGGGACTTTTGGTAGACCGTCATTGTTGCCTCGTCGCTCTTGCTTGCCGATCTATGGTTTTGCTAAACCACCTTAGGCTCGCAGGGGTATGACGCTTTGGTTTTCCTAAACCTTCTCTGGGGCACCCATTTTTCGTCTGACGCTCGCTCCTGCGCTGTCTCTCTCTTATTTTGTTGGCGCTCCCCTAGGCCTTGAGTTCATGAGACACAGTCTTCCCCTTAATTGAACTCCCTCATACATTGAGGTCCCCGCGGCACGGTCTTCCCCTCCTTTGGGCTCTACGATGCCTTGAACTGTCGTCCCTTCCACCCTTTTTGGTGGTGCGGGTCTCTGGGAAGGGCTCCGCGCCCGCTCCGCCCTGCAGTGTGGACAAATCCCGCTCCAGGTCGGTCCTATGCTTCAGACATGTTCTCTTTTTTGGCTGCTGTGGTCGGGTCCCTCTGGCCCCGCTCCGCCCTAGGATGGACTATCCGTCTCTAGGTCGGTCCTCTGCATTGCACTGTTTTATTTTGGCTCATGCAAGCTCCCCTGCCGGCTGTCCTGCTGTGCACTTGGGTTGAGCCTTTTGGTTGGTATTTACCTCCATCTCCCTTTCCGCTCGAGGGCGGACAAATCCGCTCTGGAGCGGACATCTCCGCTCTGGTGCAAGCCTCTCCGCTCTGCAGCGATGTCTATTCCGCTCTGGACAGGGCCCCCTTGGGCTCCTTCTTCACTTTGGCTTCTACACTGGGTCTCTCCTCTACCTGTTCCGCTCTGGAGTGGGCACCAGTCCCGCTCCTGGTCGGTCCTAGGCCTTCCCTCCTGCTGCCCTAGCCCTCCTGTTTTCACCTGGTTCTACTCTACGATTGTTCCGCTCTGGAGCGGGCGCCAGTCCCGCTCCTGGTCGGTCCTAGGCCTTCCCTCCTGCTGCCCTGGCCCTCCTGTTTTCACCTGGTTCTACTCTACGATTGTTCCGCTCTGGAGCGGGCGCCAGTCCTGCTCCAGGTCGGTCCTAGGCCTTGCCTTCTGATGCCCTGGCTCTCTTGTTTGCTGTGCGCTTGCCTTTCTCCTTTGCCTTAACTGCCATTGTCGTGCATGCATGCCCCGCTCTGGAGCGGGAGGGTGTCGTCCGCTCTGGAGCGGGTCTGTCTGCTCCGCTCTGGAGCGGACTTTCCCGCTCTAGAGCGGACTTGCCCTCTCGGCCCTGGCACTATTTTTTGGCCAATATTGCCTTGTTTGTCCTTGGGGTTTGTCGGTTACTGTGTCTCATAACCTTCTCCTTTACATCAGGCAGTGTTCCCACTCTGCACTGCTGGGTCCCTTGGCCTGCCATCTCCTCTTCGATCCCTTCACCCTCAGGTACCCTTGTCGGTTCTTATATGGCTGTCATGCTTTATTTCAGGGTGTTTGGACCTGCACCTTGGTCTTTTCTGACCTGGGTTTTTGGGGTTCTTCGGACTGTTGCTGCTTCTGATGTGTGCTTGGCCCTCCCACATGGGGGGGTCCATCTCCGTCCTTCTCCACATGGGGGAGGGGGGGGGGGGTGTTATTACTTTTATGTACCTATCATAATGCATGGTATCTTTTGTGTGTTTTTTGCGCATACTGTCATACCTTCCTTCAATTTATGCATCTTCTTTCTCTGAGCTTCGTCTGGGACATCTTTTATTTCTCCCTTCACTTACTGTGCGGATGTCGCTCCCTGCCTGCGCGCGCCATGGGTGTGCCCGTCCGGCTATGGGAGTTGGGCATACTGAGTGCCCCGCCCATGCTGCGTGCTACTGCCGTGATGGCTTCCCCCCAGGCTGTGTGGCCCGTGTCTCGTCAACTTTCTGACGATTGAGTCTCGCCCTACTTCACCGGATGCTGAGACGGCACGGGTTACCCTCACCGCTGCATGGTCGGGCGTGGCTCGGTCTGTTAAGGACCATTTCCACCGGGTCCCCCGCTTCATGGACGAAGGGGTTCGCGCCTTGCTGAACCTTCCTCTGGTGTCTCCGTGCCCTGTGGTCACCGCTTCGCAGGTCCCTCAGTCTGGTGTGTCTCCGTTATCGGCGGACACAGCGGGGTCGATGCGGCACCACTCAGCTTCTCCACGTCGCCGGAAGTCTTCGACGTCCCGCCGCCCTGCCGCTTCCGCCCACACGTCTCTGGGCTCGACGACTTTTCGCCCTAAGATGGCGATGCTTTCCCCGGTCCGTGTTCCTGCTGGTGTTTCGGCCTTCTCACCTGGTCGTCGTCCCACCCATAGGCTGCTCAGGGAGATTGGGGCGTCGCAGGCCGCCGGACATCTACCGTCGGCTCCTCCGCCATCGTTGCCGTTGGCTCTGCTTCCACCGTTACCGCCTACTCCACCTCCTCGGAGGCTTCGGCCTCTCCTCTTCTTGTCCGCGATGGTCTCCCGGATTCTCCTGGCTTTGTCGGGTCTGACATTCCGTGTGGCCTGCCTTCTCCTGCTCGGAAGAGTGGACCCGTACCTCTGGCAGTGCAAGGCGCCAGTGTGGCGGTTTTAGGGTCTGGTCAGGTTGGGGCTGCCTGTGACCTCGTGGGACTGAGTGGCGGGAGCGATGAGGTGTACGATGCCGTGGTGGACTCGCCACGGGAGTCTTTCTCCTCTACTCCGTCGCCTCGTCGGTCGCCCAACCGTCGGAACCGTCGCCGGACCATCTCTTCCTCTTCCTCATCACCGACCGAAGACCCTGGATGGGTCCTTCCTATTCGGGCCATCCAGGAGGCCCAGGTTAGGGCTGAGAAGGCTAACGCTGCACGGTTTGCCTCCCTGCACGGGGTGCTTGCACTGATGGCGGGAGGCTGGGAGCGTCCTCCTCCCATTCCTCCTGTGCTTCAACCTTGCGTTTTGGTTGTTCGACTCTATTGCCTCCTAGGCTTGCTCTTGCTTGCCTGTCTCCGGATTTACTAACCCTTCTTGCAGGGCCCCAGTTTTCGTCTGCTTCCAGCTCCTGCGACACAGTCTTACCCTCCATTGACCTCACCAATCCCTTGAGTTCCTGTGCCGCTGTCTTCACCTACAGTATATTGAACTCACCAATACCTTGAGGTTCCTGAGGCGCGGTCTTAACCTACGTTGAGCTCTCCTCTGCCTTGAGGTTCCTGCGACACGGTCTTACCCTACATTGAGCTCGCCAATACCTTGAGTTCCTGAGACACAGTCTTCACCTCCTTTGACCTTCCTTGTACCTTGCGGTTCCTCCGGCACAGTCTTTCCTACATTGGGCTCCCCAATGCCTTGCGGTTCCTGAGACACAGTCTTAACCTCCATTGTGCTCACCATTCCCTTGGGATGTCTTTTTCCTTCCACCCTCCCCGGTGCCGCTGGTCTCTCGGACGGGCTGTACTCAGCTCGCTCCGCCCTGGTGCGTGGATGACTCCCGCTCCAGGTCGGTCCTATGACTAGACACATTCTCTTATAAGACCGCTCCCTTTCTTACTGCACTCTGCCTGACGTCCTTCAACGGTGTCTTTGGCTTTGCTGGGCGGGACCCTTTAGGCCTCTCCACTTCAGTTGGGAATGTTTTTATTACGGGCCTCTGGCGTCTGGGCTAGGGCCTCACGGGGCCCGTTCCGCCTTAGGGTGGGCTCTATCCTCCTCTCAGTCGGGCCTATGCTTTGCCTCTGTTCTTTGCCCACGGACGCTCCCACGTCGGCTGTGATGCTAGACCATTCAGTTGGGACGCTTGGATGTACGTATCTGATGTTTTTACCCAGGGAGGCTCCCACGTCGGCTATCGTGCTAGACGATTCTTTTGGGCCTCTTGGATGTTCCTGGCCTTTCACCTTTACTGGTACCTACGGGCCTCTGACGTTTGGCTACCCTACGCCCGCTCCTCCCTGGTGCGGCGCCTCCGCTCTGGAGCGGAAGATACGCTCTGGAGCGGTGCCAGTCTTTTTATTTCCGTGGATGCTTCCACGTTAGCTGTCCTGCTAGTCTATTCTGACGGACCTCTTGGGTGTTTTCCCTTTCACCCTTCCTGTTGCCTCAAGCCTCTCCCATCTGACTGCACTACATCTGCCCCGCCCTAGAGCAGAAATTCCCGCTCTTGGCCAGTTCTCTTCCATACTTCTCCTGACTCCATCCCGGTTCCTCACCTGTCCTATGCCGCTCTCCGCTCTGGAGATGGGGCTTACTTTCTGCTCCAGAGCGGGATTTCCGCCCCAGAGCGGAGCGGGCCGTTCGGGGCCCCCTCCACTCTGGGTCGGTTCTCGGTGGCCTTTGCCTTGCCTCTGGTTGGGCCCTCTGTTGCAGTCATTCATCTTACTACTGTTGCAGTCATTCATCTTACTACTGGCTCCGTCTCGCTCCCTTGCCTCCCTAGGCTAGGTCATTCGTCTTCCTACTGGCACCATCTCGCTCCATTGCCTCCCTCGGCCTCCTGGGCCGCTCCTGCAGCGTGCGACGCTCTCCGCTCTGGTGCGCAGCTTCCATTCCGCTCCAGGGTGGCGAGGGCCCTTCCTCCTACATTCTGCTCCTGAGCGGATTTCCGCCCCGGAGCGGAGGGGCCCATTCTGGGCCACTCCACTCTGGGTCGGTGCTAGGGTGCTTTGCTTTACCTCTGGATTGGGACTCAGTTGCAGTGGTTCCCGGACTTCTCTTTTTTATCAGACTGTGCTCCCACTCTACTCTGATGGTAGAGTGGAGAAGAGGCGTCTTCTCCTCTTCAGTGCCTTCACCCTTTGGGTATTCTTATTATCCTCTTCAATTATCAGGCTTTCATGCCTTCCTTCTGGGGATTTGCACCTGCCCCTTGGTCTTTTCTGACCGGGGTTTTTCGGGGTTCTTGCTCTTGCTGGTTCGCCTGGTCTCTCCCTGACCCTCCGCATGGGGGGTCACTCTTCTCCCCTCGCCTCGCACAGGGGGGGGGGGGGATACTCACTTTCATGAAAGGTGCTCCATTTTCGAGGTGTAGTGGGCACTTTTGTGCGTCCTTCGGCCCTTGTGCCTGTTCATTTTCAGGAGTTTTCTTCCGGTATTTGTGCACCCATGAATTATCCTCCTGTATAGCCCTCCGTTCGAAGGGTCCCCTTTTTCGTCCTTTACTTCCTACACAAGGGAAGGGGGTAATCTCCTGTCACGGATTTACCGGTTTGTCACATTATTGTGCTTACACACGATTCCTGGGCTTCCTACATGGGACGGCAGTATCTTTTTCCTTTCCGATTGCGAGGAGGATATCACTTCCTTCCTGCGCACACCATGGGTGTGTCCGTCCTGCCATGCCCGTTTAACGTAGAGAGTGTCCTCCCCTTATCTCATGCTACAGCCGCGATGGTTTTCACCCTCGAAGGTATAGATCGTGGCTCGTGGATATTGTCCTTTGTGTCTCGTCCTCCTTCCCCAGACACGGATGAGGCAAGGTCTCGCCTCTGCACTATGTAGTCGGGAATTGCTCTCTATGTCAGGGACCCCTTCCATTGGATTCCACACTTCGTAAGACAGAGGGGTACGCGCCATGCGTCCCCTTACCTCTGCTGTCTCCGTGGCGCCAGGCCGCCTTTCCTCCTGTGCCTCGTTCGGGCGTCCTCGCGGTTTCCGAGGACGCCGAAACGACGGTGTGACGTCGCTCTCCTTCCCCATATTGCCGACGATTCCCAACACCTACGTCCGGTTCATGCCATACATGTGGCTCTGGACGAGGCTCGGGAGCCCGTCACACTGCATGCAACCTCCCTGCCCGGGCCTGCCGCCCTGTGGGCGGATGCTCTGTCGCCGGGACAGGGCGCCCGGGTAGTATGGTATTCCCAACACACCGTGTTCGACGACCTGGCGGCCTCCTGGGGTGTTCCGCAGGTGGCCTGGTTCGCCTCATGCGAGGCGACCGGGTTGCCTGTGTTCCTGTGCCACTGGATTACTCCTCTGGCGGAGGTACCGGTCGCATTCAGCAAGGACTGGCGCAGGTGGCGGTCGGTTTATGTGTGTTCCACCAACCGCCGCCCTTTTTGATGTGCACCGTTCTCCACAGGCTGAGAGGGTACCAGTGCTTCGTTTGGTTGTCACGCCCATCCGGCCGGCCCAAGCCTGGTCCACTCGACTGAAGCGGTGGTACCCGAGTCCAGTTCCCCTAGCGATCTCCGATTTCCTCTTGGTATCGATTGGTGTCCTAGGGACCTCGTTCGCCTTCACATCGTGGATGTTGTGAGGCAGGGTGGATGCCTCAGTTTAGTCGATCTTTGACTGTCAAATCCTCTCCCCTGGATTCATTTTACATGGCAGACTTATGGATCTCACTGACACAGTTTTCCTTCTTGGTTCCCTACCCATCACGGACGCGACCATCGGTGGCGTTCGTGTTTCACTACCTCCATTGATTAATTTTGAGAAGCGTCCCAACATCTGCACCACTCTTACGGACCGCCTGTCGGCCATTCGGGTACCGTTTGAGACTTTTACGGGGTTGGTCGTTCCTTCCTCGGACTTGGGTTCCTTTTGCGATCCTGCTTTATGCTTCGTCCGACGCCGCGTCAGCTTCCTCCTCAGTGGTTTCTGGCGGAGGCTCTCAAACTGCTCTCGTCTGCCTCTTACACTCATTACCCCACGCCTGAACACTTCCGTGTCATGACATTGTTCTTTATGGCTTTGGCGATGGGTGAAGGGGTCCCTGGAGATGACTGCCAGGTCTCGGGACCGACATTCCTTACTTCGTTCTCCCGTCCTTGAGTCTGTTACTTTGGCTCCGTCTGTTCGTTTGGTTGCTACAACCGTCCGCGACACTCCCGTTTTTATGCTTTTCCTGTACCAGCTTTCAAACATGGTAGGGTTCGTCATCCGTTATGCCCGGTTCAAACCCTGCATCCGTATGTGTACTCGACCAGGCCAGTGTCGGGGTTGCCTTTACGGGTGGCGCCTACGACCTGTAGGAGACTAGGTCGACGTGCTGTGGGACTTCGCCTGTGTCGGTAGTTTCGGGCCAGTAACCCTTACGTTCTGGACGCAGCTCATGTTGTCCGTTCGTACGCTGCTGCGTTCAGATTTTACATAATCTTTCTCGACCGACCGTTGCCGACACGGGGCTTTGGTGTTCCCCCACCACGTTTGTCTCCTCCTCTCTGGCCATGTCCACAGGCAGGCCGGGATGTCCTTGTCGTGCGTTGGGCCAGCAGGTTCACTCAGGGTCTACCTGCAGCGTTCCTTCTGTCTCTTATCCTTCTCCCTTCTTGTTCTTCTTTTATTGGGGGAGGGGGGGGGGGAGGTATTACACTATACCCATACTTGCACCTAAGTTAAAGGATTAATAACTAGGTTAAGATTTTGATATAATTTCTCGTCTTAAAGTATCCTACGTTCTGTTGGTAGGTCTTGGCCTCATACCACTGAACTTTTCTCATGGCTTTCAGTGCTGGTCACTGTGTATGCTCATGTCTTTTCTCGTCACCCCCTGTACGGTCCTCCTCTTCGACGTATGTCAGTATTTACTCATTACATTCTGGGTCTTCCTGCCTTCGTCCGGAAGGAGGGGGGGGGGGGGGGGAGCATCCTGGACTTCATATTTTATGATGAAATGCAGCATTCTTTGTCTTAGGTTAGTTATCCCATGGCATAAGACTTGACTGTACTTGACCTCTCTTGATATGCACCTGTCAGTACACTCTTTCTATAAACTCTCTTGTTTACGTCGGTCTTTCCATGGTCCTGATATTTCCTAAGGGCTAAAGTTTGTGTTTTCAGCTTGTATGTCCGCCTCCAATTTGGTACTCTAGCTCTACGTTGGAACGTAGAGGCTACTACTAAATTGGGAGGTTTAACGACCCTCCCAATACCAAATGAGGTAAACCTCCTATTTGGTCGTAGCCTCGGAGTATCCAACGTCATAGTATCCCGCCCTCGCGCTGTACCCCTGCCCATCCAATCTTGTCTCTTGTAACTTAATACCGGGAATGCCCAATGAACCCTGTCGGGTAGTGGGGTGGATCCGTCAAGACGGCTGAAGGAGCCAGATAGGATGGCCTAAAATCCTGTAATTTTCTCTTCTTTCTCATCAATATTTTCTTATTTTCCTTTTCAAATAGTGGCCTCCAAAGTATGTACAACGTACCTAGTAGAGAGAGTAAGGTGCTACTCTAGATGTTATCGTTTTATCGCGCTAGTGATTTCGATAATTGCCCGCTCTAGAGCGGAGCAGAATTATACGATAAGTATATAGCTCTACGTTGGATACTCCGAGGCTACGACCAAATAGGAGGTTTACCTCATTTGGTATTGGGAGGGTCGTTAAACCTCCCAATTTGGTAGTAGTCTTGGAAAATCCAACGTCAAGGCTATTAACCTAATTGCAATGACGACTTGTCTATTTTGACTGCTATGTCGTCATTCCAACCGCGGTTAAAAAGAAAACGTCTAGAGTCTACTCCTTATCTTGCTCTAGGAGACGTTGTACATTAACCAAAACTACCACCGAAGGCGAAAAAAGCATAGAAGAGAAGAAAAAGGGGTTTACCTTAGTTACCGCTTAAGGCCCATCCTGTGTTCCGTCATGTGCAGATCCCTGTCGAACGTGCGCATGAGCGACCCTCTCTTGTCATCAAATCTCACGTCAGCAGAAGAACGCGGATGGGCAGGGGTCCGGCGTGAGGGAGGGTATTATGTACGTTGGATTTTCCAAGACTACTACCAAATAGTAGGTTTTCCTATTTGGTAGGTTGGGAGGTACGTCAAACCTCCCAATTTGTTAGTCTTGGCAAATCCAACGTCAAGGCTGCATAACAAATAGGAGGAGGACATCCAAGCCCAACATACCAAAAAAAAACAATGCATAAAACAAAATTATGAATGACAAAGACACAATTTAAACGAGAGTTTAATAAAAGAGTGAAAAACTGAGGAGTAGCTAAAAAGAACAGTTTTAACACATGCCCGTCATTCATAGTAATGCAAAAACAGAGACTTGTCTTAAACCAAAGAGGTACTGTACCCAAAATCCCTTTTCTTCCAAATCCAACAAAAACACTGAACACCATAACAAAACACAATTTTCAATGTGGCAAAAACACTTATGTACTGTAACAATACATAATCCCAAACTTGCAATCAAGTGTTGCAAACCCGTACTCCCCCCCCCTCCCCTTTGTCAAATAAAACAAAGGAAAAGAACGAGGGACAAGGGGGGAAGACCAGGTATTTTCGCCAGAGCACTAGGAAACACGACCCCCGAGAGCCATCACCGGCCGAGGGGGTCGAACACTGGACATAGAGAGGTAGGAGGAGATGAAGGAATGGATGGAAGACCACAAAACCGCTGAGGCGATGTCAGGTAAGGATCGACGTTGCAGGAACCGGAAGGAGGCAGCAAAGGATCGCACATCGTGCGCAGAACCCCTACAAACAGGGTTACTGGCACGAATGGGTCGACAAATGTGGCGTTCCATCTGCACCTGCGAGAGCCTCCCACCTGTCCGAGGAGACACCCACACAGCAGTACCCGAAGGCGGCGCCACAGACGCAACAGAGGAGTGCAAGGCTGACACCGGGCACAACACATGGCGAGTATGCCCACGCTGGAAAGCCTGGACGGGGAAAGGCTGGAAAACGTGGGTCTCCCTCTCATTCGTGGCAACAAAATGAGGGGAGGAGGCGAACGTGACGCCATGCAAGGACGGGGAAAATCGCACGCAGTCCCGGGGCCGTGACAATGCCGCTAGTGCAGACACCCGATCCCCAGTGGGCAGAGCGACAAGGAAGAGTGTACGCCCGAGCAACGGAACCGGTGTAGCGGCCCGTGTATACGTGGGTGAAGCCAGAAGGTCCAGAGCCCGCCCCAGATCCCACCGTGGAGGGACCTGGCGAGGAGGCGGGCGTTCCCGGAAGGCAGCCGCCATGAAGGAATCCAGCTTCTGCGGCGGAACGACCAGCCCAGCGACGGACTCAAAGACCCCCCGGACGACAGACAAGTGGTTACGTATAGCGTCGACGTGAAAGTGACGTGTACGGAAGAGGTGAAACAAGGAGTGGAGGACGAGGGAAGGAGAGCCAACTGGCTGGCGAGTGTCCCGTATCCACCTAGTAAAAGACCTCCAGCGGGACCCGTAAGGCCCCCAAGGAGAAGTCGGCCAGGAACGCTTCAGGAAGTCAGGCAGGTCCCGGCCGTGGACTGGGAGCCACCGTGCCTCATGAACATCCACGATGCGAAGGCCAACGAGGTCTGCAGGGCCCCAACCTAGCGCAAGTGGAAGTCGGAGACAGGTAGAGGGACCGGACTCGGGCACCACCGCGTGAACTGGGCGTACCAAGCCCGTGCCGGCTACAGAGGTGCGAGGAGCCAGACGCTGCCGCGGTACAGCCGCAGCCTCGCGAGGACGTTGCACAGCAACAGAGCGTCTGGTGGCGGAAATATGTATATCGACCGCCACCTGTTCCAGTCTACCATGAAAGCGTCCGGACCCCCCTCCGGAGTGCGAGGCCGGAGGGTGAGGTACCGAGGCAACTGGCGCGGCACCTCCGATGCGAACAAGGCGACCTCCGGAACACCCCAGGAAGCCGCGAGGTCGTCGAACACAGTCCGTTGCATTGCCCATTCGACAAGAACGCCCTGTCTTCTCGACAGGGCGTCCGCCCACAGGGTGGCAGGCCCGGGCAGGGAGGAGGCATGCAGGGAGAAGGTGTGTCGGTCCGCGAGGAAGAACAACTTCACCGAGAACCCCAATAGAGTCAATGACCTGGAGGACCCCCGCTTTAGGAAACAGTGGACAGCTGTCTGAGTGTCCATCCCGAAGGCCACCGACTTTCCCCGAAGGGCCAGCGCATGGGCCCTCAGGAAGAACAAAGAAACCAACAGTTCGAGGGCATAGACGGGTAAGGGGCGTGAGTCCCACCCATCCGCCGGGAAGTTGACGGCCCAGGTTTGATGGGTAACCGCACCCTACCACGTTCGACGCATCTGTGTCTACCCAGATCGTCGGCGGGGGGGGCGGTCCAGGGCACAGCCGCAGAGAGCGTGCCCCGAGCAACCCAGTGTCCGAAGTGTCCGCGAATGGCACGCGGGAGCGGCAGGAGCCGATCCATAGGGGTCAACGGAAACACCTCGGTGCCCATGAGGAGGAGGCGGCGTAGCCTGAGGCTCACTAAGGGAATGGGCAGAGCGGCCCAATGCAGCGAACCCACTAACGAGTCCCAGAGCCACCCCGGGAGGGAGACCGAGTGCAACACGGCGAAGACCTTCCGCCGAAGGTGCACCGCGTCCGGCAGACCCTGGGTCACCGGAGCGCCGGACAAAACCCATGCGAGACCGACCCATGGCACGACACGCGACGGGGTCAAGCGTGTCTTGGGAACATCGATGGGGAACCCTAACTGTGCGACGTGGCGAACGACTGTGAGGGCGTCGCGTACGCACAGTCCGAGGGCTTCGAAAACTATCAACCAATCGGCCAAGGAAAACAGGAGCTGGAGCCCGCTCCTGAGGAGAGGACCCAGAGCCTGTCCCACCAGTGCGGAGAAGATCCGCGGCGTGATGTGGAGATCGAAGGGAAGGCCGGCGAACAGGAACACACGACCGGAAGTCCGAACGGCCAAGAATCGCTGGAATCGAGGATGGAGAGGAACGAGCCAAGACGCATCCTGGAGGGCCAGCCACACTACCCACGACAGAGGGCGCAAGGCCAGGCGTACCTGGGGTACCGGCATCATCCGAAACCGTGTGTGCACGAAGCGCCCGGTGAGGGCCGACAGAGCCACCACCGGGCGCATCGCGTCGCAGTTCGACTTCGGTACCAGAAATACACGGGAGAGGAAAACCGGGTGACCGGCGGTCAACTCTCTCGACGATACCCTGCTCGTGCATGGATGTGAACACGTGGGCCACCTCTGAAGAGATGGGCCGGTGTCGGTGACAAGATCGGAGTGGGGGTCTGGACGTCCACCTCCAGGTTAGACCCCTCCGCGCAATCCGCCGCCCCCAACGTCCCTCGCGGCCACCGAGGGGCGCAAGGGCGAAAACAACCCGCGGGAGCTCCCGAGAGGAGGGGAGCGACCCGGGCGGCCAGGTGAGAAGGAGAACAAGGATACCGACCCAGAGAACCGACACATTGTTTTGACGTGGAGGTACCCCCGGTACGGTCCGTGTGGGCATGAGCGCCACGTTGACCTCCTCTACACCCCCCCAACTTCGGCGAAAAGGGCGGGCCACCCCAACCCCAGGCCGTCGCGGGGTTGACCCCGGCGAAGAGCGGCCGGAAGTGGAAGGCCGGCCAGCCCCGACACGGCGGGGATGAAAAGGGGGCAAGAACAGAAGGGCGAGGCGGAACTGACGCACTGACCTGTAACGTCCCAGTCCTGCGCCCGTGCATGGTGGCAGCACCTGCAGCAGCACCCCGAAGAGGACCGGCAGAAGGACGGGACTGAGAAGACCCCGTGCGCGACACAGCGCGTCGTTGCGTGTCGTAAGCAGGGTCCGCCGATAGAGAAGCGGAGCGGCCCCAAGCATCCTGCGCAAAAAAGCCCCGAAGGAGAGAGCGTAGAGTACAACAAACCCCGACGAATATCCAAGGGGGCTGTCCGGCAGAACGTGGACCGTACCGTCCGGCATTGCCGAGTTGTCACGCACAAAACCGCCTTCAGCTCGGGAACCAAAGACACCGCGAGCCGAAGGGGGATCCGCCGAACGCGGCCCAAACCCTCGCGAAGATCGCCTGGTGCAGACGCCGCGATGAGCCGCAGGTGGCGAACAGAAGTCTGGAGGGAACTAAAAGACAAGAGAACAAGTTCGGCACCCACCGCCGCAAGGGAAAAACCCTGTCGACAGAGGACGGAACTGGGTGAGAGAAGAACGGGGTAGCAATAGAACAAAGTTCAAGAACGGGCGCGCTGAAGCAGGACCAGAACGCGCCGTCCAACCCGCCGACAGACACAAGAGGAGGCAAAAGCAGTGATGACTCCGGGGGAGGGACTGAAGGAGAGCCGGCGACGGAACGGCCGGCGAAGACGAAGGCATCAGCAAACCAGGCCCCCAACGGGAGAGGGCGAACGAGCAAGATGGCTAAGCCAGGCGTACCGTCGTCGCACAAACCCGTCCCATAGGAGGACAGGCCCGTCAACACAGCCTGGGACTGAACATCCTGAAGGATGTCCCGGCGGCTGAAGTCTGACCAGGGCGTAGGCCTGCAGAAGGGAGGGAGACCGTAGCAGGGGTAGGTATGGTGAGGCGCTGAGGGTGTGTCACCGCCAAAAAGCGCGATAAGAGGGAGTCTTGCGTCGACTCCAAGCGCCCGTCGATGCGTGACACAAGCCACCCCTGCATAGCCGACAATCGATCCGAGAGAGGCGACCCCCGCCCCCCAAGAATGGTCGGCCCGCAGGGGTGAGCGCGAGCGGGAGCGAGACCCACGACACGAACCAGCAGAGTCGCGGCCCAAGGAAGGCGAGCGACCACGGTTGTGTCGCCGCTGAGAGACTCGGCCCTGAACACGAACGCCCGAGGGGGAAACAGCACTATCCCCCTCTTCCACCGACACGGCAGCCCCTGAGAAAGGGGACCCCGAAACCACGCGATACCCCACCGAGCCAAGAGGAGGGGTACCCCCGTGGCGAGACGGGAAGTGAAGGTCAGGGAGAGAAGAAGGAGGAGGAGCAGGACGACGGGAGTGGGAAGGCTGGCCGGGTGAAAAGACAGTATCTGGTGTTCCCAGGCGGTCACCCATCCAAGTACGAACCAGACCCGACGTTGCTTAACTTCGCTGAACGGACAAGAAGCGGTGCAATCAACGTGGTATGGCCGTTGGCTGAAAAGAGGTCAGAAGTAGCCGCGGGGGGAAACAGAGCAAGGATCCCCGGGGCAGAGATAACAGGGCGGCCCGACACCGAGGCGGAGGAGGGAGGGACCGCCACCGTGGGACGAGACCGTGAAGGAAGAATAGGCACCGAAGCAGGTGAAGTAGGAGGAGAAGCAACTACATCCTGGCGGACCCTCCTGGACAGTGTAGGAGGAGGGAGCAGAGGGCCAGCTACAGCCTGAACCTCCGCGCGCGTAGAGGACAAAGGAAGAGGACGTCCTACGAGCAGGGGAAGCGGGCGGAAGGTAGTAGAGCCCCGACCCGGAGAGGCCAGGGGAGGGCGCACAGGGGCAGAGCCGCTAACCCCGGCCTCAGGGCGAGAACCATGACGAGGGCGATGGGCGCCGTCAAGGCGATCAGGAGGACAACGAGAGGCAGGAGAGGACGGGCGACGAGGCGACGAGGCGAGCGAGAGCGTGGACGGAGCAGGGGATCCCCCCGACGATGTGACGACCGGCTGCGGGACCCAGGGGAGAGGGCCTGAGCAGGGAGAGGGCCAGGCGAACGGCCTTCAGTCGGGTCAGGGATACCCAGAGCGACGCGGATCCGGGCGGCAACAAAGGCCGGGGAACGGTGGCCCACAGTCCAAAAGTGGCAGCAGACTATCGCCCACACCGACTGAAAGGAAGCAGAGGCCACTGCCGCCGCCGAGGAACCAGGGCTATGGTGCACCACAACCACCAGGGCCAGACACGGGCCACACAGAGCAGGGAGGTAGGCCGTAGAGGACACACAGTGCGAGTGGCGCAAGCAGAACTTGTGGCTCACCAAGCACGGGGAGCTACAACCATGGCGAAAGCAAGGCAGCCTACCTGCACTGGAAGAACACACACCATAATCAGCACGTCGAAGGAGTAAGTGGAGAGAATGTCCAAGAAGAACCAGGGAAGGAGCATGGGGAAACAGGAACACACATGCAAACAGGTATCCGTACTCACCCTAAACCGGGAGCACAGAGGTAGGTGAGTAGGGCGGGTGAGGTGGAAGAGCATGAGCAGAACCTGCAAAGATGGAGAAAGTGTTAACCACCACTCAACATCTTACATGCAGGGCCTATAACACCAGTAAAGTGCACACACCAAATAGTATCAGGCAACAAGATGACATAAAAGAGGTCAATAGTGAAAGCCAACTATTACCGCAAATTTGCGGGCCAATGGAGGCATAACCGTACCGACACCACCCTCCCGCAAATTTGCGGGACCCCCCAGCGATCTCCGCAAATTTGCGGGGAGCCGAAACGTCCCAGAGGACCGAATCGAGCTCCCGCAAATTTGCGGGACCGGCCGAGATGGTCCGGCGCCGAAAAAGCGAGAGGAGCGTCTAGGGAATACCAAAAAAGGGCCACAAAAATGCGTCATCTCCTTATGAACTCCAAGCGATGATGGCCATCAAGCTGAGCAGTGTCTTCCTTGAAAATATCCTAACTCAACCGGTAAAGGGAGAGGCAAGGAAGACACACCAGGGGAGAGGAGGCACATCCCCCAGGAACCACCCAACCCACAGAGATAGAGCAAAGCCCATGAGGAGAAGTGGCAGGGAGGGTGGTTTCGCACAAACAGGGGCCCCCGTGAGGTAGCCCTGGATTGGGCAAAAAAGACTATGAAAGGATGGAGGTGAAACAGGAAGAGAAAACAAAAACCAGTAAATGAAACTGGTGAGAAAAAGGGTGGCCTAGCCGAGAGCAGAGAATGTGTCAGGGGCGAAAAACCCTGTGGTGTGAAGGAGGGGCCCCCGTGGGGTACCCCTGGATTATCACGAACCACCTGTCGCCCAGGCCCTTGAGACACAGTGAAGGCTCGAAAGGGGGACTCGGGAATAATGCTAATAATGCGGCCGACACAAACTCTACAAACAGCACCGCCACCAACGAAATCTCAGATTGTTTACCAACGGTACACCTTAGGCTATGAAAAAATGAAAACTCATAGGGGCATAGCAATTCCTGAATGAGAAAACGAGCTAGGCTAAATTAAGCTAAAAGCTAAACTATGCCCAGACTAACAGTAAAAAAGAATATGAAAAGAGAAAGAAGGAAAAACATATACGAGGAACGCTAGGCGCCCCCGTACCTTCAGTAGGCTATTTCTACACGCGTCTCCATTATACACACTTAGGAGCCCATTTACGTGTGCCCTAGATCACGTAACATCTGTCTAACAAAAAAAGAAGGCCAGAATAAGCCGAAACGAACCTAAAACGGGGTGAATTGAAGGAGCACAACAAAAGCGGACTCAAGCAATGTAGCGCGTGAAAAAATGATGACAAGAGAGGGTCGCTCATGCGCACGTTCGACAGGGATCTGCACATGACGGAAAACAGGATGGGCCTTAAGCGGTAACTAAGGTAAACCCCTTTTTCTTCTCTTCTATGCTTTTTTCACCTTCGGTGGTAGTTTTGGTTAATGTACAACGTCTCCTAGAGCAAGATAAGGAGTAGACTCTAGATGTTTTCTTTTTAACCGCGGTTGGAATGACGACATAGCAGTCAAAATAGACAAGTCGTCATTGCAATTAGGTTAATAGCCTTGACGTTGGATTTGCCAAGACTACTAACAAATAACTTTTTTTGGTCATATTCTTTTCTTCCTTTTGCTCTTTCATAATATCCTCCAAATCCTTGAATTTCTGTTTACCTACCACCGTCCTTGCAGTTGACTCCATTACTTCCTTGAATCGTCCTTCGTATTCCTTCAGCTGCTCCTTCAATGCCATATTTTCTGCTCCCAGTTCATCTACCCTTTTTAATACCATCTCTAGGCTATCATTAACTGCCGAAATAGGCCTGCATTCACTTCCTGCGCTAGGCCTATTCCCTTCCCTCACACCACACATTACACACAGTGCCTTAACTTTCTCACCAATATCCCCCTTCCATTTCTCCGTATCACTCATCCACTTTTCCAAATCCTTCACAACAATAATAACCTCTTCTAACTTATTATCTGTGCTCTTAAACCCACGAAAACGTTGTAACTTTTCTTCCGCCTCCGTCATACCTGAAATTCCCTCCGCCATGTTTGTTTACAAACTCAATAACTCACAACACTACCGCTGTCCCGTCACTACACACTCTTATTACACTATATATCACCCCTCCACCACACCAATATATCCTCCAAACACTTCACAATCCTTCCTCTCCTTGCTAGCCCCGTATGCACTCGATATTCCGTGAATTACTTATCCATTCCCATGAACATATGCCGGAGCCTCAAAAACTTGCGTCCGCCTTCCGCCATTGTGTGCCGCTTCTTATTGATTCGGAATCGACTACATACTGGGGCAGTGCGTTCCACTCATTTACCACTCTATCACAAAATGAGTTCTTTGCCTTTTCAAGCCTATTTCTTTCTTTGTAAATTTTCTTTTTAGAGTGTCCTCTCGTTCTTGTTCCCTCCCACATCAAGAAGATACCTTCACACACATCCTCATCATACATTCCTGACACTATCTTAAAAGTCTCTTATCATATCCCCTCTCTTTCTCCAATATGCCAGTGTCGGAAGCCCCAGTGTCCTCAACCTCTGCTCATAGCCCGCGTTCTTCAACGTTGGTACTAGCTTGCTAGCTCTCCTCTGCACTTTTTCCACTGCTTCTATATCCTTTACCATATATGGAGCCCACACCTGGTTCGCATATTTCAGGTGCGGCCTAACCAGCGCTGTATAGAGATTCCTGAATATTTCTTCGTCAAGTGACACAAATGTCCTCCTTATCAGCCCTACAATTCTATTGGCTTTGTTTATCTTTTCCGCTAAATGTTCTGAGAAATTTAACTTATTGTCTATCACTACTATATCCTTTTCTGCATTAACTTCCTCCATCGCTTCATACATACTGTATCCTACCTTGTCTATCTTGCTTGTCCCAATCCGCATGTACAGTACTTGCATTTTTTTGGATGAAAAGGCATTAACCAATGTTCAGACCATCCCTTCATGCCCTCCACATCTCCTTGAAGCAAACCCACATCTTCCTTACTCCTCACTCTTCTATACAGCTTAGTGTCATCTGCATACAGGTATATCTCACTTCCATTAGTTATAACTTCAGGTAAGTCGTTGATAAATATAACGAACAGTAGTGGTCCCAACACTATCCCTGAGATACCCCACTTGTAATTTCAAGATTACTGTGTGTCTACAACAGGTATTGTTGCCGTAGTCTAATGTCCCTCTGACAACCTGTCTTACAGGGCCAAGCAGGTGTGTTTGACCCGGGGGGCCCTCACACGCTACCAGAAACCAGAAAGAAGTGACCGCCAGAATCACGCAAGCCTCCAACCATACATGGTAGAGCCCTTTTATGCGCACCTATATCATGGATCGTCTGTCCAAAAACTTCAGGAGCCAAAAGACGGCCCACACCTCACATAAACTGAAGCAATAGGAGAGGAAAGCAAGCATGAAAGAGCATCAAAAACACATGTTGTCTTCTTGGAGGTTGCGCGATAACTGATACAGTCTTAAGGCTAGGGGTAAGTACCTTGGGGGTTTACGCATGTGCCATGAGGGTCTAGATTAAATAGGCAACTATTATAAACTTTTTCTTTTTGTATACTCACCCATATTTTCTATTTTCTATTCAAATAGTATCCTCGAAGTGTGTACAACGTACATAGTAGAGAATTGAGGTGCATCTCTAGACTTTATTGGTTAATGGTTAATCGCGCAAGTGATTCCGATAAATCGGCCACTCCTAGAGCGGAGCGACATTATACTTAGTATAAGCACTACTTTGGATAACATAGAGACTACTACTAAATAGGGTTGCCTGGAGCGCCATCATTAGGACGTGAGACCAGAACCGCACTTCGTGTGGAGCACTCGGTCCTTAAATTTGTGTATACTGTATATGTATACTAATCTTAATGTAACCTACATAACTTAACCAACCACAGGGCTGTTCAGCCAGGCAGCTTAGGGAATAACTCCTACTACTACTACTACTACTACTACTACTACTACTACTACTACTACTACTACTACTACTTTTTTTTTTTTTTTTTTTTTTTTTTTTTTTAATGTAAACCACTCAGCCTGTGCATCCCCTCTTTGGACCCTAAACCAGGTCAGAACAGTCATCAAAGCGTCCGACTCCGTCTACTACTACTACTACTACTACTACTACTTTTTTATTATTGTTCATACATTTTATTTTACAAGCATCAGATATTACTAATTTGTTAGTAGTCTTGGCAAATCCACCGTCAAGGCTATTAACCTAATTGCAATGACGACTTGTCTATTTTGACTGCTATGTCGTCATTCCAACCGTGGTTAAAAAGAAAACGTCTAGAGTCTACTCCTTATCTTGCTCTAGGAGACGTTGTACATTAACCAAAACTACCACCGAAGGTGAAAAAAGCATAGAAGAGAAGAAAAAGGGGTTTACCTTAGTTACCGCTTAAGGCCCATCCCGTGTTCCGTCATGTGCAGATCCCTGTCGAACGTGCGCATGAGCGACCCTCTCTTGTCATCATTTTTTCACGCGCTCCATTGAATGAAGTCGCTTTTGTTGTGCTCCTTTAATTCACCCTGTTTAGGTTCGTTTCGGCTTATCTGGCCTTCTTTTTTGTTAGACAGATGTTACGTGATCTAGGGCACACGTAAATGGGCTCCTCAGTGTGTTTAATGGAGACGCGTGTGGAAATAGCTACCGAAGGTACGGGGGCGCCTGGCGTTCCTCGTGTGTGTTTTTCATTCCTTTCTCTTTTCATATTCTTTTTTCCTGTTAGTCTGGGCATAGTTTAGCTTTTAGCTTATTTTAGCCTAGCTTGTTTCTCATTCAGGACTTGCTATGCCCCTATGAGTTTTCATATTTTCATAGCCTAGGTGTACAGTTGGTTCACAATCTGAGATTTCGTGGTGGCGGTGCTGTTTGTAGGGTTTGTGTCGGCCGCATTATTAGCGTTATTCCCGAGTCCCCCCTTTCGAGCCTTCACTGTGTCTCAAGGGCCTGGGCGCTTGGTGGTTCGTGATATCCAGGGGTACCCCACGGGGGCTCCCTCACACCACAGGGTTTTTCGCCCCTGACACATTCTCTCCTCACGGCTAGGCCACCCTTTTTCTCGCCAGTTTCATTTACTGGTTTTTGTGTTCCCTTCCTGTTTTCACCTCCATCCTTTCATACCCTTTTGCCCAATCCTGGGGTACCCCACGGGGGCCCCTGTTTGTGCCAAACCACCCTTCCTGCCACTTCTCCTCATGGGCTTTGCTCTATCTCTGTGGGTTGGGTGGTTCCTGGGGGATGTGCCTCCTCTCCCCTGGTGTGTCTTCCTTGCCTCTCCCTTGACCGGTTGAGTCAGGATATTATCAAGGAAGACACTGCTCAGCTTGATGGCCATCGTCGCTTGGAGTTCATAAGGAGATGACGCTTTTTTCTGGGCCTCTTTTGGTATTCCCTAGACGCTCCTCTCGCTTTTTCGGCGCCGGACCATCTCGGCCGGTCCCGCAAATTTGCGGAGTGCTCGATTCGGTCCTCTGGGACGTTTCGGCTCCCCGCAAATTTGCGGAGATCGCTGGGGGGTCTCGCGGTGAGGCGGGAGGGTTGTGTCGGTACGGGTATGCCTCCATTGGCCCGCAAATTTGCGGTTATAGTTGGCTTTCACTGTTGACCTTTTTTGTGTCGTCTTGTTGCCTGATACTATATTGGTGTATGCACTTTACTGGTGTTATAGGCCCTGCATGTAAGATGTTGAGTGGTGGTTAACACTTTCTCCATCTTTGCAGGTTCTGCTAGTGCTCTTCCGCCTCGGCCGCCCTCCTCACCTACCTCTGTGCTCCCAGTTTAGGGTGAGTATGGATACCTGTTTGCATGTGTGTTCCTGTTTCCCCATGCTCCTTCCCTGGTTCTTCTTGGACATTCTCTCCACTTACTCCTTCGACGTGCTGATTATGGTGTGTGTTCTTCTAGTGCAGGTAGGCTGCCTTGCTTTCGCCTTGGTTGTCGCTCCCCGTGCTTGGAGAGCCACAAGTCCTGCTTGCGCCACTCGCTCTGTGTGTCCTCTACGGCCTACCTCCCTGCTCTGTGTGGCTCGTGTCTGGCCCTGGTGGTTGTGCTGCTCCATGGCCCTGGTTCCTCGGCGGCGGCTGTGGCCTCTGCTTCCCTTCCGTCGGTGTGGACGATGGTCTCCCACCACATTAGGACTGTGGGCCACCGTTCCCCGGCCTTTGTTGCCGACCGGATCCGCGTCGCCCTGGGTATCCCTGACCCGACTGCAGGCCGTTCACCTGGCCCTCTCCCTGCTCGGGCCCTCTCCCCTGGGTCCCGCAGCCGGTCGTCCCATCGTCGGGGGGTTCCCCGGCTTTGTCCACGCTCTCGCTCGCCTCGTCGTCCTCCTGATCGCCTTGCCGCCGCCCATCGCCCTCGTCATGGTTCTCGCCCTGAGGCCGGGGTTAGCGGCTCTGCCCCTGTGCTCCCTCCCCTGGCCTCTACAGATAGGGGCTCTACTCCCTTCCGCCCGCTTCCCCAGCCCAGACGACTTCCTCTTACGTTGTCCTCTCCGCGCGCGGTTGTTCATGCTGTAGCTGGCCCTCTGCTCCCTCCTCCTACACTGTCCAGGAGGATCCGCCTGGATGTCGTTGCTTCTCCTACTTCACCTGCTTCAGTGCCTATTCTTCCTTCACGGTCTCGTCCCACGGTGGTGGTCCCTCCCTCCTCCGCCTCGGTGTCGGGCCGCCCTGTTATCTCAGCCCCGGGGATCCTTGCTCTGTTTCCTCCCGCGGCTCCTTCTGGCCTCCTTTCACCCGGCCAGCCTTCCCACTCCCGTCGTCCTGCTCCTCCTCATTCTTCTCTTCCTGACCTTCACTTACCGTCTCGCCAGGGGGGTACCCCTCCTCTTGTCTCGGTGGGGTTTCGCGAGGTTTCGGGGTCCCCTTTCTCAGGGGCTGACGTGTCGCTGGAAGAGGGGAATGGTGCTGTTTCCCCCTCGGCCGTTCGTGATCGGGCACGAGTCCCTCAACGGCGACACAACCGTCGTCGCTCGCCTTCCTTGGGCCCCGACGCTGCTGGTTCGTGTCGTGGGTCTCGCTCCCGCTCACGCTCGCCCCTGCGGGCCGACCATTCTGGGGGGGGGGTCGCCTCTCTCGGTTCGATTGTCGGCTATGCAGGGCTGGGTTGTGTCACACTTCGTCGGGCGCTTGGAGTCGATGGAAGACTCCCTCTTCTCGCCCTTCTTGGCGGTGACTCACCCTCAGCGCCTCGCCCTACCTACCCCTGCTACGGTCCCCCTCCTTTCTGCAGGCCTACGCTCTGGTCGGACTTCAGCCGCCCTGACATCCTTCCGGCTGTTCAGTTCCTGGCTGTGTTGACGGGTCTGTCCTCCTATGGGACAGGTTTGTGCGACGCCGGTACGCCTGGCTTAGCCATCATGCTCGGTCACCCTCTCCCATTGGAGGCCTGGTTTGCTGAGGCCTTCGACTTCACACACCGATCCGTCGACGGCTCTCCTTCCGTCCCTCCCCCGGAGTCATCACTGATTTTGCCTCCTCTTGTGTCTGTCGGCGGGTTGGACGGCGCGTTCTGGTCCTGGATGGGCGCGCCCGATCTTGAACTTTGTTCTCTTGCTACCCCGTTCTTCTCTCACCCGGATCAGCCCTCTGTCGCCACGGTTTTTCCCTTGCGACAGAGGGTGACGGACTTATTGTCTTGTCTTTAGGTACCCTCCAGACGTCTGTTCACCACCTGCGGCTTTTCGAGGCGTCTGCGCCAGGCGATCTTCGCGGGGGTTTGGACCGCGTTCAGCGGGTCCACCTTCGGCTCGCGGTGTCTTTGGTTCCCGAGCTGAAGGCGGTTTTGTGCGCGGCAACTCGGCAACGCCCGACGGTACGGTCTTCGTTCTGCCGGCCAGCCCCCTTGGTTATTCGTCAGGGTTTGTTGTCCTCTGCGCTATATACGTCGTTTTTTTTTAAGCAGGATGCTTGGGAATGCTACGCTTTTCTGTCGGCGGCCCCTGCTTCCGACACGCGACGCCGCGCTGTGTCGTTACGGACCCTGCTTACGTCACGCACCGACGCGCTGTGCCGCGCACGGGGTCTTCTCAGTCCTGTCCTTCTGCCGGTCCTCTTCGGGGTGCTGCTGCAAGTGCTGCCGCCTTGCACGTGTGCAGGTCTGGGACGTTGCTGGCCAGTGCGTCGGTTCCGCCTCGCACTTCTGTTCTTGCCCTTTTCATCCCCTCCGTGTCGGGGCTGGCCGGCCTTCCACTTCCGGCCGCCCTTCGAAGGGGTCAGCCCCGCGCCGGCCTGGGGTTGGGGTGGCCCGCCCTTTTCGACGAGGTTGGGGGGGGGGCGGGGGTAGAGGAGGTCAACGTGGCGCTCATGCCCGCACGGCCCGTACCGGGGGTACCTCCACGTCAACACAATGTGTAGTTCTCTGGGTCGGCCTCCTTGTTCTCCTTCTCGCCTGGCCGACCGGGTCGCTCCCCTCCTCTCGGGTGCTCCCTCGGGTTGTTTTCGCCCTTGCGCCCCTCGGTAGCCACGAGGGACGTTGGGGGCGGTGGGTTGCGCGGAGGGGTCTCACCTGGAGGTGGACGTCCAGACCCCCACTCCGCTCTTGTCACCGACGCCGGCCCATCTCTTCAGAGGTGGCCCACGTGTTCACTTCCATGCCCGAGCTGGGTAGCGTCGAGGGAGTTGACCGCCGGTCACCCGGTTTTCCTCTCCCGTGTCTTTCTGGTACCGTCGACGAACTGCGACGCGATGCGCCCGGTGGTGGATCTGTCGGCCTTCAACGGGCACATCGTGCACACACGGTTTCGGATGCTGCCGGTACCCCTGGTACGCCTGGCCCTGTGCCCTCTGTCGTGGGTAGTGTCGCTGGCCCTCCAGGATGCGTCTTGGCTCGTTCCTCTCCATCCTCGCTTCCGGCGATTCTTGGCCGTTCGGACTTCCGATTGTGTGTTCCTGTTCGACGGCCTTCCCTTCGGTCTCCACATCGCGCCGCAGATCTTCTCCGCACTGGTGGGGCAGGCTCTGGGTCCTCTCCTCAAGAGCGGGCTCCGGATCCTGTTTTCCTTGGCCGATTGGTTGGTAGTTTCCGACGCCCTAGGACTGTGCATTGGCGACGCCCTCACAGTCGTTCGCAGCATCGCACGGTTAGGGTTCCCCTTCGATGTTCCCAAGTCACGCTTGACCCCGTTGCGTGTCGTGCCATGGGTCGGTCTCGCATGGGTTTTGTCCGGCGCTACGGTGACCCGGGGTCTGCCGGCCGCGGTGCACCTTCGGTGGCCGGTCCTCGCCGTGTTGCGCTTGGTCTCCCTCCCGGGGTGGCTCTGGGACTCGTTCGTGGGTTCGCTGCATTGGGCCGCTCTGCCCCTTCCCTTAGGGAGCCTCTGGCTACGCCGCCTCCTCCTCATGGGCACCGCGGTGTTTCCGTTGCCCCTATGGATCGGCTCCTGCCGCTCCCGCGTACCGTTCGCCGACGCTTCGGTCGCTGGGTTGCTCAGGGCTCGCTCTCTGCGGCTGTGCCCTGGACCGCCCCCCCCGCCGACGGTCTGGGTAGCCACAGATACGTCGAGCGAGGTTGGGTGAGGTTCCCAATCGAACCTGGGACGTCCACTTCCCGGCAGATGGGTGGGTCTCCCTCCTCTTACCCGTCTATGCCCTCGGACTGTTGGTTCCTTTGTTCTTCCTGCGGGACCACGCGCTGGCCCTTCGGGGTAAGTCGGTGGCCTTCGGGTTGGACACTCAGACAAGCTGTCCCCTGTTTCCTTATGCGGGGGTCCTCCAGGTCGTTGACTCTATTGGGTGTCTCGGTGGAGTTGTTCTTCCTCGCGGACCGACACCCCTTCTCCTTGCATGCCTCCTCCCTGCCCGGGCCTGCCACCCTGTGGGCGGCCGCCCTGTCGAGAGGGCAGGGCGTTCTTGTAGAATGGGCGATGAAACGGACTGTGTTCGCTGACCTCGCGGCTTCCTGAGGTGTTCTGGAGGTCGCCTTGTTCGCATCGGGGGTGTCGCGCCAGTTGCCTCTGGACCTCTCCCTCCGACCTCGCGCTCCGGGGGGGGTCCGGACGCTTTCATGGTAGCCTGGTACGGGTGGCGGTCGATATACATCTTTCCGCCACCAGACGCGCCCAGTCCTCGCGAAGCTGCGGCTGTACCACGGCTGCGTCTGGCTCCTCGCGCCTCTGTGGCCGGCACGGACTGGGTCCGCCCGGTTGCCGCGGTGGTGCCCGAGTCCGGTCCCTCTACCTGTCTCCGGCTTCCACTTGGGCTAGGTTGGGGACCTGCGGACCTCTTTGGCCTTCGCATCGTGCTTGTTCATGTGGCACGGTGGCTCCCGGTCCCCGGCCGGGCCCTGACTGACTTCCTGCAGCGTTCCTGGCCGTCTTCTCCTTGGGGGCCTTACGGGTCCCGCTGGAGGTCTTTTACTAGGTGGCTCCAGGCCACTCGCCTGCCAGTTGGCTCTCCTTCCCTCGTCCTACGCTCCTTGTTTCACCTCTTCCGTACACGTCGCTTTCCAGTCGACGCTATACGTACCCACTTGTCTGCCGTCCGGGGGGTTCTTTGGGTCCGTCGCTGGGCTGGTCGTTCCGCCACAGGAGCTGGATTCCTTCCTGACGGCTGCCTTCCGGGATCGACCGCCTCCGCGCCAGGTCCCTCCGCAGTGGAATCTGGGGCGGGCTCTGGTCCTTCTGGCTTCCCCCACGTATACAAGGGCCGCTACGCCGGTTCCGTTGCTCGGGCGTCCACTCTTCCTTGTCGCTCTGGCCACTGGGGATCGGGTATCTGCACTAGCGGCATTGTCACGGCCCCGGGACTGCGTGCGATTCTCCCCGTCCTTGCATGGCGTCTCGTTCGCCTCCTCCCCTCCTTTTGTTCCCACGCATGGGAGGGAGGCCCCCGTTTTCCAGCCTTTCGCCGTCCAGGCTTTACGGCGTGGGCATCCTCGCCATGTGTTGTGCCCGGTGGCAGCCTTGCACTCCTCTGTTACGTCTGTGGCGCCGCCTTCGGGTCCTGCTGTGTGGGTGTCTCCTCGGACAGGTGGGAGGCTCTCGCAGGTGCAGATGGGCCGCCACGTTTGTCGGACCGTTCGTGCCCGTCACCCTGTTTGTAGGGGTTCTGCGCGCGATGTCAGATCCTTTGCTGCCTCCTTCCGGTTCCTGCCACGTCGATCCTTCCCTGCCATCGCCTCAGCGGTTTTGTGGTCTTCTATCAATTCCTTCATCTCCTCCTACCTCTCCGTGTCCAGTGTTCGACCCCCTCGGCCGGTGATTGCTCTCGGGGGTCGTGTTTCCTGGTGCTCTGGCGAAGATCCCTGGTCTTCCCCCCTTGTCCCTCGTTCTTTTCCTTTGTTTTTTTGACAAAGGGGGGGGGGGGGGTGTACGGGTTTGCAACACTGGATTGCAAGTTTGGGATTATGTATTGTTCCAGTACATAAGTGTTTTTGCCACATTGAAAATTGTGTTTTGTTCTTGTGTTCAGTGTTTTTGTTGGTTTTTGAAGAAAAGGGATTTTGGGTACAGTACCTTTTTGGTTTCAGACAAGTCTATGTTTTTGCATTACTATGAATGACGGGCATGTGTTAAAACTGTTCTTTTTAGCTACTCCTCAGTTTTTCACTCTTTTTATTAAACTCTCTTGTTTAAATTGTGTCTTTGTCATTCGTAATTTTGTTTTATGCATTGTTTTTTTTTGGTATGTTGGGCTTGGATGTCCTCCTCCTATTTGTTATGCAGCCTTGACGTTGGATTTGCCAAGACTACTAACAAATTGGGAGGTTTGACGTACCTCCCAACCTACCAAATAGGAAAACCTACTATTTGGTAGTAGTCTTGGAAAATCCAACGTACATAATACCCTCCCTCACGCCGGACCCCTGCCCATCCGCGTTCTTCTGCTGACGTGAGATGTGATGACAAGAGAGGGTCGCTCATGCGCACGTTCGACAGGGATCTGCACATGACGGAACACGGGATGGGCCTTAAGCGGTAACTAAGGTAAACCCCTTTTTCTTCTCTTCTATGCTTTTTTCACCTTCGGTGGTAGTTTTGGTTAATGTACAACGTCTCCTAGAGCAAGATAAGGAGTAGACTCTAGACGTTTTCTTTTTAACCGCGGTTGGAATGACGACATAGCAGTCAAAATAGACAAGTCGTCATTGCAATTAGGTTAATAGCCTTGACGGTGGATTTTCCAAGACTACTACCAAATAGTAGGTTTTCCTATTTGGTAGGTTGGGAGGTACGTCAAACCTCCCATTCTACACCATGCAACTTCAATCCAGTCTCCTTCCTATGCGACCCTCTGCCACTGCTGCCTCGTAGTCCACTTCTGCCACCATCACTGGTTGTGGTGCAGACCGTCTTGTTCCCCGCAGGCATAGTAGTGCTGATCTGAGCAATGAGAAAGATAGACAGCACCTCATCCAGGCTACGACGTGGCTCCTAGGCTGTTGCTTCTTCTCTGCGATGATCTCTGCAAGCCTTGAATAGAAGCACTGGGCCCTGGGTCCCATCCCTCCAGATGTGGTGAAGACTAGTGGGGTAAAGCTGCCATGTTCGACATTTAAGATCCTTTCCCCATATGCCCTGACCTTCTCTTGTTCGTTCCTCTTGTGTGCAGCATCCAGAGACAGCTCATTGTAGCTATGGGCTATTGGGTCAAATATTCTTATGTCAAAGAACGCTCTCTGTGCATTTGTCCAAAAGCCTCTTGCACTAACGTCCAATCTTGCTTCATTGGATGTGTTGGCCGTCCTGTGCTGCATGATCTCTCCACCCAAGAGAATGAGTGATGGTTCGCGCACCACATCTCTACACACCTCCCTGAGCATGTTCGCCGTTACATCTCTTACTTCATCGTGCCTGATGCTGATGAATCCTCCTTTCTTACATATCATGGAGTGGTCTGCATCGTTGTTGGTTCCACAAACGCATCGATCGGGCAGTCCTTCAATCGGCCAATCATACCTCAGTGCAATAGCATAATTAAATTCTTGTTTGTTGAGATTGAAGCCTTTTGCCTTGATTGGTAGTGTTGTCAGCCAATTTGAAGCACCCGTTTCTTGTGCTATTTGTAGTTTTCTTGTTTGTCTCTGGGAAAGTTGTCCCATCAAGTGTGCCAGGTAATTTTTCTGTGAGTTTTGCCTTTCTGACATGATGGTCTTTCTGATGTTGTAGATGTCCGCCTGGTCCACTTCACCGTCAGAATCTTGTGCTACGATACGGTCAGTGAGAGATCCTGTTATCTTTACCGAGTTCAGGTATTCCGTTGTCGCCCTCCTCATTGGGTTGATGATTCCCAGCCCTCCCAACCTAGAAGGCAGTGCGAGCAGCTCCCTCTCTGTATCATTCGGGGTGTGCGACTTTACCCACGCTGGGATGAGTTTGTCTCTGATGGCGTCTTCCAGCGGTTGAAGTAATGCGCTCACATTTGGAACGGTTCGCATCAAGTAGGTCCAGCGATGTTTGACCCCATATGTGAATGCCGAATACGCAGCCTGTGATTCCGTCTTTGCAATATTGGCCAGTTTTTCAATTTCTTTTACCCATTCTCTGACCTTCTCCTCTATGTATTTGTTCTTGAACTCTTCCGTGCCTATCACTGCCCCAAGGTGATGCTGTCCGTCCTCTGTTACAACCACTTCACTACCTCTGAAAGCTTCTAACGCATTTTCATTATGTTATGGTTTTACTATTAGTATTGACTTTCTGGCATTTGGATGGTACCCTATTTCTGGGCCTACATTTGATATTTGCTCCCACCAGTGCTTGAGATCGTTGACTTTTCCTGCTCCAGTGAGATCGTCTGCATAGGCCACCTGCTTGACTTGTGTCACCTCATGGCTTGTTAAGGTTAGCAACACTGAGAGACCTAAAGCATACATTGCCATTGCTACTGGGTCACCTTGTGTGGTTCCTTCCATTGATTTCAGAGCTGATCCACGTCGTGTTTTTTTTTTTTTTTTTTTCTATATTCCAACTACTCCCTCTCGGGCATAGGCTGAGAGCCTGTACATTCCACCGCTCAACACGGTGAAGCCCGTGAGGTCTTGTTCCAGTCTGGGGAGTGAGACATGTGAAGCATCCATCATGGTTCGAAGCAGCTCCATCTCTGAAGTGGCTGGTTGCTTCGTTCAAGTGCTTCACCGTCTCACCCTCCAGACTCAGACCCTCACTCTCAGAACGCCACCTATTGAGCAGTGAACTCACTAGGCATTGTCCCCCTGTAACATATTTTGAATATGGGAATATTCATACAGTGTTATTTAATCAGGGAACAATGAGGGTATTTTTTGGCATTTCGGTGGGCCTTGTGGTAATGCACTGATACTAGGTACAGCACAAATTCAATCCCAATAATATCTTCCCATTGACATATCGGGATTTGAACCCGGGTCCATTGGATTACCAATCCAGTGGCATGACCACTCCACCACACCTCCCCTTGTGTGTTCTGGTTGTTTACTATGAAGAGGTCCGCAGGCCGTTTATAGGTGTTCTCTACATAGGTGGCAAAGCTGGGGCATTTTACTTTGATGTTATGTATTGCCGTCTTTCTGTTGATGGTGTTAAAGGCGTTTGTTGCATCCACTAGCAGCACAGCTTCACAGTCCACTTGCTCATATATTTTTCTTATGGCATGAATTGCTGCCTCTCCCCCTGCTTGGTGGCCAGCACACACTTGGAGATTACCTGCCGCTGACCGCACATCGTCTTTCACTACTTCCATTATGCATTTTCCGATGATTCTTCTCAGCACTTCAACCACTCCTACTGGTCTGCACCCTGGATTCTTGTCTAATGGTATTAGGCGACAAGCTGTGTAAGCCTCCAAATGTTGACAATTTTGGGTGGCCATCTTTCTTGCAAGAGCTGCCAGAGCCCTACATAAGTCTGTTCCTGCTAGTCCGAAGATTGCTCTACTCAGGATTGTCCTCCAGCCGTTTGCATCCAGCCCTGATGGGCCTGCACTGCCTTGTGTCCCTAGAGCCTTTTTCCAAATAATTTCGCCTGTGATTTGTTCGTATATGACGGTGTTCGGTGGTATATAATCCCCCTCTAGCCTCTGACTCTCGTGGATACTAGGTTGTGGATGTTTCTCTTTCAGCATTTGGATGGTGTCTTTTGTGATAGGCAGCAACCCACCAGCTGCCTCCCTTGTCAGGGACCGTATTGCAGGTGCCACTTTTCCTTGTCTCATCTGGTCGCCGAATCTCCTGGCCTCGTCTTCATTGTTTTCCCTTTTTTCCGCCGCCTGCCTTGTCTCCCTTGTAATGCTCTGGCTTCATTTAGTAAGTCATCCATCTTGTTATCATTCCATAATTTCATTCTTCTTTTTAGCGCAGTCACATTTTCACCTTGATTAGATTTGTGGTGAGTTTTTTGCAAGAAGAGATGTGGAATGCTGAAAATGATCTTGAGAACATACGGGGCTAAAGATGTGTCACAGACATAGTTATAAATGAGCTTTGTCATATCGTTCAGCATATTGGTGGTGGCACCACATTTTGGTGGGTTGAAAAAGTTGTGTGCAGACCAATATACTATTTCTGAGTAAGCTGCATCTATCCAAGTTCTAACTTCCTCTTCCCGTAATCCTTTCCAGAGTATGTTTCCACCTCTGCCTGCTTCATTATAGGTTTGACTCCTGAAAGGAGATAAAGAAAACCTAATATTTAGTAGTGGCCCCGTAATCATTGACAAACATGCCTATTACATAAGGCACCCTCTTCAAACACTCATCCGCCGTAGTTTGAATCTACCGCGCAGAACATTTAAAATTTGAGGAGCCTTCATCATGAGCGCACGCGACCTCACTCATGGCTTCAGTCATTATGAATTGGGTTCTCACTATGAAAAAACTTCGTAAAAAATAAAAATAAAAAGAAAATAAGAATAACTATTCAATAAGCTTTCCATAATATCGTGGATGTACTTGTGTGGATCTTTGACCAGACGCTGACTCAGGCGTCATGCTTCCTTCACTGACATATCAAGTAAACCAAAATCCTTAATACATCAACGAATGGGAAGGGGATGGTCGGGAGGGCCCCAGTCATCAATGATTACGGGGCCACTACTAAATATTAGGTTTTCTTTATCTCCTTACAGGAGTCAAACCTATAATTTATTAGTGGCCCCTCCATCATTGACGAACATGCCTGATTTCTAAGACTGGAGGGGGACATTCGTAATCATATCATAACTCTAGAAAAGCAGATAATCAAACAACCACATAGTATTCTTACTTTGAAAAATATATTTAATGGCGCAGCACATATATACAAAAGGGGGTCAAGCAGGGGCCTGCTTCAAAGAAGCCTGCTTGATACAAAAGGTTAACTCTTCAGACTCTGCGAACAGATCTGTAAGTTAAAAAGGGACCCCACTCAACATAAGTGGTGAAAATAAAAACTTATAAGTTTACATGTGCACATATAACCCCATAATACTCGTGGAAATATCTTGCAAAATATATCCAATGCTTAAACTAAATTGCTTTCACAGCCAAACTACTATAACAACACTGTTGTTTGTACTATCATTGTACTAGCATAATTTCCTGCACTGAATAGTACAGAGAAATTTTCATATCAACAATACCCATAACTAGTATCACAGCTCTTATACTCCGGCGGGGTCTAGGGTGTCCTACACTGACTGCACCCCCCCCCCCCCCCTTTTCCTTGAAATTAAACAAAAAGTGACTTAAGGGCCACCTAGACCCTCTGCCTTAAAGCTATACATGGCAAGGAAGGTTTGTCTAGAGCTACTGACAGGTATCGAGTCAAAAACGTATGATTAGAGGCCCACAAATGCGTGGACGTAATATCTTCCACAGAAAAATTCTTAAGGAAACGCAAAGAGGCTGCCCATTTGCGTAAATCGTGGGCCCTATCCACAACGCCGGGATTACTCTCTTTAATGACCTCGACCAAAAGAGAAGCCAATCTACGTTTGAGCAAGCGCTTACCCGTACTTGCTACCCATAAAGCACCCTTGGGGTTTAGAGGAGCTACCCTCAAATATTTGGTTAGAGCCTGCACTGGACATAAATTATGGTGCACCTTTCCCCTTTTCAACGCCGGCACAGTGAACTCAGAAAACATGAGTGCACTGTGCTCATTCTTGGCTACAAACCCTGGGGAAGGTGCAATGTGAATACATTCATTAAGCCTACCAAACCTGAGGCAATTAGGTGTGTTGCTCATCGCCGCCAGCTCAGACACTCTGTTCCCGGTGGCCAAAGCCAAAAGGAATACAGCCTTTTTTAAGAGTAATGTAAAATCTGCAGTATTTTGGTACAGACGGGAGTGAAGTAATGACAATGCTTTGTCCAGAGACCAAGTAGGCATGAGCTGACGGGGAGGTGGGCGGAGTTTAAAACATGCCCTCATAAAACCTGTTTCCTCCGCAACTGGTATGGAGAGACCGGTAAGGTCCCAAAATGGTATTCTAATCGCTGTTAAGTGATTTTTTAACGTTACCACAGATAAACGTTTCTGTTCAAACAGATAATTTGTTAGTAGTCTTGGCAAATCCAACGTCAAGGCTATTAACCTAATTGCAATGACGACTTGTCTATTTTGACTGCTATGTCGTCATTCCAACCGCGGTTAAAAAGAAAACGTCTAGAGTCTACTCCTTATCTTGCTCTAGGAGACGTTGTACATTAACCAAAACTACCACCGAAGGTGAAAAAAGTATAGAAGAGAAGAAAAAGGGGTTTACCTTAGTTACCGCTCAAGGCCCATCCCGTGTTCCGTCATGCGCCGATCCCTGTCGAACGTGCGCATGAGCGACCCTCTCTTGTTATCATTTTTTCACGCGTCGCCATTGTTGAGTCCGCTTTTGTTGTGCTCCTTCAATTCACCCTGTTTTAGGTTCGTTTCGGCTTTTCTGGCCTTCTTTTTGTTAGACAGATGTTACGTGATCTAGGACACACGTAAATGGGCTCCTCAGTGTGTTTAATGGAGACGCGTGTGGAAATAGCTACCGAAGGTACGGGGGCGCCTGGCGTTCCTCGTATGTGTTTTCATTCCTTTCTCTTTTCATATTCTTTTTTCCTGTTAGTCTGGGCATAGTTTAGCTTATTTTAGCCTAGCTTGTTTCTCATTCAGGAATTGCTATGCCCTATGAGTTTTCATATTTTCATAGCCTAGGTGTACAGTTGGTTCACAATCTGAGATTTCGTGGTGGCGGTGCTGTTTGTAGGGTTTGTGTCGGCCGCATTATTAGCGTTATTCCCGAGTCCCCCCTTTCGAGCCTTCACTGTGTCTCAAGGGCCTGGGCGCTTGGTGGTTCGTGATATCCAGGGGTACCCCACGGGGGCCTCTCCCTCACACCACAGGGTTTTTCGCCCCTGACACATTCTCTCCTCACGGCTAGGCCACCCTTTTTCTCGCCAGTTTCATTTACTGGTTTTTGTGTTCCCTTACTGTTTTCACCTCCATCCTTTCATTCCCTTTTGCCCAATCCTGGGGTACCCTACGGGGGCCCCTGTTTGTGCCAAACCACCCTTCCTGCCACTTCTCCTCATGGGCTTTGCTCTATCTCTGTGGGTGGGGTGGTTCCTGGGGGATGTGCCTCCTCTCCCCTGGTGTGTCTTCCTTGCCTCTCCCTTGACCGGTTGAGTCAGGATATTATCAAGGAAGACACTGCTCAGCTTGATGGCCATCGTCGCTTGGAGTCATAAGGAGTTGACGCTTTTTTCTGGGCCTGTGTTGGTATTCCCTAGACGCTCCTCTCGCTTTTTCGGCGCCGGACCATCTCGGCCGGTCCCGCAACTTTGCGGAGTGCTCGATTCGGTCCACGGACGTTTCGGCTCCCCGCAAATTTGCGGAGATCGCTGGGGGGTCTCGCGGTGAGGCGGGAGGGTTGTGTCGGTACGGTTATGCCTCCATTGGCCCGCAAATTTGCGGTTATAGTTGGCTTTCCCGGTGACCCTTTTTTGTGTCATCTTGTTGCCTGGTACTATATTGGTGTATGCACTTTCCTGGTGTTATGGACCCTGCATGTGAGGTGTTGAGTGGTGGTTAACACTTTCTCCATCTTTGCAGGTTCTGCTTGTGCTCTTCCGCCTCACCCGCCCTCCTCACCTCCATCGGTGCTCCCGGTTTAGAGTGAGTACGACTTCCAGTTTGCATGTGTGTTCCTGTTTACCCATGCTCATTCCCTGGTTTTTATTGGACATTATCTTCACTTACTCCGTCAACGTGCTGCTTATGGTGTGTGTTCTTCCATTGCAGGTGGGATGCCTTGCTTTCGCCAGGGCTGTGGCTCCCCGTGCTTGGACTGCCACAGGTCCTGCTTACGCCACTCTCAATGTGTGTCCTCTACGGCCTACCTCCCTGCTTTGTGTGGCCCGTGTATGGACCTGGTGGATGTGGTGGACCATCACCCTGGTTCCTCTGACGCGGCAGTGGCCTCTGCATCCCTTCAGTCTGTGTGGGCGGTGGTCTCCCACCACATCAGGACTGTGGGCCACCGTTCCCCGGCCTTTGTTGACGACCGGATCCGCGTCGCCCTGGGCATCCCTGACCCGTCTGGGGGCCGTTTACCTGGCCCTCTCCCTGCTCGGGCCCTCCTCCCTGCGTCCCGTGGTCGGTCGTCACATCGTCGGGTGGATCCCCAGCTCCGTCCACGCTCTCGCTCTCCTCGTCGCTCGTCCTCTACTGCCCCTCCTCGTCCTCCTGCTCACCTTGACTCCGCCGTTCGCCCTCGTCATGGTTCTCGCCCTGAGGCCGGGGTTAGCGTCTCTGCCCCTGTACGCCCTCCCCTGGCCTCTCCGGATAGGGGCTCTACTACCTTCCGCCCGCTTCCCCTGCACAAAAGACGTCCTCTTCATTTGTCCTCTACGCGCGCGGATGTTCATGCTGTAGCTGGCCCTCTGCTCCCTCCTTCTACTCTGTCCAGGAGGGTCCGCCAGGATGTAGTTGCTTCTCCTCCTACTTCTCCTGCTTCGGTGCCTCTTCTTCCTTCTAGGTCTCGTCCCAAGGTGGAGGTTCCTCCCTCCTCCGCCTCGGTGTCGGGCCGCCCTGTTCTCTCAGCCCCGGGGATCCTTGCTCTGTTTCCCCCGCGGCTCCTTCTGACCTCCTTTCACCCGGCCGGCCTTCCCCCTCCCGTCATCCTGCTCCTCTTCCTTCTTCTATTCCTGATCTTCGCTTGCCGGCTCCCCGTGAGGGTACCCCGCCGCTTGACTCGGTAGAGTATAGCGAGGTTTCGGGGTCCCCTTTCTCGGGGGCTGACGTGTCGCTGGAAGAGGGGGATGGTGATGTTTCCCCCTCGGGCGTTAGTGATCGGGAACGAGACCCTCAGGACCGCCACAGCCGTCGTCGCTCGCCTTCTTTGGGCCGCGACGCTGCTGTTTCGTGTCATGGGTCTCGCTCTCGCTCACGCTCGCCCCTGCGGGCTGAACTATCTTCGGGGGGGTCGCCTCTCTCGGATCGATTTTCGGCTATGCAGGGGTGGGTTGTGTCACACTTCGACGCGCGCTTGGAGGCGATGCAAGAATCCCTCTTATCGCGCTTCTTGGCGGTGACACAACCTCAGCGCCTCACCCAACCTACCCCTGCTTTGGTCCCCCTCCCCTCTGCGGTGGACCACATTCCTTCTCGCCCTGCTTCTCCGCCTGCCCGGTCGTCGGCTAGTACTGCTCCTGCCCCGGCTCAGGTGGTTGCCCCTACTGTCTCACATGCGGGGGTCCTCCGTCTGCTAGGGCAGGGTCCGCGCTTGCCCCCCATCCAAAAGGCCAAGGTCCCGTCGCGGACTATGCCGCTCCTCTATGGCTCCTTGGCTGTTTGGAAGGGGGTGCAGGCCTCCCACCCGGAGCGTGCTACCGACTTCCCGTCAGGTGAGAGGGCCCTACCTTTGGACTGGTCGGTCCAAATAAATGATAAAATGCAGTTCAGGGCGATCAGGGTGGATGGTCAGGTGGCCGACGTGGAGGTGCGGGCATACCCGACAAGGACTGACCTTCAGTACTTTTCGGTGAAGCCCAAGCCCCCGTCTGCTCCTCGGACTAAGCTCTGGTCAGACTTCAGCCGCCAGGACATCCTTCAGGATGTTCAGTCCCTGGCTGTGTTAACGGGACTGTCCTCCTATGGGACGGGTTTGTGCGACGACGGTAAGCCTGGCTTAGCCGTCGTGCTCGATAACCCTCTCCCATTGGAGGCCTGGTTTGCTGAGGCCTTAGACTTTGCCAACCGTTCCGTCGACAGATCTATTTCAGTCCCTCCCCCAGAGTCGTCACTGCTTTTGCCTCCTCTGGTATCTGTCGGCGGATTGGATGGCAAGTTCTGGTCCTGGATTAGCGCTCCCAAACTTGAAATTTGTGCTATTGCTAACCCGTTCTTCTCCCACCCAGATAAGTCCTCTGTCGACAGGGATTTTACCTTGTGGCAGAGGGTGGCGAACTTATTGTCTTGTCTTCTAGGTTCCCTCCAGACGTCTGTTCACCACCTGCGACTTATCGAGGCGACTGCACCTGGCGATCTTCGCGAGGGCTTGGACCACGTTCGGCGGATCCACCTTCAGCTCGCGGTGTCTTTGGTTCCCGAGCTGAAGGCGGTTTTGTGCGAGGCAACTCGACAACGCCAGACGGTACGGTCCTCGTTCTGCCGGAAGGCCCCTTTGGATATTCGTCAGGGTCTGTTATACTCTGAGCTATATACATCGGGGCTTTTTGCGCAGGATGCTTGGGAACGCTACGCTTCTCTGTCAGCGGACCCTGCTTACGACACGCAAAGACGCGCTGTGTCGCGACCAGGGTCTTCGCAGTCCCGTCCTTATGCCGGTCCCCTTCGGGGTGCTGCCGCCACTGCTGCCGCCAAGAAAGGGCGCAGGAAAGGGAAGTTGCCGGCCAGAGCGTCGGTTCCACCTCGCACTTCTGCTCCTGCTCCCTTTCATCCCCGCCGAGAAGGGGCTGGCCAGCCTTCCACTTCCGGCCGCACTTCGACGGGGTCCGACGCACGACGGACAGGGGATGGGGTGACCCGCCCTTTTCGGCGAGGTGGGGGGGGTAGGGGTGGTCAACGTGGCTCTTATGACCGTAGGGACCGTCCCGGGGGACCCTCCACGTCAAAAAATGTGTAGGTTCTCCAGGTCGGTCTCCTCCTTGTTCTCCTTCTCGCCTCGCAGAAAGGGTCGCTCACCTCATCTCGGGGGCTCCCACAGGTTATTTTCGCCCTTGCGCCCTTCGGTGGCCACGAGGGACGTGGGGGCGGAAGATTGCACGGAGGGGTCTAACCTGGAGATGGAAGTCCAGACCCCCACTCAGCTCTTGTCAACGAAGCCGGCCTGTCTCTTCGGAGGTGGCCGACGTGATTACGTCCATGCACGGGCAGGGAATCGTCAAGGAGGTGAAAGCCGGTCACCCGGTTTTCCTCTCCCGTGTTTTTCTGGTACCGAAGAAGGACTGCGACGCGATGCGACCGGTGGTGGATCTGTCGGCCCTCAACGGGCACATCGTGAACACACGGTTTCGGATGCTGACGGTGCACCAGGTACGACTGGCCCTGCGACCTCTGTCGTGGGTAGTGTCGCTGGACCTCAAGGATGCGTATTGGCACGTTCCTATCCATCCTCGTTTCCAGCGATTCTTGGCCGTTCAGACTTCCGATCGTGTGATCATATTCGACAGACTTCCCTTCGGTCTCAACATCGCGCCGCGGATCTTCTCGAAACTGGTAAAGCAGGCTCTGGATCCTCTCCTCAGGGGCGGCTTCCAGATCCTGTTTTACTTGGACGACTGGTTGATAGTTTCAGACACCCTAGAACAGTGCGTCCACGACACCCTCACAGTAGTTCAACACATCACACAGTTAGGGTTCAAAATCAATATTCCCAAGTCACGCCTGACCCCATCGCGTGTCGTGACGTGGGTAGGTCTCGAATGGGATCTGACCAACGCTACAGTGACCCAGAGTCAGCCAAACGCGGTGAAACTTCGCAGGAAGGTCTTCGCCGTGTTGCACTCGGTCTCCCTCACGAGGAGGATCTGGGACTCGTTAGTGGGTTCGCTGAATTGGGCCGCTCTGACCATTCCCTTAGGGAGGCTCAGGCTGCGCCGCCTAATACTCATGGGCAACAAGGTGTTTCCGTTGGCCCCTATGGATCGGCTCATGCCGATCCCGCGTACCATTCACAGACACTTAGGACACTGGGTTGCTCGGGGCACGCTCTCTGCGGCTGTGCCCTGGACCGGCCCCCCCGCCGACGATCTGGGTAGATACAGATGCGTCGAGCGAGGTAGGGTGGGGTTACCAATCCAACCTGGGACATCAACATCACGGCAGATGGGTGGGACACACACCTACACATCAATGCCCTCGAACTGTTGGTTCCCTTGTTCTTCCTGAGGGACCACGCGCTGGCCCTTCGGGGAAAGTCGGTGGCCTTCAGGATGGACAATCAGACAGCTGTCCACTGTATCCAAAAGCAGGGGTCCTCCAGGTCTTTGACTCTGTTGGGGATCTCAGAGAAGTTGTTCTTCCTCGCGAACCGACACAACATCTCCCTGCACGCCTCCTACCTGCCCGGGACTGCCAACCTGTGGGCGGACGCCCTGTCGCGAGGACAGGGCGTTCTTGTAGAATGGGCGATGAAACAGACTGTATTCGACGACCTCGCAGCTTCCTGGGGTGTTCCGGTGGTCGACTTGTTCGCATCGAAGGAGACGCGCAAGTTGCCTCAGTACCTATCCCTCCGGACTCGCACTCCGGAGGGGGGTCCGGACGCTTTCATGGAAGACTGGAACAGGTGGCAGTCGATATACATATTTCCGCCACCAGACGCACTGTTGATGTGCAAAGTCCTCGCGCGGCTGCGGCTGTACCGCGGCAGAGTCTGGCTAATAACGCCTCTGTGGCCAGCCCAGGCTTGGTACTTCCAGTTGAAGAGGTGGTGCCCGAGTCCGGTCCCTCTCCCTCTCTCAAACTTCCACTTGAGCCAGGTTGGCGACCTGCGGACCTCGTTGGCCTTCGCATCGTGGATGTTCGTGAGGCACGGTGGCTCCCAGTCCACGGACGGGACCTGACTGACTTCCTGAAGCGTTCATGGACGTCTTCGACTTGGGGGACTTACGAGTCCCACTGGAGGTCTTTTACTAGGTGGATACAGGACACTCGCCAGACTGTTAGCTCTCCTTCCCTCGTCCTACACTACTTGTTTCACCTCTTCCGTACACGTCGCTTTCAAGTCAACACTATACGTAACCACTTGTCTGCCATCCGGGAGGTCTTTGAGTCCGTCACTGGGCTGGTCGTTCCTCCGAAGGAGCTGGATTCCTTCATGAAGGCTGCCTTCAGGGAGCGACCGCCTCCGCGCCAGATCCCTCCTCAGTGGGATCTGGGGCATGCTCTGGACCTTCTGGCTTCACACACATATACACGGGATACTACACCGGTTCAGTTGCTGGAGCGTACACTCTTCCTTGTCGCCCTGGCCACTGGGGATAGGGTGTCTGAACTCGCTGCCATGTCGCGGTCCCAGGAATGCATGCGCTTCTCCCCGTCCTTGAATGTCGTCACGTTAGCCCCCTCCCCTCATTTTGTTGCCAAGAATGAGAGAGAGACCCACGTTTTCAAGCCTTTCACCATCCAGGCTTTAAAGCGTGGGCATACTCACCATGTGTTGTGCCCGGTGCAGGCCTTGCACTCCTATGTTGAGTCTGTGGCTCCGACTTCGGGTACTGCTGTGTGGGTGTCTCCTCGGACTGGTAGGAGGCTCTCGAAGGTACAGATAGGACGCCACATTTGTCGGGTCATTCGTGCCAGTAACCCTGCTTGTCAGGGTTCTGCGCACGATGTGCGATCCTTTGCTGCCTCCTTACGGTTCCTGCAGACTCGTTCGTTGCCTGACGTCGCCTCGGCGGGTTTGTGGTCTTCTGTCCATACCTTCGTCTCCTCCTACCTCTCCATGTCCATTGTTAGACCCCCTCGGCCTGTGATAGCTCTCGGGAGTCGTGTTTCCTAGGGCTCTCGCGAAGTTGCCTGGTCTTCCCCCCTAGTCACTCTTTCTTTTACTTTGTTTTCTTTAGAAAAGGGGGGGAGGGAAGTACGGGTTTGCAACACTGGATTGCAAGTTTGGGATTATGTTATATGTATACAGTACATAAGTGTTTTTGCCTCATTGAAAATTGTGTTTTGTTTATGTGATCCATGTTTTTGTTCGTTTTGGAAGAAAAGGGTTTTTGTGTACAGTACTTTTTGGTTTAAGACAAGTCTATGATTTTGCATTACTATGAATGACGGGCACGTGTTAAAACTGCTCTTTTTAGCTACTCCTCAGTTTTTCACTCTTTTATTAAACTCTCTTGTTTAAATTGTGTTTCTTTGTCATTCATAATTTTGTCTTATGCATTGTTTTTTTTGGTATGTTGGGCTTGGATGTCCTCCTCCTATTTGTTATGCAGCCTTGACGTTGGATTTGCCAAGACTACTAACAAATTGGGAGGTTTGACGTACCTCTCAACCTACCAAATAGGAAAACCTACTATTTGGTAGTAGTCTTGGAAAATCCAACGTACATAATACCCTCCCTCACGCCGGACCCCTGCCCATCCGCGTTCTTCTGCTGACGTGAGATGTGATAACAAGAGAGGGTCGCTCATGCGCACGTTCGACAGGGATCGGCGCATGACGGAACACGGGATGGGCCTTGAGCGGTAACTAAGGTAAACCCCTTTTTCTTCTCTTCTATACTTTTTTCACCTTCGGTGGTAGTTTTGGTTAATGTACAACGTCTCCTAGAGCAAGATAAGGAGTAGACTCTAGACGTTTTCTTTTTAACCGCGGTTGGAATGACGACATAGCAGTCAAAATAGACAAGTCGTCATTGCAATTAGGTTAATAGCCTTGACGTTGGATTTTCCAAGACTACTACCAAATAGTAGGTTTTCCTATTTGGTAGGTTGGGAGGTACGTCAAACCTCCCAATTTAAATAATTAAAAACTAACGCCACCGAGGGCACAGTTTGTTCTGTTCTAAGGATCCAAGAAGTAAAGGCTTGCCAATGTGATTGATACTGTCGTTTTGTAGACTGAGTATATTGATTCAATAATTTATTGGTCACATCTCTACCATATGGTGCTAGCCACTTGGCCTCCTGAATGTCCATAATGCAAAAGTCAGCGAGGTCGCTAGGTTGCCAATCGTGTCTTAAGTGGAAAAACCCGACCGGGAGCGACACCGGGTGCGGGCACCACGTTTTCAATTGCTGGTACCACAACTGCGCCGGCCACAGGGGCGCGATTATCGAGACTAAGCCCCGATAATCTCGTAGTTTGTTTACTACATGGCACATTAGAGACGCGTCTGGCGACGGAAACAGATAGATGGAACTCCACCTGTTCCAGTCTGTCACCAGGGCGTCTGGCCCCCCTGCCGGCGTTATCGTCCAGCGGGTGAGGTACAGTGGGAGTTTGTGAGTCTCCTCGGACGCGAACAGATCCACTTGTGGATGGTAAAGCTCTGCAATCATTTGGTTGAAAATGGGTTGCTTGAGCGCCCATTCTACTGTTGTGCTCTGTCTCCGAGACAGAGCGTCTGCCCAGACGTTTGCTACGCCTGGGAGATAAGATGCGTGAAGATGAATGTCCAGCCTGTTGGCTAGAATAAAAATTTCTTCTGACACGTTTAGCAACTTCCGAGATCTCATTGACCCTTGTTTCTGAATACAGTGAACCGCATTCAGATTGTCCATTCTGAAGGCCACCGACTTGCCCCGTAAAGTAGAGCCGTGAGCCTGAAGGAAATATAAGGGGACTAGTAATTCTTTGACATTGATGTGGGAGATTTCTAAATGGGACCAAAGCCCTTGACCCTGGTGCCCTTGGTTTGACTGAAAACCCCAACCTATCGTTCCTGACGCATCCGTGTCTACCCATACCGTCGGAGGAGAGGTCCATGACATTACTGAGTGCAACATTTCCCTTTTCGCCCAGACCGCTAGTAAGTTGTGGATTAATTTTGGTATGGGCCATAATTTTTCCGCCGGCAATAGTGGAAAATATTTGTTGCCCTCCAATATTAAACGCTTTACTTTCAACCGGCCCAACATTACAGTTAGTTGAATCCAGTTGAGAGAGCCGACCAGAGACTCCCAGATATTCCGTATCGTAGTCAGACTGTGAAGGAACATGAACAGTTTCCTGCGAAATCTGTTCCGATTGTCCACACTCTGACTCAGAGTGAGAGCTGCTGTGTCCCAAACCAGCCCTATCCACTGAACTACTCGTGAGGGAACAAGGTTTGACTTTACCAGATTTACCTTGAACCCTAGAGATTTGACATGTTTTAATGTTATGTTGACATGATTTATGCATACTTGCTCCGTCTCTGCCACCACTAGCCAGTCGTCTAGGTACCACAAAATCCTGATCCCTTGTTATAACAATGGCATCAGTGGTTGCCGGACTAATTTCGTGAATAAGCGAGGTGCCAGGTTCAAACCGAATGGCATCCTTTAAAAAACATAAGTTTGATCCCTGATCCGTAAGGCCAGAAATCTTTGAAATCTTTTGTTTACCGAGACGTGCCAATAAGCGTCTGTCAGGTCTAAGGAACACATCCAACCTCCCGGCGGAAGTGTTAGCCTGATTTGGTGCACTGTTAACATCCTGAATGACTCGTGAATATGAAGGTTCAGATACGACAGGTCTACGACGGGTCTCATCTGAACACTGTCCCTTTTGGGAACCAAAAATAGCTTGGATGTGAAGACTGGGTAATTTTGAGGGACCGGGATGATGACATTCTTGGCAATCATTTCCTTGACCAGTGACTCCACCTCTAAAGAAACTAGATTCGCCGTTGTCGGCTGACGTAAGCGAGGTCGCCGGAGCCACTGCCAAGTGATGCCTTTGCGTGCCACCATCCTTGCCCAAGTGTTTAACGGCCATGCTTGGTAACACGTTCGGAATGACCCAGTTAGCAGACAAGGGTTCGCCGGCTGTACTATCCTCGGATCCACCCGCCTTGAGACCGGCCCCGGGAATGAGAGAGACATTATTTTTTTTATGGTGGTGGAGGTGGTGGTGGTGGACGCTTCGCCGGCTGGCTGGCGTTGGCAGAAGACGGGCCCTGACCTGGTTTATTATAGCCTCGCCCTTTCTGACCTGTAAACTTACCCTGTCTATACCTGTACTGACCTTGAGGGGAGGAGGACTTGGGTAGATGAAAGGGCTTAGATCCCCCCGGCTGTGCTTTTGCGACTGGCTTGGGTTTGGGGAAGTTAAAGGCAGGTTTCTTAGAAGGGGCGGGACTATGTTTAAAGGCCTGAGCCATATTAAAAACTGTTCTCCACACCTCAGGGGACATTAAAGAGGGAGTGAGCACTGGTGACATGACCACCTGATTCGCAATACGATCAGGAAGCTTCCGTACCAAGGACATCCTGAGATCTTGTCGTGCTCGCACCGCCTCAAGCAAGGCTGTGCGTATGTCACCCAATGACTGAATTGACGACTGAAGGAGCAGTCGCCGAGACAGTTCAACCGATCTTCTGGCATCCGCGTCTGCGATTGCCTGAGTGGACCGGAGCATCGATTTAGCTACCTGTTGCGTCACAATGTACTGTGAGAAAAGTCTAAATGCTTTCCCCCGTAGCCTAAATTCTCGGTCTAGGTGAGTTGGGGTAGGGGTAGTGAAAGGGTCCTTGAGTTCACATAAATTGATTTTGGGGGCAGCTAAGAAATCAAACAAAGCCGAAGGGACTCCGCCGGCAGAACACACTGGCATAGAGAACCAAGAATGACTATCCTGAGGGATCTGGTGGGAAGATTTTGAGGTGAAGGTGGTCGCAAAGTTCTGAGCCTCCGTCTCCCATTCCACCCAAGGTCCCGGACCCAACTGCCCCACCTTCAACACTGGATTAGCGGCTGAGTCTGTGACAGTTCGCAAATCGAGTTCTGGTGTGAGAGCTGACAGTGTCTTTATGCCATTAAAACCATCCTGTTTGGACCAGTCAGAAAACAGTTTCGAAGCTGAGGCAGGGGGCAGGGCAGGTTTAGCAGTATAAACAAAATAGTCCTGGTGATAATAGTTAGGAATGGCCTTAACATTAACATCTAGTACATTCCCCAAAGTATCCAAGGCCCATAATTTTTTAGATTTATTGCCTTGTATTACCCACTCTCGTGGCACTGGAAGTTCCCCTGACAAGGTAGGTTGAGCGACCTCTGGTTTAGTGGGGATCAAGTGTACCCATGACTCATCTGGACCGTACAGTAAGGGCATAGCTACCTTTTTCATAGGTGCTTTATCTAAAGGGGGTGGATTGACATCCGTTATAACCCTTACATTAGAAGTAGTCAGTGCTGCCGTAGCAGGCCTAGTGACCACCGATGGTGATATAGAGGGAGGGTGAGGGATCTGAGTCAAGGCAATAGAAGTCATCAGAGGCCGGACATTAGAACTTGTCATAGGAGCTCCCAGGTCCACTGTAGGAGTCTCCGGCTGTTGGCCAAAAAATGTAGTGAGAGCATTAACCAGCAGCCCATCTATTTCCTCTGCTGTGACAAATTTATTCGATGATGAACTCAAAGGTGAATCATTACGATCCTGTGCGGCGTCTAAAACTGAACCTGACTCTTGCACTTCCATGTCTGAGATGATAGATACCTCGTCTTTGTCATCCGGCTCACCATGAGAGGATTCTGCCGAAGCCGGAGTCCCATCTTGTTGCCAAGACAAGTCAGGAATAGATGATGGGATCGCCGCGTCCCGGTGGACATCAGCCACTGTTTGTGTAGTTTGAGCCAGAGGTTGAGAATACCGCCAAACACCCAGGCCTTGGCCTGCACTCCCTTGGGAGTCCGAAATACCCTCAATCATGGAGCTCCCACTTGACTCTGCCATTGGACGATCACTGTCCACTGAACTCTCCAAATCTAGGGTTAAAATACTAAGTGGTAAACTGTCTTTTGGTACTGGCACTAAACTATCCCCATGAGATTGAACACTAGCTCTGTCGGGGGTAGAGGTATGACGAGAGGCACTAGACTCCGGTGAACGCCGGGAGGCCTTTCGATCATGTGAGTCCTTTCGAGAAGATTTGTGGCTACGGTGCGACCGCGAACTGCTCTTGGATTTAGAAGATTTCTCGCTATATCCACTTGTTGACCCCTCTGTCTTACTCTTCTTGCTCGTTGGTGAAGAAGAGAGACTCGGCGGCTGCTGTCTAAGCGGGGACCTGGACCTAGATCTCGCCCGTGACGAGGAGGCTGCCACCGGGGGCGTCGGTTCTCGCTGTCGCTTAGATGTGCCAGGGGCTGGAGCAAGTATAGAACCCTGTCCAGTCTCCGCCGGCTTACGAACAGTTACTCTAGAGGGACGTTTAATGGGAGGGTACTCAATTAGTAACTTATCCCAAAGCGGGACGTTATCGCATTGAAATGACTTATGAGCTACAGTAGTAGTATAAGTGGTCATTTGCTGCCTGACCTCCATTAAGGCAACCGCTGCGGTCTTATCATTGTCTTGTAAAACTTTAACGCTGAGTTGAGAGCAAAAGGTACAGTTTCGCATCACCCACAGACCCCTTGAGCGGTCTAGACATTTAACATATTTTATACAAAGGGTGTGCGCAAAAATAGGGATACCTGAACAGGAGGGCGTAATGCATAAAGCAAAAACCGGGGCAAAGGTAGCCATGACAGAGAATGTTGGGAAACTACTCCAGTTTCTCTATAGACTCGCCGGGGCCCAGCTCTGGAAAAAAAGAAAATTTCCAGGAATTAATGCTCATAAGGTTAACCCAACATGTTCGCACACAAGTGTTAATAACCCGCCGGGTAACGAGACGTAATACTCTACGATCACAGCTCGCTACGCGGTGGGGTTCCTATGTAAAGATTTCAGAAAGTCTGAACTTGTCCAAGAGATTTAAGAATATCCTCTGACATAATATAAAAAACCAGCATGGCGTTTATAATTGATTTAGTCTTTCCGGTGGTGTCTGATTCAAGATTCAATTTTGGAAAAACAACCCCCTAAAAAGACTTAGTCTTTCCGGTGGTGTCTGATTCAAGATTCAATTTTGGAAAAACAACCCCCTAAAAAGACGCCGGCCCCTGAATTATCTCACAGATCAAAAACTGGGAAGGCTGACAAAATACGAGATCTGACTTCTAATGAATTGTCTTTAGATCGCCGTACGTTGAAGGCGGCGATACACAAACGTATCCCTCAATTGTCTTGGTCAACTAAACTGAATTGTAAATTCGTTATTCCACCCTGCCAAGGAGCACCCGCCGGGTGTGAAAGTAAGTTATTATTAAAAACGTTAACCCCAATTGAGCCCTCAATCGCCGTATGTTGAAGGTGGCGATACATAACGCATCCCTTAATTGTCCGGTTAACTAAACTGAATTACCAATTCGTTCATTCCACCCTTCCAAGGTGCACCCGCCGGGTGTGCAAGATGTTAAAAGTTAACCCCAATCGTTCCTATCCCCACTTCTTTGTAAAAGATCGCCGGAGAGGAAAACTAAACAACAACAGCTAGGTTTTTTCCTGGTTTTGCAAAACCGGGGAAAACCACTTCAAAACACGTGTCCGCATGAACACTGTTAGATGGGTACAGCCATTCCGCCGGGAATCATAGGGAGCCTGAAACAGGCACCACCACAGAGACGCAGTCCTGGAGAGCCTCAGACACCTACTCGCCGGGGAAACAAGCCTGTTTTTGAAACCATGTGTGGCCAAAACTCGGCACCCAGCCGGGTTTTTCATGGTGAAACCGAGAAAAACCCGCCGGGAAACAACCCACCTGGTCCAGATACCATCTGAACGCCACACAGGACCGAAGAGTTAGCCAAAACACAACTAACCCCGGGCCCACAAATAGTCCGTGGAATTAGCCAATACACAACTAATCCAGGAAACAAAAATAGTCCGTGGAATTAGCCAATACACAACTAAACCAGGACACACATGACACAGTAGTACATATTTATAATATAAATCAATAACACTTGTACATGTGGCAAAGCTAGAAGAGGCTGGCTAGGCCTAGGCAGACGGAAAAGACAACATGTCGGAATATAAACAAAAAGCACTGAATTATATCACAACAGGAACCACCGCCAACACACCACTGTAGCAAAAACTTCCGGCAAAGGGAAGACTGACTCGGGACCCAGAAAAAAATTCACTAAGTGAAGAAAAATACGCTGGGAACGTCAGCAAAGCAACGCTACCTCATCAGAAAGATAAAAGGCAGCAATAATAACGCGTAATGAAAGCCGCCTGCATCACAAGCTAACTAACTGTGAAAAAGTTCACATGTCCACAACAGGACCACGAGGGTACATCCGAAATAGATGCCCCAAACACACGACCCAAAATACACTGCACTGCGGGCAACCAGCCCAGGACACTCCTGCTACGCATATCCTAACCTTACTCGATACATCCCGGAGTAAACAAATGAGAAAAAACTCACTAGGGACGCAGCAAATGCGGAACCAGCGGAGCGTGGGGAGACACGTCCGGGCAGGCTGAGCGCAGAGCAGAGAAGGAAGAATGCCTGCTTCATTTGGCCCCCTTGGCGGCCTGCCATCCTCTATTGCGTCTCGGTTGTCATCTCCCTCTCTTGTGTCTCTTGCGGGCTCCTCATAACTTTCCGCTTCTTGGGGTTCTTCTATCTCTCTTGGGACCCTTGAGTCCCTTGCTTCTCCCCTTATTGTTTCGGGTTCCCTGTCACCCTGACGGCCTCCCTCAGCTGCGTCCCGTTGCTCACTCTTGGAATTTGCTGCCGTCTCTCCACTCGTTCCTGCTCTACCTAAAGGGTTACGACAATTGTCCCCTACTACTACAACTACAACTACTACTACTACTACTACTACTACTACTACTACTACTACCACCACCTAACCAACCTTACCTTCCTTAACCTACATATCTAAACTAACCTAACCTACTTAATAATTGCAATTTTTTTCTAGCGGTGCATTTGGTAACGCTGACAATATCTCTGGGAGCAGCCAGCAAGATAAGGTCCTCGTTATGGTGCTGACCACCAAAGGAGAAGGGTGGGTGTTACTTATATCATTACATTTATAATCCATGTAATTATTTGCCAGTATAATATAGATTACTGTAGACCGGCAAATGTTACAATGTAAAGGTAAGCCCGAGATGGTATTTGGTTATAGTGAGGATAAACGTCTTAAAACAGTAGGCTGAATGTGAGCGAATGGTTACTATCTAGAACTGTTTATATATAACATATATTTTAATAAAAGAAATACAAAAAGTTAAAATAGATAACCAAAAGTTTGGCAGATCTTCCAGAAATGTTCCCCAAGGCAACTGGAAAGCTAATATTTAACCCATTCAGGACCAGGGACGTCCTTTTCATCATATTCTCTCACACCGCTCTCCTAGACAAAGTTGAAAGGAAGGCCTTTCGTATCATTAACTCCCATCCACTCACCAACTCTCTGCAGTCTCTCTCTCCGCCGCAATGTTGCATCTCTCTCGCTATTCTATCGCTACTATAATAATCAGTGTTCCTCAGAGCTATCCCAGTGCATACCACCTCCTTTACGTAGGGCACGTGGTACCCGTCTTGCAACTCAATCCCACCCCTACTCTGTGCAACTCTCCAACCCAAGAGTGAAACGTTACTCTCAAAATTTCTTCTACTCAACAGCTGAGCTCTGGAACTCTCTCCCAGAATCAGTCTTTCCCTCTTCCTATGACTTAAATTGCTTCAAACTCTGTGTGTCCAGGCATTTTGGCTCGAACGTCCCTTGATTTTGGCCCTGTCACTCTTTCAACTATGGGGGAGGCACTCGCTATAGGCAGTAATGCCTTTTGCCTCCCTCAATCACATAGAAAAAAAAAAATATATATATAAGACGATATTATTCAGCTTAGGAAGGACCTCTAGCAATAATAAGGCTTCAAACTAACTCAACCAACCCTTTTAACTACCACAGATGGTGATGGGCTGGTCTATCAGAGTGAGAACTGAGCGATCTCTACCATACCCATAGCTTACTCTGACTGTTCCTTTTACTTACATATTTTCTAGATCTCAAGTGACGGCGTCTCTTCCGTGGATTGACCTCCCAATCTACCAAGATTGGAAGCCAAAGCGTCACATTTTTCCTTTGCCCCTCAACTTTCTCTTCATAATTGCTAAGGGGCACAGGGCCCTGGGTGGGGCTTTGGTTTCCCGGGCGTTTCCACACCCTCCTCAGGTCCCCGCCATGGAGTGGCTTCGGTCACCCAGGCTTTATTGTGGTAGGCAGGGAGGGTTCTGTGGGGGCGCTCAGTTATGGCCTTGGCCTTGCTCGGGGCCTTGGGGCTATTCGGCCAGGCAGCTTGGGGAACAACAACAACAATAACTACCACAGATCCTTTCTAAGCTGCCTAATATATCATAATTACAGCTAATATATAATATAACAGACGTCGCTGGTACTCAAAGGTTTGAACCAGATCAATATTTGAGTGAGGCAGGTAGAAGTTGAGCCAGCATTCACCTGAAGGGCTAAAAGTTGGACAAAACATAATTTTAGCTGGGTGGCATCTAAAAGTTGTCTGGATGGCAGGGCAACCTAAAGTTAAGGGGAGATGGGCCGCTGGCAGGGTCCCCCTTCTCCCTCGTGTTTAGCCCCATTAGTTTTCAGATTTTAAGACGTTTGGCCAATTAATTTGTCGATATTAAAACCATCCGCCCCATTTCTTCGTCATTATTGGGAGGTTTGACACTCTCCCAATACCAAAGAAGGAAAACCTTCTATTTGGTAGGTAGCCTCGGAGTATCCAACGCAGAGCTATATACCTAAAGTATAATTCCGTTCCGCTCTGGAGCGGACAATTATCGTAATCACTAGCGCGATTAAATCGATAACATCTAGAGTAGCACCTTACTCTCTCTACTAGGTACGTTGTACACACTCTTGAGGCTACTATTTTAAAGGAAATGAAAATATTGATGAGAAAGAAAAGAGAAAATTGCAGAACATTGTCCATCCTATCTGGCTCCTTAAGCCGTTGTCACGGGTCCACCACACAACCCGACCGGGTTCATTAGACATCCAGGTATCAAGTTAATTAGATAAGATTGGATGGGCAGGGGTACGGCGTGAGGGCGGGATACTATGACGTTGGATACTCCGAGGCTACCTACCAAATAGAAGGTTTTCCTTCTTTGGTATTGGGAGAGTGTCAAACCTCCCAATTTAGTAGTAGCCTCTACGTCTCCAACGCAGAGCTAGAGTAACAAATCGGAGGCGGACATCCAAGCGAAAAAACACAAACTTAGCCCTTAGGAAATATCAGGACCATGGAAAGACAGACTTAAACAAGAGAGTTTATATAAAGAGTGTACAGACAGGTGCATATCAAGAGAGGTCAAGTACAGTCCAGTCTTATTCCATGAGAAAACTTAGCCTAAGACAAAGAATGATGCATTTCATAATGATGCATATAAAGTCCAGGATGCCTCCCCCCCCCCCCTCTTTCCGGAAGAAAGCAGGACGACCCATACTGCAACGAGTAAATACCGGCATACGCCGAATATGAGTACCGTACAGGATGTGACGAGAAACTACATGAGCAGTGTCAGTGACAAGCACTAAAAGCCATATGAAAAAAGTTCAGTGGTATGAGGACAAGACATACCGAAAGAATGTAGTATACTTAAGACGAGAAAGTATCACAAAAGCTTAGCCCAGTTATTAATCTTTAACATAGGTACAAGTATGGGTATAGTGCAATACCCTTCCCTCCCCCCCCCAATAAGGAAGGACAGGACAGGAGAAGGACAAGAGACAGAAGGAACCCCGCAGGGAGACCCTGAGGGAACCTGCAGGCCCAACGCACTACAAGGACGCCCCGGTCTGTCGGTGGACAACGACAGAGAGGAGGAGACAAACGTGGTGAGGGAAGACCAAAGCCCTGTGTCGGCAAAGTCCGGGTGAGAAAAAGCAAGTAAAACCTGAATGGAGCAGCGTACGAACGGACGGCATGAGCTGTGCCCTGAACGTACGGGTTACCGGCCCGAAGAACCCGACACAGGTGAAGTCCCACAGCACGGCGATCAAGCCTCCTATCGGACGTAGGCGCCACCCGTAATGTCAACCCCGACACTGGCCTGGCCGAGTACACATACGGATGCAGGGTTTGAACCGGGCAGAACGGACGATGAACCCTACCACGTGTGGAAGCCGGTACAGGAAAGGCCGAAAAACGGGAGTGTCGCATACGGTTGTAGCCACAAAACGAACAGACGGAGCCAAAGTAACTGACCCAAGGACGGGAGAAAACGGAAGCAAGGCCGGGTCTGAGACATGGCAGCCATCTCCGAGACGCCGTCACCCGCCGCCAAAGCCAGAAGGAACAGTGTCATGGCATGGAAGTGTCCAGGCGCGGGGTAGTGTAAGAGGCAGACGAGAGCCTTCGCCAGAGACCACTGAGGAGGAATCTGATGCGGGGTAGGCTTAAGTCCAAAGCAGGCCCGCATGAGGAAATCCAACGCCCTGTGAGGAACGACCAACCCCGTGAATGACTCAAACGGGACCCAAATGGCCAACAGGCGGGTCCTAAGCGTGGTGCATATGTTGGGACGCATCTCAAAAATAACCAAATAAGGTAGGGAAACACGAACGCCACCGACAGGCGTGGCCGTGACGTGTTGGTCATCCCAGAAGGAAAACCGTGCCAGTGAGAGACGGAAGTCCGCCACTGAGAATGTGGCCAGTGGAGAGGATTTGACAGTCAAAGAACGACTAAACGTCGGCAGCCACCCTGCCTCACAAACATCCACGACGTGAAGGCCAACGAGGGCCCGAGGGCCACCAAACGATCCCAAGTGGAAATCGGGGAACGATAGGGGAACAGGACTCGGGCGCCACCGCCACAGCTGAGCGGACCAGGCGTGTGCCGGCCAGATGGAAGTGAACAACCAAACAAAGTTCATATACCCACTCAGCCTGCGGAGGACTTTGCACATCAAAAAGGGCGTCGGGTGGCGGAAACACATCGAATACGGTGTGTTGGAAAGACCAAACTACCCAGGTACTCTGTCCCATCGACAGAGCAACCGCCCATAGGTCGGCAGTCCCGGGTAGGCAGGGTACACGCAGTGCGACGGCGGAAAGGAGTGCGTGGCAAAAGAGGTACCCCGCCAGGTCCTGAAGAACGAAAAGACTACGCAGTCACCCGACTCAGGGTGACAGGCGTGCTCGACCTGTCCCAGTCGAGGCCCGCCCACGGCACATCTTGCGACGGTGGAAGGCAGGACTCGGGAACGGCGACTAGGAATCCGAACCGAGGAACGAGGAGGTACAAGGAGAGCGGCGTGCACACAGTGTGCGGGAGAGTTCGCGGAGAAGATCCCACCCACCAAGGAAAAGAGGAGCGGAAGACCCCGAGTGAACAGGGGAGGCAAGGCCACTCCGACGAGGGTCGGAAAGACACGATGGGCGACATGGAGACCGAAGGGTAAACCGCCGAACGTGACATAATGAGAGTCATCAATACGAGGCACGACAGGTCGACCACCGGTTACAACACATCGCTGTCCGTCACGGAGACCAGAAAGACATGCGACAGGAAGTCCCGCTGGCGAGGCGAGACTACCCGAATAATCCCATGGACAGAATAACAGAGGCAACATCTGGGGAGACAGGCCGAGGTCACGCAGGTCGCCGGAGCGGAAACGTGGACCGGCACCCCGAGGACAGACCCCGCCGTATTACCCGGCGTGCCCACGAACGGCGAAGCGAAACCGAGAGTGGGGACGCAAGAGCCGGTAGGGACCCCGAGTCTGGCGGCCTCGTCACGAGCCGGCCTGCCGACCCCAACGAAGAGGAAGCGGGTGAGGAGGGTCGGGACATCCCAGGCGGACGGGGAGCGAAGAGCCCCGCAGCAGCAAAGAGGGAAGACCCCTGCCATGCAGGAGCAGAGAAGATCCCCTCCGGAGGGAGCACAGAAAGCAACAGTGACGTGCCGACCGCAGCCGGCGCCAGTGTACAGAAGGAAAACCACAGAGACTGGCGACAACGCGCAGCCTCATGGAAGGGACACTGCAGGAAGCCGACGGAGGTGAGCCGCAGTTGCAGACGCCCGAATTGGGCCCCACCCTTCCCAAGCACCCTAGTCGGTGGAGTTACAATAAGCCTGAGGGGAAGCTGAGCTAGGTGCAGACGCTCGAAGAGGGTGGAGAGCATGCGAGCAGTGCGCCGCCAGGGCTTGTGAACACGTTCCAGGGCACCCTTCTCTGGTGGCGTGAAGGAACGTGGCATACGTTCAGAAAGATAACGTAGGGGCAAAGAACCAGGCCCAAAATGGAGGTGAAACCCCGGATGAAGGCATGACGAGGCTCGACACAGAGGAGCAGCCGACAGGAGGGAGAGGGGAAGAACCCATCTCCGACCGAACCCCAAAGTCGACGCCCTCCGTCAGCCACAAGGAACAGTAAAAGAGAAACTATGGAAAGACACAACTGAAACTCATACGACGCCGACAGAGAGGGCGCGTCGACATGTACATCGCGTTGAGCAAAGGCTTCGAGCCGTACCTGCCAACTCGCAGGCACCGGGCGCACTCCTTGTGCATGTGCAAGAGCTCGTTCCGGGAGGGATGCCGCCACGTGCCCCCATGATGACGGCTTCCCGTAAAGGCAAGGGAAGCGACGTCCGTGAGGGACCGGAAACGTCCCGAGGGACGGAACGTGGACAGGCCGACCAACCAGCCCCAGGCTACACGCAGGGAGCATGACCAAAGAAGTCGATGCCGCCTGGGAGCGAGTCGGAGGATGGACAACCGGCGCAGCAACCACAGGTAGAGCAGGTTACGTAGGCAAGAACACCGCCCAGTACGGAAGCACGCCCGGAGATCGTACAGGGCGGAGTGGAGCCATAGACCGTCGGCGACGTGGTGAAGGAGAGCGGCGTCTCCCCTACGACCCGGCGTCCTCGGAAACAGGAGGGACGTCCGAACGAGGCACCGGGGGAAAAGCGTTCAGGCGCCAGGGAGACAGCAGAGGAAAGGGGAAGCATGGCACGCACCCCTTCGTTGAGGAAGCGCGGAAACCGTCGGAGGCGGTCCGTGACAGAGAGAGCGAAACCCCGAACATGGAGTGCAGAGGCGAGACCTTGCCGCTACAGCGTCCGGGAACGTAGGACGAGAACCAAAGGTCAAGATCGACGAGACACGGTCTACACCTCCGAGGGTTAAACCCATCGCGGTTGGAGCACGAGACATGGGTAGGACTCTCCATGTCCCAATGGGCATGGCAGGACGGGAACCCCCACGGTGTGCGCAGGGAGGAAAGGACATCCCCACTGCAACCAGAAAGGAAAAAGATACCGATGGCCCATGTATGAAGCACCCCAGGCAGAGCAGGGGAAGAAAGCAGGCGGGCCACAAAGAGTAACCACAGGTAAATAGGAGGGACGGTAGTAGTGTCCCAAGAATACCGCCATGTACATAAGCATGGGGCGGATGGAGGCAAAACCGGTCAGCGGTGGCCTCCTGAGCCTTGGGTGGAGCCACATGGACAGCCTGAACCGGACAGAGGAGTCGGAGATCGTCGGCGGAATGGGGAAGGAGAGCGACGACCCACCTTCGTTGCGGAGTCCTCGGAAACAGCCAGGACGCCCGAACGAGGCACTTGGTGGAAAGGCGATCTGGCGCCTTGAAGACTTCCGACGCGCACAAGGAGGAAGTGACATCCACATCGCAATTGGAAAGGAAAAGATACTGATGTCCCACGTATGAAACACAGGAAATGTGTGCAAGCACAATATTGGTAAAAAACCCTTGAATCCGTGATAGGAGAGTACCCCCTTCCCCTGTTGAGGCAGGGAAGGACGAAAAAGGGGGGCCCTTCGAAACAGGCACGAGGGCAGAAAAACTCACAAAAGTGGTCACTACACCCTGCAAATGGAGCACCTTTCATGAAAGTGAGTATCCCCCCCCCCATGTGCGTGGTGAGGGGTGAAGAGGGACCCCCCATGTGGAGGGTCAGGGAGAGACCAGGCAAACCAGCAAGTGCAAAGAACCCCGTGCAAGTCCCGAGAAGGAAGGCATGAAAAGCCTTATAAAGGAAGAGAATAATAATAATACCCAAAGGTGGAAGGTACTGAAGAGAAGAAGACACCCAAGGGTACCATCAGAGTAGAGTGGGAGCACAATCTGATGAAAAGGAGAAGTCCGTGAACTACTGCAACCGAGTCCCTATACAGAGGCAAAGCAAAGCACCCTAGCACCGACCCAGAGAGGAGTGGACCAGAACGGGCCGCTCCGTTCGGGGGCGGAAATCCGCTCTGGAGCGGAATGTAGGATGTAGGACGAATGTAGGAAGGGTGGAACTCACCACCCGGTGAGGAACCCGTGGCGAGAGCAGAGCGAAGTAGACATACTACACTGGAACCAGAAGAAAAAAACCCTGTGAAGACCCCGTGTAGGCCGTGGGAAGGCATGCATGTATGTCATCGACAGGAACAAGAATAAAGCCTGTTTGTAAGCACCATGAAAATAAAGGCCATGGCAATGCACGCATGTATGTCATTGGCAGAGACAAGACGAAAGCCTGGTCGGAAGTACCACGAAAAAACCACTGAAAGTCGATGAATCCTGAAGAAAAAGGCCAAAGAGTGCCCCCGAAATGGGAGGCCAGGCAGGAGTATCAGTCATGAGGTCATGCACAAAATAAAGATCAGAGATCCCAGAATAGGCTACAGGCACCAGGTCAGGGAGTAGCCTAAAAGCTCTCACTAGGCCTGGAGACTGGAGTCCTGTCCAATGAAGGAGAGTACTCCCCCCCCCCCCCATGTCCCCCTGGAAGTTAAAGCTGAAGAGAACCCTCCAAAAGGAGGATCAGGAAGGCCATAGGGGAACCAGCAACAGGCCAAAGAGCCCCAAACCCCAGGTCAGCAAAAACCAAGGGGTAGGCTCAACCCTCTGAAGAACTGAAGGAACCAGCAGTTATTTGAGGTATCGTTTAATACAGGACAAATCCCGATGGACTGGAGAGAGGCGAACATAACAGCTATATTTAAGAAGGGAAAGAGAAATGACCCAGGGAATTATAGACCAGTCAGTTTGACAAGTGTTGTGTGTAAACTAATGGAAACGGTAACTAGAGAAGGAATAATGGATCATATTTATTAGTGGCCCCTCCATCATTGACGAACATGCCTATTACATAAGGCATCCTCTTCAAACACTAATCCGCCGTAGTTTTGAATCTACCGCGCAGAGCATTTAAAAACTGAGGAGCCTTCATCATGAGCGCACGCGACCTCACTCATGGCTTCAGTCATTATGAATTGGGTTCTCACTACGAAAAAAACTTCGTAAAAAATAAAAACAAAAAGAAAATAAGAATAACTATCTAATAAGCTTTCCATCATATCGTGGATGTACTTGTGTGGATCTCTGACCAGACGCTGATTCAGGCGTCATTCCTCCTTCTCTGCTCTGCGCTCAGCCTGCCCGGACGTGCCTCCCCACGCTCCGCTAGTTCCGCATTCGTTGCGTCCCTAGTGAGTTTTTTCTCATTTGTTTACTCCAGGATGTATCGAGTAAGGTTAGGATAGGCGTAGCAGGAGTGTCCTGGGCTGGTTGCCCGCAGTGCAGTGTATTTTGGGTCGAGTGTATGGGGCATCTATTTCGGATGTACCCTCGTGGTCCCGTTGTGGACATGTGAACTTTTTCACAGTTGAGTTAGTTTGTGATGCAGGCGGCTTTCACTACGCGTTATTTATTGCTGCCTTTTATCTTTCTGATGAGGTAAGCTTTGTTTTCTGACGTTCCCAGCGCATTTTTCTTCACTTGGTGAAGTTTTTTCTGGGTTCCGAGTCAGTCTTCCCTTTGTCGGAAGTATTTGCTACGGTGGTGTGTTGGCGGTGGTTCCTGTTGTGATATTTCCAGTGTTTGTGTATATTTCAACATTTATTATGCCGTCTACCTAGGCCTAGCCAGCCGCTCGTAGCTTTGCCACATGTACTAGTGTTATTGTTTATTATTTATAAATATGCCCTACTGTGTCATGTGTATCCGGGTTTTAGTTGTGTATTGGCTAATTCCTCGGACTATAATTGTTTCCTGGTTTAGTTGTGTATTGGCTAATTCCACGGATTATTGAGTGACCTTGGGTTAGTCGTGCGTGGCTCTCCTTGTGTCTCTTGTTTGTTCAGATGGTGTCTGTTCAGGGTGGGTTTCCTTCCGGCGGGTTTTTTCTCGGTTTCACCATGAAAAAATCCCGGCCAAGAGCCGTGGTGGGCCACACGTGGTTGTTAACACTGGCTTGTTTCCCCGGCGTTGGGGTGTCTGTGGCTCTCCAGGACTGCGTCTCTGTGGGTGCCTGGTTTCAGGCCTCCTTTGATTCCCGGCGGGATGGCTGTACCCATCTATAAAACGTTGTTCATGCGGACATACGTTATGTAGTTTTTCTACCCGGTTTTACAAAAACCACATGAAAAACCTAGCTGTTGTTTTAGGCTTTCCTCCCCGGCGATCTTTTACAAAGAAGTGGGGACAGGAACTTATGGGGTTAACGTTTGGACATCTCACCCGGCGGGTGTACCTGGGTAGGGTGGGATGAACGACTTATGTCTTTCAGTTAGTTAACCAATCCATTTTAAGTGATACTATGTGTATCGCCGCCTTTACACTTACGGCGATTGAAGGTTCAATTAGGTTAATATCGATTCTTCACACCCGGTGGGTGCTCCTAGGTGGAGGAACTAAGGAATTTACAAAATTCGATTTCGATTTAACCACTTAATTTAGTGATACAATTAGGTATCGCCGCCTTCAAACTTACGGCGATCTTTTGTGACAATTCGTTAGACATCAGATCTCGTATCATCCTGCCCTGTGCTATTCTACTAAAATATTTCAAGGGCCGGCGTCTTTATGGGGGGTTGCTTTGTTACAAAATTGAATCTTGAGACAGTCACCACCACCAAGAGACTATAAGCGCCATGCTGGACCGTTATATTATATCAGAGGGTATTCTTCACTTTCTTTAACAAAAGATTTGTTTAGATATTCTGAACCCCGCCGCGTAGCGAGCTGTGTTCGTTGTGTCATTACATCTCGTTACCCGGCGGGTTATTAACACTTGTGTGCGAACATGTTGGGTTAACCTTATGAGCATTAATTCCTGGAAATTTTCTTTTTTTCCAGAGCTGAGCTCCGGCGGACCAATACAGACCCGGCAGTAGTTTTCCCCACCAGTCTCTGTCATGGCTACCGTGGCCCCAGTTTTTGCTTTGTGCACTACCCCTGCTTGTGCTGGTATCCCTATTTTTGCGCATACCCTTTGCATAAGGTGTGTTAAATGTCTAGACCGTTCAAGGGGTCTCTGGGTTATGCGTAATTGTTCTTTTTGCTCCCAATTAGCTGTAAAGGTCCTTTGTGATAATGATAAGACCGCGGCGGTAGCGTTGAGAGAGGTCAGGCAACAGATGTCAGCCTACACTACCATTGTTGCGCATAAATCACTTCAATGTGACAACGTCCCACTTTGGGATAGATTGCTCTCCGAACACCCTCCCCCTAAACGTTCCTCTAGAGTCACGAGTATTAAGCCGGCGGAGACTGGTCAGGGTTCTGTATCTTCTGCTGCTACACCTAAACGCCCAAGAGAGCCTACACCCCCGGTATCCGCCTCCTCGTCTCGGGCGAGATCTCGGTCTAGGTCTCCTCTTAGACACCAGTCATCTAGTCGTGCCTCTTCACCGGCGAGTAAGAAGAGTAGGACGGAAGGTTCCACCAGTGGTCACGGCGAGGATTTCTCCAGATCTAAGAATAGTTCGCGGTCACACTGTAGCCATAAATCCTCCAAAAAGGAAAGAGTCCAGTGCAGCGCCTGTCCCAAAAGAGGATTTGCCACTTAATATTTTAACCCTGGAATTGGAAAGTTCAGGGGGTTCAGTAATTGAGAATGTTTCAGACTCTCAAGAGAGCGTAGGCCAGGGCCTCGGTGTTTGGCGGTTTGCTCAACCAGGGTCTGACCACCCATGTCCGACTCAAACGAGTCACACAGTAGCCGATGTCCACAGGGACGCGGCGATCCCATCCTCTATCCCAGACTTATCTTGGCAACAAGGTACCCCTGCCTCGGCGGGGTCTTCTCAGGAGGATCAGGAGGAGAAAGACGAAGTTTCAATAATTTCGGAGATGGAAGGACAAGGGTCAGGCTCAGGCTTGGACGCCGCACAGGATACTAATGATTCACCTGTAAGTTCTTCATCAAACCAGTTTGTTACGGCACAAGAAATTAATGGGCTGCTTACTCATGCTTTATCTAAATTTTTTGGCCAACAACAGGAAAACCCCACAATGGACTTGGGGGCTCCCACGACAAGTTCTACGGTACGGCCTCTGATGACTTCGATTGATTTATCTAAGATCCCTAACCCTCCCACTCTGTTAACATCAGGGATCACTAGGCCTGCTACGGCGGCATTGACAACTTCAAATGTCAGGGTCATAACGGATGTCAATCCACCCCCTCTAGACAAAGCGCCTCTTAGAAAGGTAGCTATGCCCTTACTTTATGGGCCAGACGAGTCATGGGTTCTTTTGAACCCCTCTAAACCAGAGCTTGCCCAACCTACCTTGTCAGGGGAACTCCCGGTACCGCGTGAGTGGGTCATCCAGGGCAATAAGTCAAAGAAATTAAGGGCCGTGGATACTTTGGATAATGTTCTGGACGTAAACATCAAGGCTATACCTAGTTATTATCACCAAGATTATTTTGTGTATGCTTCTAAGCCTGCTTTACCCCCTGCCTCAGCTTCAAAACTATTTTCAGACTGGTCTAAGCTGGATGGGTTTAATGATATTAAGACTCTGTCAGCTCTCACTCCTGAACTAGATTTACAGACCGTCACAGACGACGCAGCTAATCCAGTTTTGAAGGTGGGACAGTTGGGACCAGGACCTTGGGTAGATTGGGAGGTAGAGGCTCAAAACTTTGCAACCACTTTCACTTCTAAATCTTCCCACCAGATCCCTCAAGATACTCATTCATGGTTCTCCATGCCGGTGGGTTCTGCCGGCGGAGTCCCGTCAGCTTTGTTTTCATTTCTAGCTGCCCCTAAGATTAATCTTTGTGAGCTGAAGGACCCGTTCACTACCCCTACCCCTACTCACCTAGACAGAGAATTTAGGCTACGGGGAAAAGCTTTTCGCCTGTTCTCGCAGTACATAGTATCTCAGCAGGTGGCTAAGTCTTTACTACGGTCCACTCAGGCAATCTCAGATGCGGATGCTCGAAGATCGGTTGAGTTATCCCGGCGACTGATTCTTCAGTCGTCAATCCAATCCTTGGGTGACATACGCACCGCCTTGCTTGAGGCGGTACGAGCACGACAAGATCTTAGGATGTCGTTAGTTCGCAAGCTACCTGATCGCATTGCTAATCAGGTGGTTATGTCACCAGTGCTTACTCCCTCTTTAATGACCCCTGAAGTGTGGCAAACGGTGTTCAATATGGCACAGGCCGTTAAGCACAGTCCCACCCCTTCTAAGAAACCTGCATTTAACTTCCCCAAACCCAGGCCTACTACTAAAGCTCAGCCAGGGGGATCTAAACCTTTTCTTCCGCCTAAGTCCTCCCACTCCCCCCAGGGTCAGTACAGGCATAGACAGAGTAGGTTTTCAGGTCAGAGAGGACGCGGCCAGAATAACCAGGTCAGGGCCAGTCTTCGGCCAACACCAGCCAGCCGGCAAAGCGCACCACCAACCCCACCATCAAAAAACTAAAGTCTCTCTCACTCCCGGTGCCAACCTTAAGGCCGGAGGACCCGAGGGTAGTACAGCCGGCGAACCCTTGTCTGCTAACTGGGTCGTTCCGAACGTGTCACCAAGCATGGCCGTTAAACACTTGGGCACGGATGGTGGCACGCAAAGGCATCACTTGGCAGTGGCTCCGGCGACCTCGATTACGTCAGCCGACAACGGCGAATTTTGTTTCTTTAGAGGTGGAGTCACTAGCCCAGGAAATGATTGCCAAGAATGTCATCATCCCGGTCCCACCAAATTACCCTGTATTCACGTCCAAACTATTTTTGGTTCCCAAAAGGGACAGTGTTCAGATGAGGCCGGTCGTAGACCTGTCTTATCTGAATCTTCACATTCACAACGAATCTTTCAGAATGTTAACAGTACACCAAATCAGGCTAACACTTCCACCGGGAGGTTGGATGTGTTCACTAGACCTGACAGACGCCTATTGGCACGTATCGGTCAACAAAAGATTTCAAAGGTTTTTGGCCGTACGGATCAGGCACCAAAATTTTGTTTTTCAGAGGATGCCGTTCGGCTTGAACCTAGCACCTCGATTATTCACAAAACTAGTCCGGCAAGCCCTGATGCCATTGTTAAAAGAGGGGATCAGAGTGTTGTGGTATCTAGACGACTGGCTGGTGGTGGCAGAGACACAACAATTATGCATAAAACATGTCAATATCATTTTAAATCATGTCAAAACTCTAGGCTTCAAGGTAAATCTGGTAAAGTCAAACCTTGTTCCCTCACGAGTAATTCAGTGGATAGGGCTGGTCTGGGACACCGCCGCTCTCACTCTGAGTCAGAGTGTGGACAATCGCAACAGGTTTCGCAGGAAACTGTTCAGGTTTCTTCACAGTCTGACTACGACGCGAAGGGTCTGGGAGTCTCTGGTCGGCTCTCTCAACTGGATTCAACTAACTGTCAAGTTGGGCCGGTTGAAAGTAAAACGATTAATATTGGAAGGCAACAAATATTTCCCGCTCTTACCGGCGGGAAAATTATGGCCCATCCCGAAATTAATCCACACCTTACTAGCGGTCTGGGCGAAGAGGGAAACATTGCACTCAATAATGTCATGGACCTCTCCTCCACCAACGGTATGGGTAGACACGGATGCGTCAGGCACAATAGGGTGGGGATTTCAGTCAAATCAGGGGCACCAGGGTCAGGGGCTTTGGTCCCACTTAGAAATCTCTCACATCAATGTCAAAGAATTACTAGTCCCCTTGTATTTCCTTCAGGCTCACGGCCCGGCGTTACGGGGCAAGTCGGTGGCCTTCAGAATGGACAATCTGAATGCAGTCCACTGTATTCAGAAACAAGGGTCAACGAGGTCAAGGAAGTTGCTAAACGTGTCGGAAGAGATTTTTGCTCTAGCCAACAGTCTAGATATTTATCTTCACGCATCTTATCTCCCAGGCGTAGCGAACGTCTGGGCAGACGCTCTGTCCCGGAGACAGAGCACGACAGTAGAATGGGAGCTCAAGCAACCCATTTTCAACCTAATGATTGCAGAGCTCTCCCATCCACAAGTGGATCTTTTTGCGTCCGAGGAGACTCACAAACTCCCTCTATACCTCACCCGCCGGGCGAAAACGCCGGCAGGGGGGCCAGACGCCCTAGTGACAGACTGGAACAGATGGAGCTCCATCTATCTGTTTCCACCGCCAGATGCGTCACTAATGTGCCACGTAGTGAACAAACTACGAGATTATCGAGGCTTAGTCTCGCTAATCGCGCCCTGTGGCCGGCGCAGTTGTGGTACCAGCAATTGAAAATGTGGTGCCCGGACCCGGTATCGCTCCCGGTCGGGTATTTCCACTTAGACACGATTGGCAACCTAGCGACCTCGCTGACTTTTGCATTATGGACATTCAGGAGGCCAAGTGGCTAGCACCATACGGTAGAGAGGTGACCAATAAATTACTCAATCAATATACTCAGTCTACAAAACGACAGTATCAATCACATTGGCAGGTCCTGAAGAACGAAAAGACTACGCAGTCACCCGACTCAGGGTGACAGGCGTGCTCGACCTGTCCCAGTCGAGGCCCGCCCACGGCACATCTTGCGACGGTGGAAGGCAGGACTCGGGAACGGCGACTAGGAATCCGAACCGAGAAACGAGGAGGTACAAGGAGAGCGGCGTGCACACAGTGTGCGGGAGAGTTCGCGGAGAAGATCCCACCCACCAAGGAAAAGAGGAGCGGAAGACCCCGAGTGAACAGGGGAGGCAAGGCCACTCCGACGAGGGTCGGAAAGACACGATGGGTGACATGGAGACCGAAGGGTAAACCGCCGAACGTGACATAATGAGAGTCATCAATACGAGGCACGACAGGTCGACCACCGGTTACAACACATCGCTGTCCGTCACGGAGACCAGAAAGACATGCGACAGGAAGTCCCGCTGGCGAGGCGAGACTACCCGAATAATCCCATGGACAGAATAACAGAGGCAACATCTGGGGAGACAGGCCGAGGTCACGCAGGTCGCCGGAGCGGAAACGTGGACCGGCACCCCGAGGACAGACCCCGCCGTATTACCCGGCGTGCCCACGAACGGCGAAGCGAAACCGAGAGTGGGGACGCAAGAGCCGGTAGGGACCCCGAGTCTGGCGGCCTCGTCACGAGCCGGCCTGCCGACCCCAACGAAGAGGAAGCGGGTGAGGAGGGTCGGGACATCCCAGGCGGACGGGGAGCGAAGAGCCCCGCAGCAGCAAAGAGGGAAGACCCCTGCCATGCAGGAGCAGAGAAGATCCCCTCCGGAGGGAGCACAGAAAGCAACAGTGACGTGCCGACCGCAGCCGGCGCCAGTGTACAGAAGGAAAACCACAGAGACTGGCGACAACGCGCAGCCTCATGGAAGGGACACTGCAGGAAGCCGACGGAGGTGAGCCGCAGTTGCAGACGCCCGAATTGGGCCCCACCCTTCCCAAGCACCCTAGTCGGTGGAGTTACAATAAGCCTGAGGGGAAGCTGAGCTAGGTGCAGACGCTCGAAGAGGGTGGAGAGCATGCGAGCAGTGCGCCGCCAGGGCTTGTGAACACGTTCCAGGGCACCCTTCTCTGGTGGCGTGAAGGAACGTGGCATACGTTCAGAAAGATAACGTAGGGGCAAAGAACCAGGCCCAAAATGGAGGTGAAACCCCGGATGAAGGCATGACGAGGCTCGACACAGAGGAGCAGCCGACAGGAGGGAGAGGGGAAGAACCCATCTCCGACCGAACCCCGAAGTCGACGCCCTCCGTCAGCCACAAGGAACAGTAAAAGAGAAACTATGGAAAGACACAACTGAAACTCATACGACGCCGACAGAGAGGGCGCGTCGACATGTACATCGCGTTGAGCAAAGGCTTCGAGCCGTACCTGCCAACTCGCAGGCACCGGGCGCACTCCTTGTGCATGTGCAAGAGCTCGTTCCGGGAGGGATGCCGCCACGTGCCCCCATGATGACGGCTTCCCGTAAAGGCAAGGGAAGCGACGTCCGTGAGGGACCGGAAACGTCCCGAGGGACGGAACGTGGACAGGCCGACCAACCAGCCCCAGGCTACACGCAGGGAGCATGACCAAAGAAGTCGATGCCGCCTGGGAGCGAGTGGGAGGATGGACAACCGGAGCAGCAACCACAGGTAGAGCAGGTTACGTAGGCAAGAACACCGCCCAGTACGGAAGCACGCCCGGAGATCGTACAGGGCGGAGTGGAGCCATAGACCGTCGGCGACGTGGTGAAGGAGAGCGGCGTCTCCCCTACGACCCGGCGTCCTCGGAAACAGGAGGGACGTCCGAACGAGGCACCGGGGGAAAAGCGTTCAGGCGCCAGGGAGACAGCAGAGGAAAGGGGAAGCATGGCACGCACCCCTTCGTTGAGGAAGCGCGGAAACCGTCGGAGGCGGTCCGTGACAGAGAGAGCGAAACCCCGAACATGGAGTGCAGAGGCGAGACCTTGCCGCTACAGCGTCCGGGAACGTAGGACGAGAACCAAAGGTCAAGATCGACGAGACACGGTCTACACCTCCGAGGGTTAAACCCATCGCGGTTGGAGCACGAGACATGGGTAGGACTCTCCATGTCCCAATGGGCATGGCAGGACGGGAACCCCCACGGTGTGCGCAGGGAGGAAAGGACATCCCCACTGCAACCAGAAAGGAAAAAGATACCGATGGCCCATGTATGAAGCACCCAGGCAGAGCAGGGGAAGAAAGCAGGCGGGCCACAAAGAGTAACCACAGGTAAATAGGAGGGACGGTAGTAGTGTCCCAAGAATACCGCCATGTACATAAGCATGGGGCGGATGGAGGCAAAACCGGTCAGCGGTGGCCTCCTGAGCCTTGGGTGGAGCCACATGGACAGCCTGAACCGGACAGAGGAGTCGGAGATCGTCGGCGGAATGGGGAAGGAGAGCGACGACCCACCTTCGTTGCGGAGTCCTCGGAAACAGCCAGGACGCCGAACGAGGCACTTGGTGGAAAGGCGATCTGGCGCCTTGAAGACTTCCGACGCGCACAAGGAGGAAGTGACATCCACATCGCAATTGGAAAGGAAAAGATACTGATGTCCCACGTATGAAACACAGGAAATGTGTGCAAGCACAATATTGGTAAAAAACCCTTGAATCCGTGATAGGAGAGTACCCCCTTCCCCTGTTGAGGCAGGGAAGGACGAAAAAGGGGGGCCCTTCGAAACAGGCACGAGGGCAGAAAAACTCACAAAAGTGGTCACTACACCCTGCAAATGGAGCACCTTTCATGAAAGTGAGTATCCCCCCCCCCATGTGCGTGGTGAGGGGTGAAGAGGGACCCCCCATGTGGAGGGTCAGGGAGAGACCAGGCAAACCAGCAAGTGCAAAGAACCCCGTGCAAGTCCCGAGAAGGAAGGCATGAAAAGCCTTATAAAGGAAGAGAATAATAATAATACCCAAAGGTGGAAGGTACTGAAGAGAAGAAGACACCCAAGGGTACCATCAGAGTAGAGTGGGAGTACAATCTGATGAAAAGGAGAAGTCCGTGAACTACTGCAACCGAGTCCCTATACAGAGGCAAAGCAAAGCACCCTAGCACCGACCCAGAGAGGAGTGGACCAGAACGGGCCGCTCCGTTCGGGGGCGGAAATCCGCTCTGGAGCGGAATGTAGGATGTAGGACGAATGTAGGAAGGGTGGAACTCACCACCCGGTGAGGAACCCGTGGCGAGAGCAGAGCGAAGTAGACATACTACACTGGAACCAGAAGAAAAAAAACCTGTGAAGACCCCGTGTAGGCCATGGGAAGGCATGCATGTATGTCATCGACAGGAACAAGAATAAAGCCTGTTTGTAAGCACCATGAAAATAAAGGCCATGGCAATGCACGCATGTATGTCATTGGCAGAGACAAGACGAAAGCCTGGTCGGAAGCACCACGAAAAAACCACTGAAAGTCGATGAATCCTGAAGAAAAAGGCCAAAGAGTGCCCCCGAAATGGGAGGCCAGGCAGGAGTATCAGTCATGAGGTCATGCACAAAATAAAGATCAGAGATCCCAGAATAGGCTACAGGCACCAGGTCAGGGAGTAGCCTAAAAGCTCTCACTAGGCCTGGAGACTGGAGTCCCGTCCAATGAAGGAGAGTACTCCCCCCCCCATGTCCCCCTGGAAGTTAAAGCTGAAGAGAACCCTCCAAAAGGAGGATCAGGAAGGCCATAGGGGAACCAGCAACAGGCCAAAGAGCCCCAAACCCCAGGTCAGCAAAAACCAAGGGGTAGGCTCAACCCTCTGAAGAACTGAAGGAACCAGCAGTTATTTGAGGTATCGTTTAATACAGGACAAATCCCGATGGACTGGAGAGAGGCGAACATAACAGCTATATTTAAGAAGGGAAAGAGAAATGACCCAGGGAATTATAGACCAGTCAGTTTGACAAGTGTTGTGTGTAAACTAATGGAAACGGTAATTAGAGAAGGAATAATGGATCATATTTATTAGTGGCCCCTCCATCATTGACGAACATGCGTATTACATAAGGCATCCTCTTCAAACACTAATCCGCCGTAGTTTTGAATCTACCGCGCAGAGCATTTAAAAACTGAGGAGCCTTCATCATGAGCGCACGCGACCTCACTCATGGCTTCAGTCATTATGAATTGGGTTCTCACTACGAAAAAAACTTCGTAAAAAATAAAAACAAAAAGAAAATAAGAATAACTATCTAATAAGCTTTCCATCATATCGTGGATGTACTTGTGTGGATCTCTGACCAGACGCTGATTCAGGCGTCATTCCTCCTTCTCTGCTCTGCGCTCAGCCTGCCCGGATGTGCCTCCCCACGCTCCGCTAGTTCCGCATTCGTTGCGTCCCTAGTGAGTTTTTTCTCATTTGTTTACTCCAGGATGTATCGAGTAAGGTTAGGATAGGCGTAGCAGGAGTGTCCTGGGCTGGTTGCCCGCAGTGCAGTGTATTTTGGGTCGAGTGTATGGGGCATCTATTTCGGATGTACCCTCGTGGTCCCGTTATGGACATGTGAACTTTTTCACAGTTGAGTTAGTTTGTGATGCAGGCGGCTTTCACTACGCGTTATTTATTGCTGCCTTTTATCTTTCTGATGAGGTAAGCTTTGTTTTCTTACGTTCCCAGCGCATTTTTCTTCACTTGGTGAAGTTTTTTCTGGGTTCCGAGTCAGTCTTCCCTTTGTCGGAAGTATTTGCTACGGTGGTGTGTTGGCGGTGGTTCCTGTTGTGATATTTCCAGTGTTTGTGTATATTTCAACATTTATTATGCCGTCTACCTAGGCCTAGCCAGCCGCTCGTAGCTTTGCCACATGTACTAGTGTTATTGTTTATTATTTATAAATATGCCCTACTGTGTCATGTGTATCCGGGTTTTAGTTGTGTATTGGCTAATTCCTCGGACTATAATTGTTTCCTGGTTTAGTTGTGTATTGGCTAATTCCACGGATTATTGAGTGACCTTGGGTTAGTCGTGCGTGGCTCTCCTCGTCTCTTGTTTGTTCAGATGGTGTCTGTTCAGGGTGGGTTTCCTTCCGGCGGGTTTTTTCTCGGTTTCACCATGAAAAAAGCAAACCGCCAAACACCGAGGCCCTGGCCTACGCTCTCTTGAGAGTCTGAAACATTCTCAATTACTGAACCCCCTGAACTTTCCAATTCCAGGGTTAAAATATTAAGTGGCAAATCCTCTTTTGGGACAGGCGCTGCACTGGACTCTTTCCTTTTTGGAGGATTTATGGCTACAGTGTGACCGCGAACTATTCTTAGATCTGGAGAAATCCTCGCCGTGACCACTGGTGGAACCTTCCGTCCTACTCTTCTTACTCGCCGGTGAAGAGGCACGACTAGATGACTGGTGTCTAAGAGGAGACCTAGACCGAGATCTCGCCCGAGACGAGGAGGCGGATACCGGGGGTGTAGGCTCTCTTGGGCGTTTAGGTGTAGCAGCAGAAGATACAGAACCCTGACCAGTCTCCGCCGGCTTAATACTCGTGACTCTAGAGGAACGTTTAGGGGGAGGGTGTTCGGAGAGCAATCTATCCCAAAGTGGGACGTTGTCACATTGAAGTGATTTATGCGCAACAATGGTAGTGTAGGCTGACATCTGTTGCTGACCTCTCTCAACGCTACCGCCGCGGTCTTATCATTATCACAAAGGACCTTTACAGCTAATTGGGAGCAAAAAGAACAATTACGCATAACCCAGAGACCCCTTGAACGGTCTAGACATTTAACACACCTTATGCAAAGGGTATGCGCAAAAATAGGGATACCAGCACAAGCAGGGGTAGTGCACAAAGCAAAAACTGGGGCCACGGTAGCCATGACAGAGACTGGTGGGAGAAAACTACTGCCGGGTCTGTATTGGTCCGCCGGAGCTCAGCTCTGGAAAAAAAGAAAATTTCCAGGAATTAATGCTCATAAGGTTAACCCAACATGTTCGCACACAAGTGTTAATAACCCGCCGGGTAACGAGATGTAATGACACAACGAACACAGCTCGCTACGCGGCGGGGTTCAGAATATCTAAACAAATCTTTTGTTAAAGAAAGTGAAGAATACCCTCTGATATAATATAACGGTCCAGCATGGCGCTTATAGTCTCTTGGTGGTGGTGACTGTCTCAAGATTCAATTTTGTAACAAAGCAACCCCCCATAAAGACGCCGGCCCTTGAAATATTTTAGTAGAATAGCACAGGGCAGGATGATACGAGATCTGATGTCTAACGAATTGTCACAAAAGATCGCCGTAAGTTTGAAGGCGGCGATACCTAATTGTATCACTAAATTAAGTGGTTAAATCGAAATCGAATTTTGTAAATTCCTTAGTTCCTCCACCTAGGAGCACCCACCGGGTGTGAAGAATCGATATTAACCTAATTGAACCTTCAATCGCCGTAAGTGTAAAGGCGGCGATACACATAGTATCACTTAAAATGGATTGGTTAACTAACTGAAAGACATAAGTCGTTCATCCCACCCTACCCAGGTACACCCGCCGGGTGAGATGTCCAAACGTTAACCCCATAAGTTCCTGTCCCCACTTCTTTGTAAAAGATCGCCGGGGAGGAAAGCCTAAAACAACAGCTAGGTTTTTCATGTGGTTTTTGTAAAACCGGGTAGAAAAAACTACATAACGTATGTCCGCATGAACAACGTTTTATAGATGGGTACAGCCATCCCGCCGGGAATCAAAGGAGGCCTGAAACCAGGCACCCACAGAGACGCAGTCCTGGAGAGCCACAGACACCCCAACGCCGGGGAAACAAGCCAGTGTTAACAACCACGTGTGGCCCAACACGGCTCTTGGCCGGGATTTTTTCATGGTGAAACCGAGAAAAAAAACCCGCCGGAAGGAAACCCACCCTGAACAGACACCATCTGAACAAACAAGAGACACGAGGAGAGCCACGCACGACTAACCAAGGTCACTCAATAATCCGTGGAATTAGCCAATACACAACTAAACCAGGAAACAATTATAGTCCGAGGAATTAGCCAATACACAACTAAAACCCGGATACACATGACACAGTAGGGCATATTTATAAATAATAAACAATAACACTAGTACATGTGGCAAAGCTACGAGCGGCTGGCTAGGCCTAGGTAGACGGCATAATAAATGTTGAAATATACACAAACACTGGAAATATCACAACAGGAACCACCGCCAACACACCACCGTAGCAAATACTTCCGACAAAGGGAAGACTGACTCGGAACCCAGAAAAAACTTCACCAAGTGAAGAAAAATGCGCTGGGAACGTCAGAAAACAAAGCTTACCTCATCAGAAAGATAAAAGGCAGCAATAATAACGCGTAGTGAAAGCCGCCTGCATCACAAACTAACTCAACTGTGAAAAAGTTCACATGTCCACAACGGGACCACGAGGGTACATCCGAAATAGATGCCCCATACACTCGACCCAAAATACACTGCACTGCGGGCAACCAGCCCAGGACACTCCTGCTACGCCTATCCTAACCTTACTCGATACATCCTGGAGTAAACAAATGAGAAAAAACTCACTAGGGACGCAACGAATGCGGAACTAGCGGAGCGTGGGGAGGCACGTCCGGGCAGGCTGAGCGCAGAGCAGAGAAGGAGGAATGACGCCTGAATCAGCGTCTGGTCAGAGATCCACACAAGTACATCCACGATATGATGGAAAGCTTATTAGATAGTTATTCTTATTGTTTTTATTTTTTACGAAGTTTTTTTCGTAGTGAGAACCCAATTCATAATGACTGAAGCCATGAGTGAGGTCGCGTGCGCTCATGATGAAGGCTCCTCAGTTTTTAAATGCTCTGCGCGGTAGATTCAAAACTACGGCGGATTAGTGTTTGAAGAGGATGCCTTATGTAATAGGCATGTTCGTCAATGATGGAGGGGCCACTAATAAATATGATCCATTATTCCTTCTCTAGTTACCGTTTCCATTAGTTTACACACAACACTTGTCAAACTGACTGGTCTATAATTCCCTGGGTCATTTCTCTTTCCCTTCTTAAATATAGCTGTTATGTTCGCCTCTCTCCAGTCCATCGGGATTTGTCCTGTATTAAACGATACCTCAAATAACTGCTGGTTCCTTCAGTTCTTCAGAGGGTTGAGCCTACCCCTTGGTTTTTGCTGACCTGGGGTTTGGGGCTCTTTGGCCTGTTGCTGGTTCCCCTATGGCCTTCCTGATCCTCCTTTTGGAGGGTTCTCTTCAGCTCTAACTTCCAGGGGGACATGGGGGGGGGGGGGGGGGGGGAGAGTACTCTCCTTCATTGGACGGGACTCCAGTCTCCAGGCCTAGTGAGGGCTTATAGGCTACTCCCTGACCTGGTGCCTGTAGCCTATTCTGGGATCTCTGATCTTTATTTTGTGCATGACCTCATGACTGATACTCCTGCCTGGCCTCCCATTTCGGGGGCACTCTTTGGCCTTTTTCTTCAGGATTCATCGACTTTCAGTGGTTTTTTCGTGGTGCTTCCGACCAGGCTTTCGTCTTGTCTCTGCCAATGACATACATGCGTGCATTGCCATGGCCTTTATTTTCATGGTGCTTACAAACAGGCTTTATTCTTGTTCCTGTCGATGACATACATGCATGCCTTCCCATGGCCTACACGGGGTCTTCACAGGTTTTTTTTCTTCTGGTTCCAGTGTAGTATGTCTACTTCGCTCTGCTCTCGCCACGGGTTCCTCACCGGGTGGTGAGTTCCACCCTTCCTACATTCGTCCTACATCCTACATTCCGCTCCAGAGCGGATTTCCGCCCCCCGAACGGAGCGGCCGTTCTGGTCCACTCCTCTCTGGGTCGGTGCTAGGGTGCTTTGCTTTGCCTCTGTATAGGGACTCGGTTGCAGTAGTTCACGGACTTCTCCTTTTCATCAGATTGTGCTCCCACTCTACTCTGATGGTAGCCTTGGGTGTCTTCTTCTCTCAGTACCTTCCACCTTTGGGTATTATTATTATTCTTCCTTTATAAGGCTTTTCATGCCTTCCTTCTCGGGACTTGCACGGGGTTCTTTGCACTTGCTGGTTTGCTGGTCTCTCCCTGACCCTCCACATGGGGGTCCCTCTTCACCCCTCACCAGCACATGGGGGGGGGGATACTCACTTTCATGAAAGGTGCTCCATTTGCAGGGTGTAGTGACCACTTTTGTGAGTTTTTCTGCCCTCGTGCCTGTTTCGAAGGGCCCCCCTTTTTCGCCTTCCCTGCCTCAACAGGGGAAGGGGGTACTCTCCTATCACGGATTCAAGGGTTTTTTACCAATATTGTGCTTGCACACATTTCCTGTGTTTCATACGTGGACATCAGTATCTTTCCTTTCCAATTGCGATGTGGATGTCACTTCCTCCTTGTGCGCGTCGGAAGTCTTCAAGGCCAGATCGCCTTTCCACCAAGTGCCTCGTTCGGGCGTCCTGGCGTTTCCGAGGACTCCGCAACGAAGGTGGGTCGTCGCTCTCCTTCCCCATCCGCCGACGATCTCCGACTCCTCTGTCCGGTTCAGGCTGTCCATGTGGCTCCACCAAGGCTCAGGAGGCCACCGCTGACCGGTTTTGCCTCCATCCGCCCCATGTTATGTACATGGCGGTATTCTTGGGACACTACTACCGTCCCTCCTATTTACCTGTGGTTACTCTTTGTGGCCCGCCTGCTTTCTTCCCCTGCTCTGCCTGGGGTGCTTCATACATGGGCCATCGGTATCTTTTTCCTTTCTGGTTGCAGTGGGGATGTCCTTTCCTCCCTGCGCACACCGTGGGGGTTCCCGTCCTGCCATGCCCATTGGGACATGGAGAGTCCTACCCATGTCTCGTGCTCCAACCGCGATGGGTTTAACCCTCGGAGGTGTAGACCGTGTCTCGTCGATCTTGACCTTTGGTTCTCGTCCTACGTTCCCGGACGCTGTAGCGGCAAGGTCTCGCCTCTGCACTCCATGTTCGGGGTTTCGCTCTCTCTGTCACGGACCGCCTCCGACGGTTTCCGCGCTTCCTCAACGAAGGGGTGCGTGCCATGCTTCCCCTTTCCTCTGCTGTCTCCCTGGCGCCTGAACGCTTTTCCCCCGGTGCCTCGTTCGGACGTCCCTCCTGTTTCCGAGGACGCCGGGTCGTAGGGGAGACGCCGCTCTCCTTCACCACGTCGCCGACGGTCTATGGCTCCACTCCGCCCTGTACGATCTCCGGGCGTGCTTCCGTACTGGGCGGTGTTCTTGCCTACGTAACCTGCTCTACCTGTGGTTGCTGCTCCGGTTGTCCATCCTCCCACTCGCTCCCAGGCGGCATCGACTTCTTTGGTCATGCTCCCTGCGTGTAGCCTGGGGCTGGTTGGTCGGCCTGTCCACGTTCCGTCCCTCGGGACGTTTCCGGTCCCTCACGGACGTCGCTTCCCTTGCCTTTACGGGAAGCCGTCATCATGGGGGCACGTGGCGGCATCCCTCCCGGAACGAGCTCTTGCACATGCACAAGGAGTGCGCCCGGTGCCTGCGAGTTGGCAGGTACGGCTCGAAGCCTTTGCTCAACGCGATGTACATGTCGACGCGCCCTCTCTGTCGGCGTCGTATGAGTTTCAGTTGTGTCTTTCCATAGTTTCTCTTTTACTGTTCCTTGTGGCTGACGGAGGGCGTCGACTTCGGGGTTCGGTCGGAGATGGGTTCTTCCCCTCTCCCTCCTGTCGGCTGCTCCTCTGTGTCGAGCCTCGTCATGCCTTCATCCGGGGTTTCACCTCCATTTTGGGCCTGGTTCTTTGCCCCTACGTTATCTTTCTGAACGTATGCCACGTTCCTTCACGCCACCAGAGAAGGGTGCCCTGGAACGTGTTCACAAGCCCTGGCGGCGCACTGCTCGCATGCTCTCCACCCTCTTCGAGCGTCTGCACCTAGCTCAGCTTACCCTCAGGCTTATTGTAACTCCACCGACTAGGGTGCTTGGGAAGGGTGGGGCCCAATTCGGGCGTCTGCAACTGCGGCTCACCTCCGTCGGCTTCCTGCAGTGTCCCTTCCATGAGGCTGCGCGTTGTCGCCAGTCTCTGTGGTTTTCCTTCTGTACACTGGCGCCGGCTGCGGTCGGCACGTCACTGTTGCTTTCTGTGCTCCCTCCGGAGGGGATCTTCTCTGCTCCTGCATGGCAGGGGTCTTCCCTCTTTGCTGCTGCGGGGCTCTTCGCTCCCCGTCCGCCTGGGATGTCCCGACCCTCCTCACCCGCTTCCTCTTCGTTGGGGTCGGCAGGCCGGCTCGTGACGAGGCCGCCAGACTCGGGGTCCCTACCGGCTCTTGCGTCCCCACTCTCGGTTTCGCTTCGCCGTTCGTGGGCACGCCGGGTAATACGGCGGGGTCTGTCCTCGGGGTGCCGGTCCACGTTTCCGCTCCGGCGACCTGCGTGACCTCGGCCTGTCTCCCCAGATGTTGCCTCTGTTATTCTGTCCATGGGATTATTCGGGTAGTCTCGCCTCGCCAGCGGGACTTCCTGTCGCATGTCTTTCTGGTCTCCGTGACGGACAGCGATGTGTTGTAACCGGTGGTCGACCTGTCGTGCCTCGTATTGATGACTCTCATTATGTCACGTTCGGCGGTTTACCCTTCGGTCTCCATGTCGCCCATCGTGTCTTTCCGACCCTAGTCGGAGTGGCCTTGCCTCCCCTGTTCACTCGGGGTCTTCCGCTCCTCTTTTCCTTGGTGGGTGGGATCTTCTCCGCGAACTCTCCCGCACACTGTGTGCACGCCGCTCTCCTTGTACCTCCTCGTTCCTCGGTTCGGATTCCTAGTCGCCGTTCCCGAGTCCTGCCTTCCACCGTCGCAAGATGTGCCGTGGGCGGGCCTCGACTGGGACAGGTCGAGCACGCCTGTCACCCTGAGTCGGGTGACTGCGTAGTCTTTTCGTTCTTCAGGACCTGCCAATGTGATTGATACTGTCGTTTTGTAGACTGAGTATATTGATTGAGTAATTTATTGGTCACCTCTCTACCGTATGGTGCTAGCCACTTGGCCTCCTGAATGTCCATAATGCAAAAGTCAGCGAGGTCGCTAGGTTGCCAATCGTGTCTAAGTGGAAATACCCGACCGGGAGCGATACCGGGTCCGGGCACCACATTTTCAATTGCTGGTACCACAACTGCGCCGGCCACAGGGGCGCGATTAGCGAGACTAAGCCTCGATAATCTCGTAGTTTGTTCACTACGTGGCACATTAGTGACGCATCTGGCGGTGGAAACAGATAGATGGAGCTCCATCTGTTCCAGTCTGTCACTAGGGCGTCTGGCCCCCCTGCCGGCGTTTTCGCCCGGCAGGTGAGGTATAGAGGGAGTTTGTGAGTCTCCTCGGACGCAAAAAGATCCACTTGTGGATGGGAGAGCTCTGCAATCATTAGGTTGAAAATGGGTTGCTTGAGCTCCCATTCTACTGTCGTGCTCTGTCTCCGGGACAGAGCGTCTGCCCAGACGTTCGCTACGCCTGGGAGATAAGATGCGTGAAGATAAATATCTAGACTGTTGGCTAGAGCAAAAATCTCTTCCGACACGTTTAGCAACTTCCTTGACCTCGTTGACCCTTGTTTCTGAATACAGTGGACTGCATTCAGATTGTCCATTCTGAAGGCCACCGACTTGCCCCGTAACGCCGGGCCGTGAGCCTGAAGGAAATACAAGGGGACTAGTAATTCTTTGACATTGATGTGAGAGATTTCTAAGTGGGACCAAAGCCCCTGACCCTGGTGCCCCTGATTTGACTGAAATCCCCACCCTATTGTGCCTGACGCATCCGTGTCTACCCATACCGTTGGTGGAGGAGAGGTCCATGACATTATTGAGTGCAATGTTTCCCTCTTCGCCCAGACCGCTAGTAAGGTGTGGATTAATTTCGGGATGGGCCATAATTTTCCCGCCGGTAAGAGCGGGAAATATTTGTTGCCTTCCAATATTAATCGTTTTACTTTCAACCGGCCCAACTTGACAGTTAGTTGAATCCAGTTGAGAGAGCCGACCAGAGACTCCCAGACCCTTCGCGTCGTAGTCAGACTGTGAAGAAACCTGAACAGTTTCCTGCGAAACCTGTTGCGATTGTCCACACTCTGACTCAGAGTGAGAGCGGCGGTGTCCCAGACCAGCCCTATCCACTGAATTACTCGTGAGGGAACAAGGTTTGACTTTACCAGATTTACCTTGAAGCCTAGAGTTTTGACATGATTTAAAATGATATTGACATGTTTTATGCATAATTGTTGTGTCTCTGCCACCACCAGCCAGTCGTCTAGATACCACAACACTCTGATCCCCTGTTTTAACAATGGCATCAGGGCTTGCCGGACTAGTTTTGTGAATAATCGAGGTGCTAGGTTCAAGCCGAACGGCATCCTCTGAAAAACAAAATTTTGGTGCCTGATCCGTAAGGCCAAAAACCTTTGAAATCTTTTGTTGACCGATACGTGCCAATAGGCGTCTGTCAGGTCTAGTGAACACATCCAACCTCCCGGTGGAAGTGTTAGCCTGATTTGGTGTACTGTTAACATTCTGAAAGATTCGTTGTGAATGTGAAGATTCAGATAAGACAGGTCTACGACCGGCCTCATCTGAACACTGTCCCTTTTGGGAACCAAAAATAGTTTGGACGTGAATACAGGGTAATTTGGTGGGACCGGGATGATGACATTCTTGGCAATCATTTCCTGGGCTAGTGACTCCACCTCTAAAGAAACAAAATTCGCCGTTGTCGGCTGACGTAATCGAGGTCGCCGGAGCCACTGCCAAGTGATGCCTTTGCGTGCCACCATCCGTGCCCAAGTGTTTAACGGCCATGCTTGGTGACACGTTCGGAACGACCCAGTTAGCAGACAAGGGTTCGCCGGCTGTACTACCCTCGGGTCCTCCGGCCTTAAGGTTGGCACCGGGAGTGAGAGAGACTTTAGTTTTTTGATGGTGGGGTTGGTGGTGCTTTGCCGGCTGGCTGGTGTTGGCCGAAGACTGGCCCTGACCTGGTTTATTCTGGCCGCGTCCTCTCTGACCTGAAAACCTACTCTGTCTATGCCTGTACTGACCCTGGGGGGAGTGGGAGGACTTAGGTGGAAGAAAAGGTTTAGATCCCCCTGGCTGAGCTTTAGTAGTAGGCCTGGGTTTGGGGAAGTTAAATGCAGGTTTCTTAGAAGGGGTGGGACTGTGCTTAACGGCCTGTGCCATATTGAACACCGTTCGCCACACTTCAGGGGTCATTAAAGAGGGAGTAAGCACTGGTGACATAACCACCTGATTAGCAATGCGATCAGGTAGCTTGCGAACTAACGACATCCTAAGATCTTGTCGTGCTCGTACCGCCTCAAGCAAGGCGGTGCGTATGTCACCCAAGGATTGGATTGACGACTGAAGAATCAGTCGCCGGGATAACTCAACCGATCTTCGAGCATCCGCATCTGAGGTTGCCTGAGTGGACCGTAGTAAAGACTTAGCCACCTGCTGAGATACTATGTACTGCGAGAACAGGCGAAAAGCTTTTCCCGTAGCCTAAATTCTCTGTCTAGGTGAGTAGGGGTAGGGGTAGTGAACGGGTCCTTCAGCTCACAAAGATTAATCTTAGGGGCAGCTAGAAATGAAAACAAAGCTGACGGGACTCCGCCGGCAGAACCCACCGGCATGGAGAACCATGAATGAGTATCTTGAGGGATCTGGTGGGAAGATTTAGAAGTGAAAGTGGTTGCAAAGTTTTGAGCCTCTACCTCCCAATCTACCCAAGGTCCTGGTCCCAACTGTCCCACCTTCAAAACTGGATTAGCTGCGTCGTCTGTGACGGTCTGTAAATCTAGTTCAGGAGTGAGAGCTGACAGAGTCTTAATATCATTAAACCCATCCAGCTTAGACCAGTCTGAAAATAGTTTTGAAGCTGAGGCAGGGGGTAAAGCAGGCTTAGAAGCATACACAAAATAATCTTGGTGATAATAACTAGGTATAGCCTTGATGTTTACGTCCAGAACATTACCCAAAGTATCCACGGCCCTTAATTTCTTTGACTTATTGCCCTGGATGACCCACTCACGCGGTACCGGGAGTTCCCCTGACAAGGTAGGTTGGGCAAGCTCTGGTTTAGAGGGGTTCAAAAGAACCCATGACTCGTCTGGCCCATAAAGTAAGGGCATAGCTACCTTTCTAAGAGGCGCTTTGTCTAGAGGGGGTGGATTGACATCCGTTATGACCCTGACATTTGAAGTTGTCAATGCCGCCGTAGCAGGCCTAGTGATCCCTGATGTTAACAGAGTGGGAGGGTTAGGGATCTTAGATAAATCAATCGAAGTCATCAGAGGCCGTACCGTAGAACTTGTCGTGGGAGCCCCCAAGTCCATTGTGGGGTTTTCCTGTTGTTGGCCAAAAAATTTAGATAAAGCATGAGTAAGCAGCCCATTAATTTCTTGTGCCGTAACAAACTGGTTTGATGAAGAACTTACAGGTGAATCATTAGTATCCTGTGCGGCGTCCAAGCCTGAGCCTGACCCTTGTCCTTCCATCTCCGAAATTATTGAAACTTCGTCTTTCTCCTCCTGATCCTCCTGAGAAGACCCCGCCGAGGCAGGGGTACCTTGTTGCCAAGATAAGTCTGGGATAGAGGATGGGATCGCCGCGTCCCTGTGGACATCGGCTACTGTGTGACTCGTTTGAGTCGGACGTGGGTGGTCAGACCCTGGTTGAGCAAACCGCCAAACACCGAGGCCCTGGCCTACGCTCTCTTGAGAGTCTGAAACATTCTCAATTACTGAACCCCCTGAACTTTCCAATTCCAGGGTTAAAATATTAAGTGGCAAATCCTCTTTTGGGACAGGCACTGCACTGGACTCTTTCCTTTTTGGAGGATTTATGGCTACAGTGTGACCGCGAACTATTCTTAGATCTGGAGAAATCCTCGCCGTGACCACTGGTGGAACCTTCCGTCCTACTCTTCTTACTCGCCGGTGAAGAGGCACGACTAGATGACTGGTGTCTAAGAGGAGACCTAGACCGAGATCTCGCCCGAGACGAGGAGGCGGATACCGGGGGTGTAGGCTCTCTTGGGCGTTTAGGTGTAGCAGCAGAAGATACAGAACCCTGACCAGTCTCCGCCGGCTTAATACTCGTGACTCTAGAGGAACGTTTAGGGGGAGGGTGTTCGGAGAGCAATCTATCCCAAAGAGGGACGTTGTCACATTGAAGTGATTTATGCGCAACAATGGTAGTGTAGGCTGACATCTGTTGCCTGACCTCTCTCAACGCTACCGCCGCGGTCTTATCATTATCACAAAGGACCTTTACAGCTAATTGGGAGCAAAAAGAACAATTACGCATAACCCAGAGACCCCTTGAACGGTCTAGACATTTAACACACCTTATGCAAAGGGTATGCGCAAAAATAGGGATACCAGCACAAGCAGGGGTAGTGCACAAAGCAAAAACTGGGGCCACGGTAGCCATGACAGAGACTGGTGGGAGGAAAACTACTGCCGGGTCTGTATTGGTCCGCCGGAGCTCAGCTCTGGAAAAAAAGAAAATTTCCAGGAATTAATGCTCATAAGGTTAACCCAACATGTTCGCACACAAGTGTTAATAACCCGCCGGGTAACGAGATGTAATGACACAACGAACACAGCTCGCTACGCGGCGGGGTTCAGAATATCTAAACAAATCTTTTGTTAAAGAAAGTGAAGAATACCCTCTGATATAATATAACGGTCCAGCATGGCGCTTATAGTCTCTTGGTGGTGGTGACTGTCTCAAGATTCAATTTTGTAACAAAGCAACCCCCCATAAAGACGCCGGCCCTTGAAATATTTTAGTAGAATAGCACAGGGCAGGATGATACGAGATCTGATGTCTAACGAATTGTCACAAAAGATCGCCGTAAGTTTGAAGGCGGCGATACCTAATTGTATCACTAAATTAAGTGGTTAAATCGAAATCGAATTTTGTAAATTCCTTAGTTCCTCCACCTAGGAGCACCCACCGGGTGTGAAGAATCGATATTAACCTAATTGAACCTTCAATCGCCGTAAGTGTAAAGGCGGCGATACACATAGTATCACTTAAAATGGATTGGTTAACTAACTGAAAGACATAAGTCGTTCATCCCACCCTACCCAGGTACACCCGCCGGGTGAGATGTCCAAACGTTAACCCCATAAGTTCCTGTCCCCACTTCTTTGTAAAAGATCGCCGGGGAGGAAAGCCTAAAACAACAGCTAGGTTTTTCATGTGGTTTTTGTAAAACCGGGTAGAAAAACTACATAACGTATGTCCGCATGAACAACGTTTTATAGATGGGTACAGCCATCCCGCCGGGAATCAAAGGAGGCCTGAAACCAGGCACCCACAGAGACGCAGTCCTGGAGAGCCACAGACACCCCAACGCCGGGGAAACAAGCCAGTGTTAACAACCACGTGTGGCCCAACACGGCTCTTGGCCGGGATTTTTTCATGGTGAAACCGAGGGAAAAAACCCGCCGGAAGGAAACCCACCCTGAACAGACACCATCTGAATAAACAAGAGACACGAGGAGAGCCACGCACGACTAACCCAAGGTCACTCAATAATCCGTGGAATTAGCCAATACACAACTAAACCAGGAAACAATTATAGTCCGAGGAATTAGCCAATACACAACTAAAACCCGGATACACATGACACAGTAGGGCATATTTATAAATAATAAACAATAACACTAGTACATGTGGCAAAGCTACGAGCGGCTGGCTAGGCCTAGGTAGACGGCATAATAAATATTGAAATATACACAAACACTGGAAATATCACAACAGGAACCATCGCCACACTTGCTCACACAAAATTTTGACACAACAAAGAAACCAACACTACAGTTTATACACAATACATAAGATCAGTGATGGAATACGCAAGCCCAGCCTGGGCTTCTAACCTAGCTGAAACACATCACAAGATCTTACAGACTATTCAAAACAAAGCCCGAAAAATTATTACAGGCTGCACAGCTACTACACCCACAGATCACCTACATCAAGAAACCAAAATCCTCAAAGTCAAAGACCATCTGGACATGAGAGGCACCCAATTTCTGGCAGCAGCCTCTACGAACCAACACCACCCACTACACTACATGGCAACACACCCACAGACACCAAGAAATATCAAAACAACACCCAGCACATGGTATCACACACAAATACTGTCCTCTCTCCCTCCCTGCCCACCCTAAACCAACTTCCAAGAGCACATCCATACTCATATCTCTCGCCGATCCATCCACTCACTCATAGACAACACGCAGCTGCAAGCACGACCTCACGAAATCCATCCTTCCGTATCCTCCCTTCCCCGCGAGGACAGAGTCCACCTGGCCAGGCTGAGATGCGGACACCATCCAGCTCTTCTGAGCTATCAGAAGAGACTGGATGACTCCGTCGTTGACACCTGCCCAGGATGTAACACAGCACCCCATACCATCAAACACATCATAGAAGACTGCATTTCACACAACCACTTACGCCAACAACACAATCTACACTCAATGAGAGCTCTGTGGGAAAGCCCGATCGCGGCCATGGCCTTCCTCAGGGACTCGGGGCGTTTCGGCCAGGCAGCTTAGGGAACAACAACAACAACAACAACTATCATCAGTCGATGTTTTATAGGTTTACGTATCTTGATATTCTAGATTTGTCTTTCCTCTATATTTTGTGATATAATACATTGTATTATGGGAGTTGCAGGGTCTGGTAAATGAGTTTGGAACAGTGTGCGAAAAACGGAATTTGAAGGTAAATGTGGGGAAGAGCAAGGTTATGGTTTTCGAAAAGGGTGAAGTCACAGAGTGTGAGGTGAAGCTGAACGGTCAGGCTATGGAGATCGTCAACTCTTTTAAGTATCTGGGCAGTGTGTTGAGTAAAGATGGGACTATGGATGAAGAAGTACGGGAGAGGGTACAACAGGGGAAGAGGGTTGTAGGAACGCTGAAAGCAGTAATAAGAAATAGGGTGGTCAGTATGGAAGTGAAAAAATTGTGAGCCAAGCAGCCAGATGCTTGGCAGGGTAGTGAAGCATTGAGATAGTGGCTCAAAGTTCAGTCAGGTGTCCAAATCATAAACCAGGCCACCGGAAAGCCAAATTTGGAAGCTTAGCCAGAGAATTGTAGTGTAGCTTAATTATATAATGTGAGTACAGTAACCTTGTGCAAATAACATATAGCTCAGTATACTATCCACCATACAAATAGAATGTTGTGTGCCATAATGCAATCTATAGACATTCTCTATGAAGAAAAGTCAGCCACCACATTGCTAGCTACTTGCCAAGCCCTTTAGATCATGGGCCAATCACCTCTTCCTGCCAGGTCACCATCACAAATGACTTTACACCCTCAGGATCACAAGAACTTATATATTTTACATAAGAGTTCTCTCTCGTGGCTGCTGCATGATGATACATGTATGTTATTGCTCTGTATTAACTCACAATAATCGCATCTACAGGTAATTTATTATTATTTTGTCTACCGGTATGTTGAAGGAGACAAAAGGTAAAGCTGTCTGCAACAAGTGTCTCCCCCATAGTTGAAAGAGCGACAGTCGCCATTTTAAAGTTTTTTTTTGGCACATTGGAAGGAAGTGTGGTGTTCTTGCTTAGTGTAATGAAATGAATTGGAGGAGGAGGTGTTTGTGAGAGCTAGCTGGATTACTCTCTGTGTAGGTGAGACACAAACAGAAACAGTGAGGGAAGCCAGACAATCTATGAGGCCTCTCCTGGGTATTGCCTTGCTCAATTGGTGTCTACAATCTCCCCAATAAATACATCCAAAGAAAGAACAAAGTCCATACTACCGGTATACAAAAAAAAATAAAAAAAAAATATGATATTATTACTGTCAAAAACAATAGATAGCCTAATAAAATATTCAATCCTTCTTCTGAGCTCCCATCGTCCTATTTTTTTTTTGTATGCTGAGCAATAGTTTTGTTTATATGAAGTAAGAATTGTTGACGCACTTTCCAATGGTCTCATCAGAATTTGTTTATCGTCAGTAGTGTATTTTTGTATGAAAAAAAAAGATACACAATATCGTGCGATTCATAAACATAGCGGAGTATCCAATTTTTTTTAATCTACGTAGAATTTCACCCGCAATAATTACCTTTACTACAATGTATCTATATATCTATCTATTGCCTGACGCCGTGATCCCCGAAGGGGTGGCCACGAACGAACCGCCCCCATGCACCTCTGTCCCCAGTCAGTCGACGCCCCTCCCCCAACCAGCACCGCCTTCGTTCATATACTTCCTCACTCCATCCTTCCACCTCTCTTTCGGTCTACCTCTCCCTCTCTGTCCCTCCACCTCGCTCTCATACACCCTCATAGTCATTCTCTCGCTTTCCATACGTTCCATATGGCCGAACCATCTCAAGTTGTTCCTTTTCACACTTTCCAGCACATCTACCTCCACACCACACCTCCTTCTTACTTCCTCATTAGTCTGTCTATCCCTCCATGTAACTCCGCACGCACTTCTTAAGTAATTCATTTCCACTGCTCTCACTCTTGGTCTGAGTCTCTCAACCAACGTCCATGCTTCGCTTCCGTAAGTCAGTGTCGGGATTACCACACTGTCATGCAAGGACTTCTTCACTTCCATACTGACCACCCTATTTCTTATTACTGCTTTCAGCGTTCCTACAACCCTCTTCCCCTGTTGTACCCTCTCCCGTACTTCTTCATCCATAGTCCCATCTTTACTCAACACACTGCCCAGATACTTAAAAGAGTTGACGATCTCCATAGCCTGACCGTTCAGCTTCACCTCACACTCTGTGACTTCACCCCTTTCGAAAACCATAACCTTGCTCTTCCCCACATTTACCTTCAAATTCCGTTTTTCGCACACTGTTCCAAACTCATTTACCAGACCCTGCAACTCCCATAATACAATGTATTATATCACAAAATATAGAGGAAAGACAAATCTAGAATATCAAGATACGTAAACCTATAAAACATCGACTGATGATAGTTGTTGTTGTTGTTGTTTTTCCCTAAGCTGCCTGGCCGAAACGCCCCGAGTCCCTGAGGAAGGCCATGGCCGTGATCGGGCTTTCCCACAGAGCTCTCATTGAGTGTAGATTGTGTTGTTGGCGTAAGTGGTTGTGTGAAATGCAGTCTTCTATGATGTGTTTGATGGTATGGGGTGCTGTGTTACATCCTGGGCAGGTGTCAACGACGGAGTCATCCAGTCTCTTCTGATAGCTCAGAAGAGCTGGATGGTGTCCGCATCTCAGCCTGGCCAGGTGGACTCTGTCCTCGCGGGGAAGGGAGGATACGGAAGGATGGATTTCGTGAGGTCGTGCTTGCAGCTGCGTGTTGTCTATGAGTGAGTGGATGGATCGGCGAGAGATATGAGTATGGATGTGCTCTTGGAAGTTGGTTTAGGGTGGGCAGGGAGGGAGAGAGGACAGTATTTGTGTGTGATACCATGTGCTGGGTGTTGTTTTGATATTTCTTGGTGTCTGGGTGTGTTGCCATGTAGTGTAGTGGGTGGTGTTGGTTCGTAGAGGCTGCTGCCAGAAATTGGGTGCCTCTCATGTCCAGATGGTCTTTGACTTTGAGGATTTTGGTTTCTTGATGTAGGTGATCTGTGGGTGTAGTAGCTGTGCAGCCTGTAATAATTTTTCGGGCTTTGTTTTGAATAGTCTGTAAGGTCTTGTGATGTGTTTCAGCTAGGTTAGAAGCCCAGGCTGGGCTTGCGTATTCCATCACTGATCTTATGTATTGTGTATAAACTGTAGTGTTGGTTTCTTTGTTGTGTCAAAATTTTGTGTGAGCAAGTGACCTGAGGGCGTTAAGTCTGGGTGTCAGTTTCTTTTTCGTGTTTGTGATGTGGTGTTTGAATGTCATATGAGTATCATATGTTACTCCTAGGATTTTGGGTGAGTGTGTATGTGTTAGGGGTGTGTTGTTTATGGTGAGTCGAGGGATGTATTCGTGTTCTCCTGTCCAGCTTGTGAGCAGGGTTGCGGTGGATTTGGCTGGGGCTAGATTAAGTCTGTTTGTAGTGCACCAGCCATGTAGTGTGTTGAGATACGGTTGAAGGAGATCTGTTGGTGTGTTTGGGTCATGGTGTGTGCATGTGAGTGTTATGTCGTCTGCATAAGAGGCTAAGTTTATTTGGGGTATATTGGGTATATTTATGTCGTGTATGTACAGATTGAAGAGTGCGGGCGATAGGACGGATCCTTGTGGGACTCCGTTTGGAAAGTTTCTGATTCTAGATGACTGACCGGCAAAAGATACATGTGCACATCTGCCTGCTAGGAAGTTGGCCATCCACCTTTTTGTGTTGTTGTTGTTGTTGTTCCCCTAGCTGCCTGGCCGAACAGCCCCGAGTCCCTGAGGAAGGCCATGGCCATGATCGGGCTTTCCCACAGAGCTCTCATTGAGTGTAGATTGTGTTGTTGGAGTAAGTGGTTGTGTGAAATGCAGTCTTCTATTATGTGTTTAATGTGTTTAATGGGTCCTTGGAGCGGCTTCGGTCGCGCCGGGAATTTCCACCTTTTTGTGTTGTAGATTTTGTTTGTTAGGTTTTGGCGGGGGATGGCATCGAAGGATGTACTAATGTCGAGTGTGGCTAGTAGTGATCTGTGTGATGGTCTAGCTGAGTTGATGCCGTCAAAAGCTCTTTCTGTAAGGTCTGTGAGAAGAGTGTTTGTGGAGTGCAGTGGCCTGAAGCCATGTTGTGTTGGAGCTAGGGGTAGGTCGGGTGTAATTAGTAATTAGTAATTACTGATGATAGTAGAAATTGATGCCGGGTAAATTATTTTATTTTTTGGAACTTATTCGACTTCTGATCACCATATTTCAAAAGTCAGACTTTACCCTTTTCATCATTCATATGGTGAGGAGGGTGGAGAGGCTACAGGAGGAGGAAATCAGGGAAGAGTACAGGAGAGCAGTAGAAAGACGACTAGGTGGGTTCGACCTGGAAGATATGGAGGAAGTGGAGGAGATAAGCAAGGTGTTTAAGGAAGAGATCTGTGCAGCATGTGAGGAGGTGTGTGGAGTGAGAAGAGGGAGGGGAGCAAAAGGTACAGCATGGTGGACAGAAGAGGTAAAAATAGCTGTGGAAGACAAAAAGAAAGCGTATAGAGAGTGGTTGGGTAGTAGAAGGAATGAAGATTTGGAGAGGCAGAAACGAGCGAGGTACGTTGAGAGAAAGAGAGTGGTGAAGAGAGTAGTGAAGGAAAGTAAGAGAAGAGTAGATGAGGAATTTGGAAGGATTCTGAGTGTAAAGTGGAGGGAGTGTAAGAAACTGTTCTGGAAAGAAGTCAAGAAAGTTAGGGAAACAGTAAGGGTGTGAAAGATAAGAATGGGAGAATGCTAGCCGAGAAGCAAGAGAGAGTCAAAAGATGGAGGGAGTACTTCAATGAGTTGCTAAATGTAAGGAATGAAGAGCCAGCAAACATTGTTGGATATGGTATGGGAGGGAGAAGAGAAGAAGTAGTGGAGGAGGAGGTGGGGATCAGGAGGTCAGAAGTGTGGGAAGCTATGAAAAGAGTGAAGTTGGGGAAAGCACCAGGAACAGATGGAGTGTGTGGGGAAATGTTGAGTTATGGTGGTGAGATAGTGATCGAATGGGTATGGAAAATGTGCAAACTACCATGGGAGAAGGGGAATGCGCCCGATGACTGGAAGAGTGGCATAATAGTCCCCCTATATAAGGGCAAAGGGGAAAGAGGAGTGTGTGGTAACCACCGAGGAATATGTCTTTTAAGCGTAATAGGGAAGGTGTACAGTAGGGTAGTGATTGAGAGAGTGAGAGTGAGAACGGAGAAATGGATAGGCGACGAGCAGAGAGGTTTTAGGAAGGGAAGAGGATGTGTAGATCAGATTTTTACCCTGAATTGTGTTGTGGAGAAATATCTGGAGAAGCAACAAAAGGTGTATGTTGCCTTTATGGACTTGGAGAAGGCCTATGACAGAGTGGATAGAGAAGGTATGTGGAAAGTACTTAGAATATACGGAGTAGATGGCAGGTTGCTGAAAGCAGTGAAGAGCATGTATGAGGGTGCAAAGGCGGCAGTACGTGTGGATAATGAGCAGAGCGAGATCTTCGACCTGAGTGTTGGATTGAAACAGGGGTGTGTGATGTCCCCGTGGTTGTTTACTGTATATATGGATGGAGTCATGAAAGAAATACTAGGAAGAGCAGTGGATGTTGGTGTATCGCTGAAAATGGAGGGAAATGAGTGGAAGCAAGTGGTCTTGCCACTGGACTGGTAATCCAATGGACCCGGGTTTGAATCCCAATATGTCAATGGGAAGATATTATTGGGATGGAATTTGTGCTGTACCTAGTTTCAGTGCATTACCACAGCACACCGAAATGCCAAAAAAATAGCCTCATTGTTCCCTGATTAAGTAGCATTGTATGAATATTCCCATATTCAAAATATGTTACAGGGGGGCAATGCCTAGTGAGTTAATTGCTCAATAGGTGGCGTTCTGAGAGTGAGGGTCCGAGTGTGGGGGATGAGACGGTGAAATGCAGAGGCGAAGCGGCTACAGAGATGGAGTTCCTTCGAGCCGGGGTGCTTCGCATGTCTCACTCCCTAGACTGGAACAAGACCTCACGGGCCTCACCGTGTTCAGCGGTGTAGTGTAAAGGCTCTCAGCCTATGCCCGAGAGGGAGTAGTTGGAATATATATATAAAAAAAAAAAAAAAAAAAAAAAATGCTGTTTGCGGATGACACAGTTCTGATGAGCGATAATGAATGGGAGTTGCAGGGTGGCCACTGTATGTTAGCAAAAAACAAAACAAATGTCCGACCTCACATGCATTGAACATAATGTAGATGAATATAGTTTTCTGATATGGGCATGAAACTGCTATATAATATTGCAGTTTCATAGCCTACATTAAATCCAAGTAGTGGTAATTACAGTATATTGTTTCAGTAGAGTATAGGTAGCAATATATTTAGTGTAGCTTAATCCTACGATTATCGTGTCGGCTATCAAACTCATCAACAAAACTCTCCAAATCAATCGCCTCAGCCGAGCACTTTCAATCGATAGTAGAGCGATGTTACTCAATCTGTCACTGGTCATAACATTTCACTAATTTCATTTTTGAAAAACTTCTTTCACATGAAGCGCTGGTAACAGGAAGAATTACAGCTATGAACAATAGTTTGTACAAACAAATGTTCCTCGTTATTTTTTACATTTGTATTGCCTTTTAGAGTTTATTATTATTTTCCATACCTTTTTATTGGTTTTTATCTTGCTTTATTTCATCTACTAACTTATTTTCATGTTCTTCTTTAGCCTTTACTTTTATCATTACCTGTACTTTATTCTTCTGCCTTTTGTGAGCCTCAAAATGTTCTTCTTTCACCTCTAAAATGTTTTCCTTTCTTTTTCCCTTTGTTTACTTGGCGTCGCTAGTAACATTCGAGTCTGCGTGAAATTCAGAACATAGTTCTAATAATACAATCACTGTAATAATAATAAACATTGAAGAATTTAGAATAATATTATATTATAATAACATTAACAATATCAGAAACTTTAAAGTAAAATTATATGCATGTCGTCATGAATGAAAACGGATATGGCAGGCGAAAGACTAAGGATAACTATAATGTTTTATTTCTTTATGGTGATACGAGGTTTTGGTTAGTTGGTTACATGTTATGAACTTATGATGATGTTACATAATACCTTGGGTAATGGCTAAAGCCCAATTATCATTACATTATCCATTGTGTTTATTATCAAGGAGTCAAAATGCCATTACCAGTTTTACCACATTATAATATCAGATGTAGGAATATTAACTGGGGGGGCCAACCCAGGGGCCAGCCCAAATTCTGGCCCCCTGGCCCCCCCCCCCCCCCCTTAGAAACGCCACTTTGCGGGAGAGGGTGCAACAGGGGAAGAGGGTTGTAGGAACGTTGAAAGCAGTAACAAAAAATAGAGTGGTCAGTATGGAAGTGAAGAAGTCCTTGCATGACAGTGTGGTAATCCCGACACTAACTTACGGAAGCGAAGCATGGACGTTCGTGGAGAGACTCAGACCAAGAGTGAGAATGGTGGAAATGAGTCACTTGAGAAGTGCGTGCGGAGTTACATGGAGGGATAGACAGACGAATGAGGAAGTAAGAAGGAGGTGTGGTGTGGAGGTAGATGTGCTGGAAAGTGTGAAAAGGAACAACTTGAGATGGTTCGGCCATATGGAACGTATGGGAAGCGAGAGAATGACTAAGAGGGTGTACGAGAGCAAGGTGGAAGGACAGAGAGGGAGAGGTAGACCGAAGGAGAGGTGGAAGGATGGAGTGAGGAAGTATATGAATGAAGGTGGTGCTGGTTGGGAGGAGGGGCGTCGACTGACTGGGGACAGAGGTGCTTGGGGGCGGTTCGTTCGTGGCCACCCCTTCGGGGATCATGGCATCTGGCAATAGATAGATAGATAGATAGATCATTCTTATTTCTAACTTTTTCCTTAGAGTGGTAAAGGCAATGGGGCCATAATGGTGTGCCCCATGGTTCCCTAGTGTCTTACTTTCACAGCCTACTGGCACAAGTCGGCCTCTCTCTGGCGTAGGGATGCGGCGACCCCACCGCCCGCCACTTTGGTGGTGCAACCAACATATAGGGCAATGATCTTCTCAACTGTAGCTCTAGTCCCATCCATTCATACGCTGACGACGCTACCTTACACTACTCAATTAGTTTTCCAGAACGCCCCAGCCAGCAATCCCTCAAAGACAACGTAATGAAGCCATACAACACTTATCTTCTGATCTAACTACTATTTCCAATTGGGGCAGATAAAACCTTGTTGCCTTTAACGCTTCCAAAACCAAATTTCACCATCTATCTACCCGTCCGGAACTCCCAGCGGACTATCCCTTATTCTTCAACAATACAAAAATCAATCCTTCATCTTCTCTCAATATTTTTAGTGTCTCTTTTTCTTCTGCTCTCACTTGGAAGGACTATATTGCCAGTCTTGCTAAAGCAGCCTCCCATAAGCTGGGTGTGCTCAACCACCTCAAGGGGTTCTTTACCCCTGCACAGCTTCTTGCTCTGTACAGGGGCACAGTGCGTCCTTGTATTGATTATTGTTCACATGTGTGGGGAGGATCCTCTCACACCGCACTCCTAGACAAAGTAGAAAGGAAGGCCTTTCGTCTCATTAATTCCCGCCCACTCACCAACTCTCTCTTCGCCGCAATGTTGCATCTCTCTCGCTATTCTATCGCTACTACAATAATCAGTGCTCCTCAGAGCTTTCGCAGTGTATACCACCTTCTCTACGTAGGGTATGTGGTACCTGTCTTGCAACACAATCCCACCCCTACTCAGTGCAACTCTCCAACCCAAGAGTGAAACATTACTCTCAGACTTTCTTTATTCAACAGCTGAGCTCTGGAACTCTCTCCCAGAATCAGTCTTTCCCTCCTCCTATGACTTAAATTGCTTCAAACTTTGTGTGTCCAGGCATTTTTGCTCGAACGTCCCTTGATTTTGGCCTTGTCACTCTTTCAACTATGGAGGAGGCACTCGCTACAGGCAGTTCAGCCTTTTGTCTCCCTCACTCACATAGAAAAAAAAATTATAAAGAGAATATAATTAACTAACTTCCTAGGCATAATAGTTTTATTTTTTAATACTCATAATATGATTTATGGTGGAATTCCTGTCTAGACTTACCTTTGAACTTAACTGTTGAATGTAATCTGGCCACTAGTGTATAATTATGAGAGATATTCACCTGTGTTGAACTTACAGTATATGTGCTTATAAATAATTTATATAATTTTATATTACTCACGAATGCTCTGCAGGGGTCCAGTTTAAAGAGCTGGGGAATCATACCTCGCCTTCTACCTGTCACTACAAAACTGAGATCACTGCCTCTCTGAGCTGAGTGGGCGAGCCTGCCGGATTGAACCCAGTGTTGCCAATGGCTTAATTTTCTTTACCATAACTAAAACTAAAACTTATCTTGACCCAATTTTCACATTGCTCGAGTTTTAAGTTTTTGTTCACCAAATTTTTGAAATTTTAGTCACACAATTTGCGTGGTTGTACACTTTGGACAAAACCTCCAAATCACGCGATTCGCGGTTCTGATCCTCAGGGGATCAGTACTCTAGATTCTAGAAAACATAAATATTTACACTTTAGTAAGGCTTTGATACTGATATATTTTTGTTCTTCTATTTTTGTTTTTGTTTTACAGTATTTATATATTTTGTTATTAACTAACATAGTGACCCAACAAGACATAATCAAGAACTGTAACAGTTATATTTTTGTTAAGTCTAGCAGTCCTACTGCAGTCATAAGCCCAGACAGTTATACTCATAGGTTCTCTTCAAGCAATCATGAATAATGTTTAGGAATCGCTCTCAACTACGAATGATTTTGAGATGTGAGAAGATGTGATTCAACTTAACCAAGCTGCTGGCAAGTTAAGGGTTATTATAGCTTTAGTGTTAACAAACCAAAAGCTGACTTTAATCAAGAGCTGGCTTAGTACTAAATGCTAACTTAGGAAGTAGAACTTACCATGCTAGGATGTGATTTAGAAAACCAGAATCTAGTTTAGCAAACAAGAAGTAACTTAGGCATCCTGGGGTAAACTCAACAAACAAAAGCTAAATTAGTCAACCTTACGTAAGTTTAATACAATGATGAGGATTTGTAAACTAATGACAGTTCTTGTTCCAGGTTCACAACTGAAGTCACTCATCTGGAAGAAGCAACATATTTTTTTTAATTGATTGATCGATAATGGTTCTATATAGTATGATCACATCTTGGTGTTTTGAATAGTTTTTGAATTGACAAACATTCTTGTTGGCTCCTATGCAAACATTTGTTTATAACTCAGTAAATGAACAATAACTTTCCTGAAGAGTATAATGGAGATGTTGGAGGAAAGTTTAGTTGTTAAGTTGGAGAATGAAGAGACAACACAATATGAAGAGGAAGAGTTGGAATTTGAAGGAACCAATGACATGAAATTTGAAGAGGGAATTTTGTACTTAAAAGGAACCAATGAAATTAAGTGTGAAGAGAAAGGGTTGGACTTTGAAGGAATTGGGGAAGTGTTAGAGAGTGGAAAAGAGAAGATTAGTAAAATTGAAGCCATATACTGTGTAGATGGAATTCTTCAAAATGATTCAAGTGAAATTTCTGATAACAATTATGAAAAAGACATCCATGACACAGGAACCCTAAAGCAAAAAGACAAGAAACATCAGTGTCAGGTATGTGGTAAAAGGTTTGGTAAAAAGAATGATCTGACTCGTCACTTTGTAGTTCATTCAGGATTGAAGGACTTTAAGTGCGAGGTCTGTGGGAAAATGTTTGGTAGGAAATCTTACCTTGCCAAGCATTTATTAAATCATTCAGGAGTGAAGGAATTCAAGTGTGGGTATTGTGATAAAGGTTTCTCACAGAAGGAAGGCCTCACCAGACATTTACTAATACATTCAGACGTAAAACCATTTAAATGTGAGCATTGTGATAAAGGTTTCTCACGTAAGGATTACCTCACTACTCATTTACTAGTTCATTCAGAAGTAAAACGATTCAAATGTGAGCAATGTGATAAACGTTTTTCACGCATGCATTTCCTCACCACACATTTAGTAGTACATTCATCAGTAAAATCATTCAAGTGTGAGGATTGTGATAAATGTTTCGCACACAAGTATCACCTCACCAGACATTTACGAGTACATTCAGAAGTAAAACCATTCAAGTGTGAGCATTGTGGGAAAGGTTTCAAACAGAAGGGTGACCTCGCCAGACATTTTACAGTACATTCAGAAGTAAAACCTTTCAAGTGTGAGCAGTGTGATAAAGGTTTCAAACACAAGGGTGACCTCGCCGGACATTTGGTAGTACATTCAGAAGTAAAACCATTCCAATGTGAGCTTTGTGATAAAAGTTTCTCACGGAAGGGTAAACTCGCCTTGCACTTAAAATTACATTCAGAAGTAAAGGCATTCAAGTGTGAGCATTGTGGTAAAGGTTTCTCACGGAAGGATTACCTAGCCACACATATATTAATACACTCCGATGTAAAACCATTCAAGTGTGAGCATTGTGATAAAGCTTTCACGCATAAGGATCGCCTCACCACACATTTACTTGTACATTCAAAAGTAAAACCATTCAAGTGTGATCATTGTGATAAAAGTTTCTTACGGAAGGTACACCTCGCCTCACATTTACTAGTACATTCAAAATTAAAGCCATTCAAGTGTGAGCATTGTGATAAATATTTCTCGCATAATAGTAACCTAACCAGACATTTACTAAAACATTAACCCCTACTGTACCAGAGCAATTTACAGTTTATCTATCTATCTATCTATTGCCGGACGCTGTGATCCCCAAAGGGGTGGCCATGAATGAATTGCCCCCCCCCATGCACCTCTGTCCCCAGTCAGTTGATGCCCCTGCTCCCATTCAGCACCTCTTTCACGCATATACGGTACTTCTTAACTCCATCCTTCCACCTCTCTCTCGGTTTACCTCTCCCTCTCTGTCCTTCCACCTCACTCGTACACTCTCTTAGTTATTCTCTCGCTTCCCATGTTCCACATAGCTGAACCATCTCAAGGTGTTCTTTTTCACACTTTCCAGCTCATCTACATCCACACCACACTGCTCTTGTACTTTCTCGTTCGTCTGTCTATCCCTCCATGCAACTCCGCACGCACTTCTCAAGTAATTCATTTCCACCCCTCTCACTCTTGGTTTGTCTCTCACAACATCCATGCTTCACTCCTGTAGGCTAAATCAATGTCGGGATTACCACACTATCATGCAAGGACTTCTTTACTTCCATGCTGACCACCCTATTTCTTGTTACTGCTTTCAGCGCTTCTACAACCCTCTTTCCCTGTTGCATCCTTGTCCTCACTTCTTCCTCCACACTCCCATCTTTACTCAACACACTGCCCAAATATTTAAATGAGCTGACATTTTCCATAGCCTGACCATTCAACCTCACCTCACATTGTGACTGCAACCCTTTCAAAGACCATAACCTTCTGATAATGTTTTTCACACACTGTTCCATGCATATTTACCAGACCCTGCATCTCCATTTACTATCGCTCATCAGAACTCAATACCAGGCATTTTCGCAAAAATATTTTTTCCGCGGCGCGACATGATGCATCACTCACAAAAGCTGGGGAGTATTTGAATGTGACGGATAGGAATGACTAGCTGACACTCGCCGTATTGCCAATACCTAGCAGTAAGGCCTGGGGGTCGTGTTAGCGGGTCCCGCTCGCTATTAGCAGATAACACGGCTCAAGTACTAGTGATGAACTATGTTCGACGCTCGCACTAGTGAAAAACTGGTATACTGACGAACTACGTTTGACACTGGTACTGAATAGGTTAAGGAGTGAAAAAATTCAAGTATGATCACTGTGATACGGTAAATGTTGCACTCTAAAGGGTGACTACATCACACATTTTTTTGGTACATTCAAGATTATTATTATTCAAGTGTGGGAAGGGTGACTTCACAAGACATATACTAGTACAGTTAGGTCTCGATATACGCGGTTAATTCGTACCATGTTCATGCCGTGTATATAAAAACCGTGTACTGTATTAGAAAAAACAGACCTTATGGGAATTAATTTAATTCCTTACAGCCACTTTCCCAAAGTTCCCTATTTGAGCCTTTAGCCTACCTTAAGTCAACATTATACCACCAACAAAAACTTATTTGCGTGTCAAGAAGGCAATAACAGCATCAATAAGAACTGTTTTGGACCTGCTACTGACCTATTTGCGTGTCAGGCACACAATACTGTATCCTGCAACATAAACAAACCACACTCTCTGTTTTGTGTCGTCTGCTACGACCCGGGCGGTCCGGCACCGACCCAGAGTTGCAGCAGTATCCCCGTTGCCTGCAAATGTCCATATATATACACATTTTTGCAGTGTTGTGGCTGACCTTGGAATTTTTGGTTTACCTCGTCCAAACTAATCCGTGTATACGAAACGTGCGTATATCGAGACCTGACTGTACAGTAAAATTCCTGAAATCTAGCAGCCGATTTACCAGCACTCCCAAGAATCTTATTTCTTAATTTAATAATGTGGACAAGTCTGGTAAACAAAGCAAAAAAGCAGTGAACATGACTGATAAGTACAGTAGTATTCACCAAGCTAATTTGTGAACCCCCCATTTATTGTGTTTTGTTTAGGCTACTGGTATACTAATGTACCGGTAGTGTCGATCGATCTCTAGCGGGAGTCTAAATCTGAGTCTCATCTTTGTCGCTTTTGTTTGCATGATGAAATACTGTTAGAATAAATTACTTTAGCATGTTTTAATATACATTAACCCACTCACTGCGGCTGACAAACATATAGTCCTATGTAAAAAAAAAGGCTATAGGCTACTGTGGGTGACGTACATATTCGTTTTGGTAGTATCGGCTGAGTTGGTTACACCAAACCACCCCGATTGTTGCCAGAGACTTCCAGGAGGTTCTAAGCTTGCCACCTATACTTATATCAGTGTGTTTAGTGCATTGGTTGAGGAAGAGTGTGTGTACAAAGAAGGTGCTTTAGAAGCTGAACATGAATGAAAACAGGGCCACTTCTCCATGTAATTGTGACAGCTATATACCAGGTATGAATATGAGGTTCATTTCATCTTAATTTCAACAATTCATACTGTCTTGTAAGCACAAAACAACATAATACTGTAATGATAAATGTTGTCTTCAACAACATAATACTGTATACCAATGGTAAATATCGTCTAGTTATCGTGAGTGTAAAGGAACAAGAAAATCTTATATTATCGCTCACAAGTGTAATGTGGGGGGTCGGCATTCAGCGACGGAACACGCATATTAGTGATGGATTTTGCTCAGTGGTGTGAGGAGTTTGGGAAGGTATGATGCAGTGGCGTAGCTAAGGGGAGGTACATGCTCCCCCATGAGAATCCTGGGCCCCTCCCAACGGCCCTATAAGGATATATACATTACAGACTGTACAGTATTATTAAGTTTCGTACTGCGATGAAAGTGCACATATTTTAACGATCATTGTCTGAAATAATAAATAGTTACCCATGGAATAGTTTTCTTTCGTTGCCTGCCGGTACAATAGTTTACGCACTATTGAATATTGTATGTATTTTGATATTTTAAATAATTTCTCATCTAAATGATTAGTTAACTCATAAGCTGCGTAGCTATGGTATTTGAAAGTGCCCGCCATGCGAAGGTACTGTACTGTATTTTGGTTCATTCATGACCAAAATCGTCATATTTAACATATACAGGTATATCATAATTAGTTATCCATGTTTTTTTTTTTTTTTTTTTTTAAGAGACAATGAACGGAGGAAGGAAAAACACAGATAAAACAAAAAGGTCCATGTGCCTAAAGGCATCCTCCATTCATAAAATGTTTGTAACAACTGGATTTAAACATTTGTAGATTGTAAGTTTGTGGAAAGCAATTCGAGGGAAGTGAATTCCAAAGAGTAGTAGCTCTGGGGATAAATTAATTCTGATATGCAGAAGTTCTGCATTGTGGAGGAGAAAGTGTAAATTCATGGGCGCTCTCAGCTGCCCTAGTTCTACGGGGAAAGATGTGGAGAGGCGGCACAATTGAAGCAAGTTCCTCGGAACAATTGCTGTGAAAATATCTGTAGAATAATGCAAGGGATGCAACGTTTCTTCGTATGGATAATGTACACTAGGAAGGTCCTGTGTGATTGCAGGGTTATTGATTAATCTAATAGCTTTATTTTGAATTTTGTCCAACTGCCTCAATGCAACCACTCCACTTCCACCCCACAGAGGTAAACAGTAATCCATCTGAGAACGCACATGACTTTTATATATTACGGCCAACTGCTCGTCAGTGAAGAATTCTCGAACTCTGTACAGGAGTCCCAGTTTTTTAGAGGCATTCTTAGCAATGCTTCTAACAATATGTGTCCAGCTCAAGTTAGTAGTTAATGTTACACCGAGAATGTCAATACTAGGGGAAGTGGGAATATTTACATCATTAAAAAATATATGGGAGTCAGTGAGATTCTGTCGGTTAGAAAATTGAATGTACTTGGTTTTCTGTGCATTAAAGGAAACTAGATTCTTTTGTCCCCATCCATTAATTCTAGAAAGGTCCTGGTTCAGAGAAATTGCAGTGTTTATTTTTGAATTTGTAAGATCGGGTTGGGTGAAAGAATTGGTAAATGTGAAGGAACAGTGGAGTGTTGAGTCATCTGCGTAGGAATGTATTGGATTATGAGTGGTAGATATGAGATCATTGATATGAATGAGGAACAGAATTGGGGCCAAAACTGATCCCTGGGGAACACCAGCATTTAATAATAATAATAATAATAATAATAGTTCTTAAAGCTAGCGCATGCTAAGCTAGCTAAGGATAGCTCAATAAGGCCGATTAGGCGTATTTCCATTGGGGTCCTGTACTACTACCCCATCCCTTTGCTCATGAGGGATGGTAACGACTCAGTGCTTGTGAAAAATCTTTAATGCGCCGAGCGTGGGCGCGAACCCGGGCCTTCTGGGTGGAAGTCCGAGACGCTAGTCACTACACCAAGCGAGCCGCTTTATTGAGTGAAATTGAGAATAAAGGCCATCTACCATTACACATATTTTTCTGTTATGAAGATAAGAAGAAATTTGTGGAACTAATGATGCAAGGCCGTAGTGTGACATCTTCGACAATAAGGATTGATGCCAGACTCTATCAAATGCCTTTGATATATCCAGTGCTATTGTATGTGTTTCACCACGTTGGTCTGTAGCTTGGTTGATTTGATGCGTAAGAAGGCAAAGCATGTCTGCAGTTGATCGACATCGTCTAAAACCATATTGCCTATCACTGATTAATTTATTATTCTCAAGATGCTTAATTATGTGATTATTTAATATAATTTCAAAGACTTTACCAAGAGTGGAAGTTATAGCTATTGGTCTGTAGTTTGATGGATCTGAAGAGGCACCTTTTTTAGGAACTGGATGGATGTTTGCTTCTTTCCAGAGTACTGGGAAGCATGAGGTATGAGTACACAGACGGAAATTTTTTGCCAATACAGGAGCGAGCACCAAGGAGCAATTCTTAAGTACTATTGGAGGAATTTCATCTGGACCAGGAGCCTTATCTACTGAGAGATTCTGCAAAATAGTTTTGACATGTCTGGTGTGGATCTTAAGTGAGGGAATTTCAGGCGAATTAAAATTAAGTGCAGGGACATCTTGATTTATTTCATCTAAGGTTGAGTTGGTGGAGAAAATATCCGCAAGAAGGTTAGCTTTACCTCGTGGGTCACTTACAAGATTGCCAGTCGGAGATTTTAATGGTGGAATGGATGAAGCAGTAGTGAAGTTGGATTTAAATGAGTTAAGAGTAGACCAAAATATTTTGTTATTTGGATTATTTAGAAGTTTATTTGCCTGCTTGTGGGGAAAGTTTGATTTAGTTAGGTTTAATACAGTTTTGGCATGATTTCTGATGTTTCTAAAGTAATTAAAGGCTTCATGTGTTTTTGATCTTGTGTATGCATTGTAGGCTATTGCTTTTTGTTCAGTTACTCTAGCACAATTATGGTCAAACCATTTAGGTGAATTAGATCTTTTACTGTACTGTTGATGAGGAATAAAAGTTTCCATTCCAATTTTTACAAAATCTTGTATGTGGCTCAAGGTGGAGTGTGCATCATTAGAAAGAAAGAGGTCCAGGGAATATCAATAAAGAAACCTTGAAGACCCTCCCAGTCTGCCCTATCGTAATGCCATTTAGTCACCAAAACAGGTTCAGAGTGGGAAGGTGTGGTAGGTGATAGACAGGTGGCCTGTATCAGACAGTGATCAGAAGATCCAAGTGGGGACCTCACTGTAACATCATAATTTTCTGAATTGGTTGTTAAAAATAAGTCCAGTAGGTGGGAATTATGATTATGATTATCTGGTACACGGGTGGGTTGGTTGACTAGTTGAGTGAGATTAAATGAGTCTGCAAATAGCTCACATTCAAGACCAGCATTATCAGTCCTGGCTGAATGAGTGAGCCATTCAACATTATGGACATTAAAATCACCCAACACAGTGATTTCAGAAGAAGCATTTAAGTTGAGGACACTGAGTTGTGAGGACAGAGAATCAAAAAGACTTTGCTCTGGAGGAGTATTTGGGGAACGGTAGATGCAACATATGTACTGTATTTAAATTTACCAGCAGAAATTAATTTGTATATAGAATAATCAAAATAGGGACAATTGAAACTAGTAACCTCCTCCAGGGCAATTTCAGATTTTGCGAAGCAACATACACCTCCCTTAGGTCTGAAATTTTGGAGCAGTTGATAACCTGGAAAATTAAATCTAGACGTGTCAGATGTGGATGTTACTTGAGTCTCTGTCAAAAAAAGGAGAGTAGGGGGATTCTGCTTGAAGAAATTGGTGTACAGAATTGATGTTAGAATGAAGTCCCCTTATATTACTAAAGAAAAAGCTGCACCGACGAGCAGCTTTGGGACGTTGCAATGCTCTTGACACAGTCGCATGATGACGACCGGGAGGGCCCTGTGTCAATGACCCAACCCTGCCGGGGGTGGATATCCGAGGGACCACCAGGTTTGCTCTTAACAATTGTACTGCCATATTTATTTGGTAAAGGTGTATGGTGTTACATGTATGATATGTAGTGGGAAGAGTAGTGTTTTATGGATAGAGGATAGCGATGTAGGGCAATGTCGTGAAGTTGGATGTGTATGTTGTATAAAGAGGGTTTTCCTGATACCCCTGATGTGTGAGGCAGAAAGATATGTATCCAGCTACCAGGGCCTGGGAGAGAAAATGGAATTCAGGCTATTCCCGGAGTCTCCCGAAACCTTGGCGGTAGTACTTCCCTGGGAGGGGCTGCCTACCCCTACTACCTCCAAAGGGTGTGCCTATTTTACTTTTAATATGAACATATGAACATTGTAATCAATAAAACAAGTGGTAACAGCAATTGGCTGGTGAAAATTCGTATATTTTAGCCCCGTGGTCGTAATCTGACCCAGACCGGCGAGAGAGACACACCCTCCCTCTCCTGTCTCTTATGGCTCTGAGAGACAAGGGGGGGTCTGATACTGGCTACAGGGTTGGAGAAAGACCCCCCCCCCCAATCTCCACCCTCTCTCCCAGCCGCCCTCGCGCGAAAATACTCGATAAATATCGGGAATAATAGGGAAAATACCGGGTAATTGAGGAGGGGGGGAAGGAGGGAGTTGGGACACATGTCGAGGAGTGGTAAAAGGTATGGAGGGGAATTCTATCTATCTATCTATCTATATGCTCAGGCCCAATCCCCATTTTGGGGGTAGCCGACTCAAGACAAGAGCAAGAACAGGGAAAACACAAAAACAACATAAAACAAAAAATAAACACAGATAAAAAACACAAACTCTAACACATCCAGGTCACCCAGGAGAAGACCCAGAGACCAGGGTTACCAAGGTCGCTCCAGCACTCCCCCGGCCCCTGACCACCCGGAGAGGTTCCGATCTCGGCAGGCAGACATGCAGCGGAGCCAAAGCCACAAGCCCTCCCACCACACTTCCAGGCACACCCTTCATATTAATCGTCTCCCCGGGCCAGGCGCCTGATGGACTATTATCTAGTCCAACTTGCGCCCGACCCCTTACTCCAAATGACCACGTGTTCACTCAACTATTCACAAGCATTCTCCATTCACTCCTGTCCACCACCACTTCCCCTGCCTGATCTATAGTAATTCCTCTATCATCCAAAGCTTTTCTTACACAGTCTCTCCATCTCAATGGGGGTCTTCCTGCCCTTCTATCTCCCCTTGTACCTGACTCACATATTCTCTTTGTAAGCCTTTTATCTCCCATTCGTTCAACATGACCATACCAGCTCAGCACCCTTCTGTCCACTCTGGCTGACAAATGTTCCTGCTGCCCCACTCTCCTACGTATCTCTTCATTCCTCAACCTGTCTCTATGAGTAACTCCACACATATTCCTCAAGCAGCTCATCTCCATCACATCCAGCCCTCTTTTCTCCTTTTTCTTCAGAGCCCATGTCTCAGCCCCATACATCACTGTTGGCACAACAATTCCTTGATACAGTGCACTTTTTACTTTCACTCCGAGATTTCTCGTCTTCCACATACTTCCCATTGCTCCGAAAACCTTCCTTCCTTCACACACTCTCTGTTTTACCTCCACTTCCATACCTCCACTCCTGCTTATTGTTCCTCCTAGATATTTAAAACACTCTACTTGTTCCAATATTTCCCCATCCAGCCTCACATCTAGATTCACCCTATGCTCTCCCCTATTACACACCATTACTTTACTTTTATTGACGTTCACCTTCAGTTTCCTCCTTCCACAAACCACACCAAACTCTTTGACTACCCGCTGCAGTTTCTCATCAGAATCCGCCACCAATGCTGTGTCATCAGCGAACAGCAACTGATTCAACTCCCAATCTCTACCATTCTTTCCTACTAAACCCAATCCTCTTCCCATAGTTCTCCTTTTCACCTCCCTCACCACACCATCCATAAACATATTAAACAGCCATGGTGACATTACACAACCCTGTCGCAAACCTACCTTTACCTCAAACCATTCACTCAACTCACCATTTCCTACTCTCACACATGCTCTGCTCCCTTCATAAAAACTCTTAACTGCTTCTAACAAATTTCCTCCTATTTCATAAATCCTTAACACCTTCCACATTGCTTCACGGTCCACACGATCATACGCTTTTTCCATGTCCATAAAAGCCCAAAATATCTCCTTATGCTTCTCTAAATACTTCTCGCATAACTGTCTTACTGCAAACATCTGATCCACGCACCCTCTTCCCCTCCTAAAACCGCACTGTTCTTCTCCTATTGCAACTTCCGTACACTTTATTATCCTCTCTATCAACACCCTGCCATACAGCTTTCCAACCACTGACAATAAACTAATACCTGTACCTCTATAACTTGAACACTCCTGCCGATCTCCCTTCCCCTTGTACAACGGCACAATACATGCACTCTTCCAGTCTATTGGTACCATTGACACAGCAAAGCACACATTGAAAAGTCTCACCAACCAATCTATTATCACATCTCCACCCTTCTTTATACACTCCACAGCAATACCATCCAAACCTTCTGCTTTTCCCGCTCTCATTTGTTTCACTGCTTCTTTCACCTCATTTTCCTCAATCCTTTCATTCATTCCCTGCCACCTGGGTGGCATGGGTAACCTATCTCCATCCACCTCTGCTTCAATCACTGCTTCTCTTCCATCTCTTGTATTTAACAAAGATTCAAAATACTCGGCATATCTTTTCCTCACTTCAACTGGTTCCACTAGTAATTCTCCATTTTCATCTTTCACAGACTCTTCCCTCTTTTGTCCTCCTTTCCTTACTTTATTTACCTCCTTCCAGAACATCTTCTTTCGTTCTTCAAAATTCTCACTCAGCCTTTGGCCCCACCTTTCGTTTGCATCTTTTTTCGCTTCTCTAATTTTCCGTTTTGCCTCTCCTTTTCTCCTTGTACCTCTCCCATACCTCAACACTACCATCCTGTAAAACCCTCTCAAAACACTGTCTCTTCTCCTCAACTGCCTTTCTCACCGTATCATTCCACCACTCGCTTCCCTTCCTGATACCTCTGCCTCCTACTTTCCTTTTGCCGCATACTACCTCTGCACTTGCTTTCACTCCTTCCTTAAACTGTTGCCATTCAACCTCTACTTCTCTCTCTTCCATCTCTCTCACTTCCATCCACTTTTCATTTAGTCTTTCCTTGTACTCCCTCTCTTTTTCACTCTTCTCTAACTCACTAACTTTTATTACCTCTCTTACTTCACGCTTGTCTCTTATTCTCCTGTAACTCTTAACTCTTAGCTTTCCCTCCACCAGGTAATGATCTGACATACCCTCCGCCTCACCTCTCATCACATTCACATCCAGCAGTCTACACAATCTTTCCCTTGTCACCAGCACATAATCCATCAATGCCCTCTCTACAATCTCTCCCCTCACAAGTCTATGCCAGGTGTACTTGTGTATACGCCTTTTTTTGAAGAACGTATTACCTACACTCAATCTACACTCTTCACATACATTTTTCAGTCTTTCTCCACTCTCGTTTACACCATCCACACCAAAACTACCGATGACTCCCTCAACAGGCTCATTTCCTACCCTAGCATTTAGGTCCCCTAAAACTATAACATTTTCATTTTCATCAAACCCTTGTAGACAATCTCTCAAATCCTCCCAGAAACCCTCTACCTCGTCTAACTCTCTTTCACTTCCTGGTCCATACGCACTTACAAAAACCCACCTTTCACCTTCCCCACATTTCAGGGGAATTATCTCACTTAATCACATATTGCTTTGTTTTGAATGCCAGTGGGATGTTTTGAAAGGCCAGTTGCATAATATAAATAATTAAGAAGTATTTAATATATGCCCTTGCATTTCTGTATGTATTTGTTCCAATTTCCACAGAATATATTTGATGCTGTTTACACAGTTTTCTTGTGTTTATTATGTGTTCACAACTAAATATCTACATAGAACTAATTAATAAATATCTAAGCTTTTACAGGGGACCGCCCACCTTTTGGGGGTGAAAATCGATGGAATTTGGAATGTTAAGCTGAACCCAGAAACATCAATATACGTCAGTCATCCATCAGTGTGGCAACTCCCAAGGCAAAATAACAACAGGATATTAGTCTAAATCGATGTTATTTCAAACTTTCTCGGGCGCCGTAGCACCCCGCAACGGGACAAATATGGGGGGGTGGTCGTGGTATGTCTGTGTATCGAAAAATTACCAGGTGCTAAATATTAGTGGAAAGCTTATATATGAATATACTGTATATGAATATATATAAACTTACGCATAAATGACCAGGTGCTAAATATTAGTGGAAAGCTTATTATATGAATATACTGTATATGAATATAAACTTACGCATAAATGACCAGGTGCTAAATATTAGTGGAAAGCTTATTATATGAATATACTGTATATGAATATATAAACTTACGCATAAATGACCAGGTGCTAAATATTAGTGGAAAGCTTATTATATGAATATACTGTATATGAATATAAACTTACGCATAAATGACCAGGTGCTAAATATTAGTGGAAAGCTTATTATATGAATATACTGTATATGAATATATAAACTTACGCATAAATGCGTAAGTTTGCATTTCTGATTTTGCATTTCTGATTTATTGCGACACAGCCCCTTGGCATAGGTAGCTGACCACAGAGTAAAAATAATTACCTAATTTCTGAGTCATCTAATTCTGTAATTAGATAAAATTTAAAAAAAATAAGCCGAAAGAGTTGTAAAACCACCTGTCCTGAGTTGTCTGATCACTCTGAAAATATTATACAGTGCTTGTGTTTCAAGCCTATCGACGTCAGAATTTGTATTGTATTTTTCGAACTAATTTCCACCCTAATTCAGGAACTAATTGACCTAGAGAGAAAAATAAAGAAATATTGTCCTCCTTACATCATCCTCTATAAGTGTGCGAAATCTCATTGAAATTGAACGAAGTTTAGTGTCACCCCCCTAGTAAATACCGGGCGGTCCCTTTAAAGTGCTGTACTGTACTCTCCTGCAATAATGTGCTGTACTGAGCTGTAATATTGTCTATCTATTGCCGGTCGCCGTGATCCCTGAAGGCGGCCACGAATGAAACGCCCCCATGCTCCTCTGTCCCCTGTCAGTCGACACCCATCCTCCTATCCAGCACCGCTTTCACGCATATGCTTCAGAAGGTAAATGCGGGGAAGAGTAAGATTATGGTCTTTGAAAGGGGTGCAGCCACAGAGTGTGAGATGAGGTTGGATGGTCTGGCTATGGAGAATGTCAGTTCATTTAAGTATTTGGGTATTGTGTTGAGTAAAGATGGGAGTATGGATGAATAAGTGCGGGAGAGGGTGCAACAGGGGAAGAGGGTTGTAGGAACGCTGAAAGCAGTAACAAGAAATAGGGTGGTCAGCATGGAAGTGGAGTTGTCCTTGCATGACAGTATGGTAATCCCGACATTGACTTACGGGAGCGAAGCATGGACGTTGGTGGAGAGACACAAACCAAGAGTTTGAGGGGTGGAAATAAGTTACTTGAGAAGTGCATGCAGAGTTACATGGAGGGATAGACAGACAAATAAGAAAGTACGAGAGAGGTGTGGTGTGGATATAGATGTGCTGGAAAGTGTGAAAAGGAACACCTTGAGATAGTTCGGCCATGTGGAACGTATGGGAAGCGAGAGAATGACTAAGAGAGTGGATGAGAGCGAGGTAGAAGGACAGCCCCACAGGTGGGTCTACAGAAAGACTTCTGGAATGACACCGTCAGTGTCATTTCAGGCCTCTCGGAGAATGAAATAACAATCGTGGGGGTGACCTGAATGGTCACGTGGGAGCATCTGCAGATGGATACGAGGGGGTACATGGATGAAATGGTTATGGAAGGAGGAATCTGGAAGGCGAATATATACTGGAGTCCTGCGTTGCAGTCAACATGGTTGTGTGTAACACGAAGTTCAAGAAAAGACAGAACCATCTAATCACATATAACTCTGGGGTCTCCAGTAGCCAGATAGATTACTTCTTGGTTAACAGGAAAGACTGGAAACTATTTCGAGATGTAAAGGTCATCCCGAGCGAAGAATGTACCCCCAGCATAAGCTACTTGTGTGCGACATGAGCTTATACAGAGATCCTAAGTGCAAGAAGGTATACATACCCAAAAGGAAAGTGTGGCTGCTGAAGAACAAGGAAGTTAGGGATAGGTTTCATAGTGAACTGGAGGAAATGAATAAAAATAAGGAAGCTAGGCCTAACGATGTAAATAGTCAATGGAACTTTCTTAAGCATAGCCTTATCGCTGCCACTGACAAAGTCTGTGGGAAAACAAAGGGTCACCCCAGGAATAAGACCTGCTGGTGGTGGAACGATGAGGTAGAACATGCTGTGAAAGAGAAAAGGAGATGCTTCAAAGCATGGAAGAAGGGAGGCAGCAAGGAGGAATACCAGGCAGCTGGTATTGGTGGAGAGATTGTAGGCACCAATCGATCAGGGCTAGACCCAGGTGAGGTTATAGGCATGTGATAAAGAGTCGCTGGAACTCCTGTTTCATTTGCTTGGCCTCTCTTACTGATTTTCTTTGTGCCTCATTTACACTGAGAGCAATCCAGCTAGCTCTCACAAACACCTCCTCCTCCTATCCACTTCACTACACTAAACATGCACACCACACTTCATTCCTCCACACCAAAATTAAAAAAACAGAAAATGATGAATTTTAGCCCAGCCTCGGAGTCCCCAGGGGGGGGGACCATAAATGCCCCCTCACCCGACCGACCATCCCCTGACGACCCCACACAATTACCTGGACCTCGGCCTGTTACTCTTTCTATTAATTTCTGCAACATTCGCGGACTTTCCTCTAACTTTCACTCTGTTGAGCACCATCTCTCCTCCTACAACCTGATCTTCTCTTCCTCACCGAAACCCAGGTGTCTGTAGCAACATCCAGCAACCCCTTCTCTGTATCCTCCTACTTTCTCTATCCTAGTTTCAAAGCCAAAGGCGGATGTTGTGCATATGTGCACAACAAACTCACTTGCTCTCGTGTTCCCGATTTCGACTCCTCTGAATTCTCAACTTTATGGCTCAAACTTTCCTGTCATTTTCTTACTAAATATTTCTGTGCTGTCTATCTTTCCCCTAACTCTACCAACTTTCCTAAATTCTTTGACTATCTAAACTCTACAGTGGAACACATTCTATCCATTTCTCCTTTCTCAGAAATCTCCATCTTAGGAGATTTCAACGTTCACCACCGCCAATGGCTGTCCTCTCACACTACTGATCCACCTGGTGAACAAGCCTACGTCTTTTCTATCCTAAATGACCTAGAGCAGTTAGTTCAGCAACCCACCCGTATCCCGGATCGCATCGGAGATCGGCCCAACATTCTTGACCTGTTTCTAACTTCTAACCCTTCTTCTTATACTGTCGATCTTTTCTCTCCTTTGGGCTCCTCCGACCATAAACTTATCTCTGTCACCTGTCCTATCTCTCCAGTACAGCCACCCGATCCTCCTAGCCGGCGGCGCTTGTGGCACTTTGGCGCTGCCGACTGGGAGGCTCTTCGGCAGTACTTCTTTGATTTCCCATGGAATGATTTCTGCTTCCATGGCCGAGGACCCTCGGAGAGTGCTGAACGCATTACCGAGGTAATCCTATCGGGCATGGAAGCATACATTCCATTCTCTTTCTCTCAGACTAATGCTAAAAAATCTTGGTTTACTCACGCCTGTTCTACTGCTGTCCGCAATAAGGAGGAAGCATTCAAACGGTACCGACGCCTTAAAACTCAAGACTCTCATTCTTCATATGTTTCTGCCCGGAATCAAGCCAAATCTGTTCTTCGACTTGCCAAACACTCTTTCATCAATAATAAATGCACTGAACTATCCAACTCTAGCTCTTCCCAAGCTTTCTGGCATCTAGCCAAAAACCTCTCCAACAATTTCTCTTCCTCGTCTTTCCCTCCCCTTTCCCACTCTGATGGCACAACCATCACTTCTTCCACTGACAAAGCTAAACTCTTCGCTCAAACTTTTGCTAGAAACTCCACCTTGGATGATTCCGGTGCTATTCCTCCCTCTCCGCCCTCCTCTCTCTTACTTATGCCTAATATCCTAATCTCTTCTAAAGATGTACTTTCTACCCTCTCTGGGCTTACCACTAATAAGGCGTACGGTCCGGAAGGTGTTCCTCCTGTTGTTCTCAAAAACTGTGCTTCCGTGCTGACTCCCTGCCTAGGCAAACTCTTTCGTCTCTGTCTATCCTCTAACGTCTTCCCTTCATGCTGGAAGTTTGCTCACATTCAACCTGTCCCAAAGAAGGGTGACCGCTCTCAACCCTCCAACTATCGTCCAATTGCTCTTATCTCTTGTCTTTCTAAAGTTTTTGAAACTATTCTTGCTTCCAAATTTCTTAAGCATTTCTCTTCTCATAATCTGCTCTCAGATCGCCAGTATGGCTTTCTTAAGGGTCGCTCTACTGGTGATCTTCTTTCATATCTTACTAACTCTTGGTCATACTCCTTTCGGGACTTCGGTGAGACTTTTTCTATTGCACTAGACATATCGAAAGCCTTCGATAGAGTCTGGCATAAATCTTTAATTTCTAAACTACCCTCCTTCGGTTTCTATCCCTCCATCTGTGCCTTTGTCTCTAATTTCCTTTCCGGCCGTTCCATAGCTGCGGTTGTAGATGGCCATTGTTCACTTCCTCACCCTATAAACTCCGGTGTTCCTCAGGGCTCTGTCCTATCTCCTATTCTCTTTCTAATTTTTATAAATGATCTCCTTAACTGTACCTTAATTCCCATCCATTCATACGCAGACGACTCAACCTTACACTACTCCATTAGTTTTTCAGAACGCCCCAGCCAGCAATCCCTCAACGACAAACGTAATGAAGCCATAGAACTCTTAAATTCTGATCTAAATACTATTCCAATTGGGGCAGAGAAAACCTTGTTAACTTTAATGCTTCCAAAACCCAATTTCTCCATCTATCTACCCGTCAGGATCTCCCAGCGGACTATCCCTTATTCTTCAACAATACAAAAATCAACCCTTTATCTTCTCTCAATATTCTTGGTGTCTCTTTTTCTTCTGCTCTCATTTGGAAGGACCATATTACCAGTCTTGCTAAGGCAGTCTCCCAGAAGCTGGGTGTGCTCAACCGCCTTAGGGGGTTCTTTTCCCCTGCACAGCTTCTTGCTCTGTACAGGGGCATAGTGTGCCCTTGTATTGAGTGTTGTTCACATGTGTGGGGAGGTTCCTCTCACACCGCTCTCCTAGACAAAGTTGAAAGGAAGGCCTTTCGTATCATTAACTCCCGTCCACTCGCCGACTCTCTGCAATCTCTCTCTCTCCGCCGCAATGTTGCATCTCTCTCGCTATTCTATCGCTACTATAATAATCAGTGTTCCTCAGAGCTATCCCAGTGCATACCACCTCCTTTACGTAGGGCACGTGGTGCCCGTCTTGCAACTCAATCCCACCCCTACTCTGTGCAACTCTCCAACCCAAGAGTGGGACGTTACTCTCAAAATTTCTTCTACTCAACATCTGAGCTCTGGAACTCTCTCCCAGAATCAGTCTTTCCCTCTTCCTATGACTTAAATTGCTTCAAACTCCGTGTGTCCAGGCATTTTGGCTCGAACGTCCCTTGATTTTGGCCCTGTCACTCTTTCAACTATGGGGGAGGCACTCGCTATAGGCAGTTATGCCTTTTGCCTCCCTCAATCACATAGAAAAAAAAAAAAAAAAAAGCTAAACGAACTGCCAAAAGAGTTATTTACAATGCTAAAAAAGGCATTCAGGACCTGGTCCTCGAACAAGTGTGTAACACTGACAATCCCAATGGGATCTTCAACCTAGCTAGGTGAGTTAAAAATGACAGTAGGGATATTATAGATGAACAGTGTGTTAGAAACGATAATGGGAAGATTGTGTATGCAGAAAATGAAATCTGAGAAGCATGGAAGGTACACTATGAACGATTGCTAAATTTAGAGTTTGAATGGGATAAGGAACAGCTTAGTATCGAAAAAACAATATCTGGACCCCCTCCCTTGATAGCACCAGCTGTAGTGAGCGACACAATCAATAAAATGAAGGGCATAATAATAATAATAATAATAATAATAGTTCTTAACCCTTATTTAGCGGGTGGTAAGGTATTTTACACTGTACCGCTCAGCGGGCATAATCTCGAAATATTCGCTCAATTTCACTCGCCCTAGCGCCGTTACTATGGCTCCAATGCGAACGAAACGATAATTTTTGGAAAGAGCAACTCTTCGTCTCCCCATATAAGTCTATTATGGATGTTATGAGCGAGTGTGGAGGGTGGGAAGAGGTGAGGAAGAGGAGGTACTTTTTGGTCTATTTCCCGGGCGCGTTCGGTTGCGTTCGCTTTGGCCTGACTTCGGCCTCTCGCGCGTCTACTATTCCTTCAGTAATCGGTCTTATTTTTCTCTTATTTCTGTATTCTCTGTATTCTCTCTCTCTCTCTCTCTCTCTCTCTCTCACTCCTGTCTGTCTGTCTCTCTCTCTCTCTCTCTCTCTCTGGCTTGCTCGCTTTCCCTCTCTCGCGCGCTCTGTCTCTCTCTCTCTTCCTCATCCGTATATGTAATTCTCATTATTATTTTCTCTAATCTCTCTCACTCCTCCTGTCTGTCTGTCTCTCTCTCTGGCTCGCTCGCTTTCCCTCTCTCGCGCTCCCTTTCTCTCTTCCTCATCCGTATATGTAATTCTCATTATTATTTTCTCTAACTAATCCCTCTATTTCATTTATTTGCTTGTAATATTTCTGTATTATTATATCTTTTTCACTCTTTCTTCAGTTCAGTTTCTGTATTCTCCCTATACGGTGGGAATGGTATTTCGTATGAGGGATGTGCAGCACAAATATTCAATCTTTCGTTGTTTGGTTGTTTGTATTACCGTAAGAAATTTACTGAACGCCTGCAAATAATACGCTATAAAATGCTTGCAATCAAACTCTCAAGCAATTTCAAGGTCACATGCAATTATAAATGTATAGGTAGACCCAGAGAGGAAGAGACAAGAGAGAGAGAGAGAGTGTCGTGATAATATAACAATGTTACATATGTATCATATATATGAAAAAATAATCTATACGGTAGGCCTACATCTGTTCCCCACAATCATAATAATGCCAAGCACAATTATTCAATCTTTCATTGTTTGTATTACCGTAAGAAATTTACTGAACGCCTACAAATAATACGCTATAAAATGCTTGCAATCTCTCTATTTTCTTTAATCTCTCTCACTCCTCCTGTCTCTCTCTCTCTCTCTCTCTCTCTCTCTCTGGCTCGCTCGCTTTCCCTCTTCCTCATCCGTATTATGTATTTCTCATTATTATTTTCTCTAACTAATCCCTCTATTTCATTTATTTGCTTGTAATATTTCTGTATTATTATATCTTTCACTCTTTCTTCAGTTCAGTTTCTGCATTCTCTCTCTCTCTCTCTGTTTCGCTTGCTTTGCAGGAATTATGTTTTTGTTTTATATATAATATATAATAATTTACTTATCATTACTTACTATATCGTATAAACAATAGTAGGTAGCCAACTTACCATAATACCGATACACCAAACCGATACGCATGCGGTTTTTGTTTATCACCTGTTTACTAAAGTGCCACCATTATCGATTTTCTTGGAGCCGACTCGAGCGGGAGGGTTACCAATTGAAGTTAAATCCGCTAGCATATATTGTTAGATGTAAGACATGATAAATACCACTAGAAATATGAATTGGCAAACTCCATATAATATCACTTCGAAATTGTTCTGAAATTTCAAAACAAAACCGCTAGTGTAAGTCATTGCTGCTAGATCGAAGTAAAGGCCTCTAGATCTAGCGGAAGTCGCTATACGTATTGGCAGTACTGCACACTCATTCATTTCATTCATTCATTTTCTATTGAGCTCGTCCTGGAATCTTTACGACTCTGAATCTTACGATTGCCGACGGCGATACGTTGTTGACATTGTTGTTGATGTTCCAGTGGAGGGATGAACAAAATATTTTCCTTGTCCAATAATAGCTATTTCATAGTCTCACAGGACTTATTTTGATATATTTATCAAATTTACTGAACGCCTGAAAATAATACGCTATCAAATGCTTGCAATCAAACTCTCAAGCAATTTCAATGTCACATGCAGTATAGGTAGACCCAGAGAGGAAGAGACAGACAGAGAGAGAGAGGAGGTCAAGAACATCTGCTAGGTGTGATTTCCCCTGGGAGGGAAGAGAAGATTAGTTAGGGGCGTGCCCTGGCCTACATCAGACAAAGAGAGTACAAAGGAGTACAAACAAAGAGAGTGAGACAGAGAGAGAGAGTGTCGTGATAATATAACAATGTTACATATGTATCATATATATGAAAAAATAATATATACGGTAGGCCTACATCTGTTCCCCACAATCATATAATGCCAAGCACAAAATTAATATTCAATCTTTCGTTGTTTGTATTACCGTAAGAAATTTACCGAATGCCTGCAAATAATACGCTATAAAATGCAAAGGAAATTTCTTGTAGAGTGCAATTTTGAGGACGTAATGTGCTCTGAGAGAGAGCGGAGCGGTGATTAGGAGCATAAATTACCTCAAGACCGCTCACCACACAGGGAATTATATAAGGAAATTACCGTATTTTCGGGTTTTTGCACTCGTGTTGCACGATCGTTGAAAGACAACCAGTGATCGTAGAAGGATGGTTCAGGTGTCATTGGAAAGCTCAATTTACGCCCTTTCAGGGATACATACTTGTATTACGCTCTGGGTCTTGTTTATGCATGAAAAAGAGCACGGAAACAACCCCATTTAGAGTAAATAAAAAACCCGCTGGGCGGCACAGTGAAATATACTCCACCAGCCGCTCGTAAGGTGATAAAATGCTTACAATCACATTTTCAAGCAATTATAAAATGTAAATTGTACTTACCAACACCCACAACAGTATGTTCTTCGTCAGGAACGTCTCCAATTTGCTCAAGGGTCTGTCCAATATCAACCACAACATCCACCCCACGCAAATTATGCTTGGGGTGAAAGCCTATGATCGGGTTATTTTCGTCTTCCGAGTTATCCACACTACCAAAACTCTCACCCACACCTTCGACGGTTTCATCCAACAGCTTATTAGAAAGTTCTGAAGAGTTCAGCATGATATCTAGTTCCTGGGTGGTAAGCCGGGCGTGGTTAGTAGGGTGGCGCGACGCACTAGGGATGGCGGCCACCGAATCGAACACGGGCAAATCTTGACCTTCCATTATGGCTGCTTGAGGGTCACTGAGTCACGGTCACGCAGTGGGGATGTGTGGGTGGGCCCTTGTAGTACACCGCCTGACCACCAAGTTTCGCTTTCCACCTAAATTAGGGCGGGAATACGCCCACGGACTTAAGTCCGATCCCGCCATTTAGTCCAATTTTCTCGTATCGGACTTAAGTCCGACCCCGATCTTTAGGGGTTAAAGCTAGCGCATGCTAAGCCAGCTAAGGATAGCCCAATAAGACCGATTAGGCGTATTTCCATTGGGGTCCTGTACTACCACCCCATCCCCTTGCTCATGAGGGACGGTAACGATTAAGTGCTTGTGAAAAATCTTTAATGCGCCGAGCGTGGGTGCGATCTTGGGACCTTCTGGGTGGAAGTCCAAGACGCTAGTCACTACACCAGCTCCAGGGTGCTCTGACATTGTCGCTGAGATGATAAAAGCCTCAGGGGAGACTGGTGTCAACTTAGTCACTGAGATGATAAACACCATTATTAAAGAGGAGAAAATCCCAGAGGATTGGCTCAAAAGTGTAATAGTAAATATATACAAAGGAAAAGGGGATGCGCTAGATAGATTAAATTATAGGGGCCTGAAAATGCTTGACCAAATCATGAAGGTCTGTGAGAGAATCTTTGAGGGTTTGATCAGGCAAAGCATCTCCATTGATGATATGCAGTTTGGTTTTATGCCAGGACGGGGTACAACCGATGCTATCTTCATAGTCAGGCAGATACAGGAAAGATACTTACTAAAAGGCAGGGAACTTTACTTTGTGTTTGTAGACCTGGAGAAGGCCTTTGATAGGGTGCCTAGAGATGTTGTGCAGTGGGCTATGAGGAAACTTGGTGTGGAGGTGTGGCTGGTGCGTGTGATAATGAAGATGTATGAGGGTTCTCGAAGTGCGGTGAGGGTGAAGGGTGTACTGAGTGATGAGTTCGCAGTCCGTGTTGGAGTCCATCAGGGCTCAGTGTTAAGCCCCCTCCTCTTTATTATGGTCCTGGAGGCACTGTCTAGAGTTTTTAGAGGCAGACTCCCGTTGGAACTGTTTTATGCAGACGATTTAGTCTTAATAGCTGACAGTATGCAAGATGCTGAGGCTAATTTCAGAGAATAGAGAGAGGGCATGGCGAGCAAGGGTTTAAGAGTCAATATTAACAAAACCAAGGTTATGCATTGTAAATTGAGACGAGGCAATGTGGAAAAGAGTGGTGCATACCCATGTGCAGTGTGTGGAAAGAGTGTGGACGTTAATGCGATTCAATGTAGCATCTGTCGACGCTGGGTGCACCAAGGGAATAAGTGCTGTAGTAGAATAAAGGGACCCCTGCCGAAGGATAAGTCAGAAATAGAGAAATTTGAGTGCGTAGTGTGCAAAGGCGAGCTTGTGTTAAGTGATGAGCCTGTGGCTGTGAATTTTGGAAATGAGTCATTGGAGCTGGTGGACAAGTTTTGTTACCTAGGAGATACCATCTCTGCCGGTGGTGGGCCCGAGGCTGCCACTGTTGCTAGAATTAGATGTGGCTGGGGGAAGTTCAGAGAACTGCTGGCAATCCTGACCATGAAAAGAATGCCTCTCCCCCTGAAGGGAAAGGTGTATACCTCATGTGTTAGAAGTGCAATGATGTATGCCTCAGAAACATGGGCTGTTAAAGTAGAGGATGTCAACAGAATGGAAAGTAATGAGATGAGAATGGTGAGATGGATGTGTGGGGCCAGGCTACAGGATAGAATAACAAATGTTGAGCTGAGGAGACGTTTAGGTACTGTATAAAGAGTATTAGCGAGGTGCTGCGTACAAGTAGACTGGGATGGTATGGACATGTGGAGAGAATGGATTAATAAAATTGGGTGAAAAAATGCAGGTCTGTGATTGTGGAGGGAGCTGCACCAAAGGGTGGACCGAGGAAGACCTGGGATCGGACTATACGTGCTGATCTCAAATCCAAGAACTTGACAAGTGAAGCAGCCCTTAACAGGGTTGCCTGGAACGCCGCCATTAGGACAAGAGAATGAAACTGCACGTATGTGTGGAACACTCAGTCTTAAAATTATATGTATGTATGTATGTAGGTAAACCGAGAGAGAGGTGGAACGATGAAGTTAAAAAGTATATGCGTGAAAGCGGTGCTGGATGGGAGGATGGGCGTCGACTGATTGGGGACAGTGCATGGGGGCGTTTCGTTCGTGGCCACACCTTCGGGGGTCACGGCATCCGGCAATAGATAGATAGATAGATTGTTTTTTGGGAAAAACTAATGTACGTACTGTACAGTACTAAACATGGAAATACATTAAAGAACTAATATTATTGTTTTACTTACCTTAACTATTTACAGAAGTACAGTATATACACTGTGTACAGGACTCAAAATGCTTGTTATTCCGAGTCCGAGGAGGTGCCAATGTCCATGAGTGCGATGGTAACACCACTCGGACCTGGCACGGGGTCATAGGGGTTGGCTAGCTGCTGGCTTAGGGGTGCGAAGAAACTGCTAACTTGCAACTGACATCCACCCATTTGTTGTTCCCTTATGATGTGTTCTTGCAACATTCTGAGGTTCCTGTAGTGAGTAGACGTTTCCTTGATTTTGCTGTAGGTAGTGTAATCAAGGAGGGTATCCACGTAAGTTCTTAAGGTTGCGAGTTTGACTTCAACACTTGCTCTTGCAATTTGCGCATGGCAGGGATGAAGGGGTGCAAGAACAAGTCTAAAAATTGGAGTTGTAATAAATAATTGGCAGGTCACGTTCCATATTAACATCCTTCAGGACGCTGGCTCTTTTAGCCTTACCAACTACAGCCAGCTTCAGACGATGAATATTGTTAGTGTTACAACAGACAAGGGCAGACAAACGTTCTTTAGTAGATTTTTCCCCCTGGTTGTGTCTTCACCCTTACGTAATTGAGTGTTCCTTGGCATTGACCTCCAATAAAGTCCTGTTTTGTTCCCATTTGTATAACTGTGATAATGTCAGGCCCTCATCTTCCATCAACTTTTGCAATTTTAAATGGAACGGTTCGACATTTGCAACATCAGCATCACCCGCTTCACCCCGAACTTGTGCATTGAATAAACCATGCCACAGCCAGCCATCAGTCCCTTGAAAATCATCAATACCCAGGTAGGTAGCAAGCTAGGTAGCACATCATAACTCAACTCGATCTTTGTTGAATGTACCATTTCATTACAACGGCGTCTAAATTGTTGTCCTTGCCCATCTTCATATGTTTGCGTGTCTCTAACTTTCCACTTTTACTGGCTGATGTATCGACACAATAAGCTGTGGCATATTCCTTGAGTTTGTCTTTCGATTGCCTTTTGTCGAACACAGTCTGTTTCTTAACCCGAGGAGTGCACAATTGAGGTGTTTAACCCTTCCTGCCCGGGCAGCATTTTAAAAGGACGCACCTTGCGAAGGCCCGGAGCCCGGGCGTCCTTTTAAAATCTGTATGCTTGAAAGCTTCTTAAGCACGCTTTGAAAGCTGCGCGGCAAAACGTTTGTAAACAAAGCCGATTGGAGCGCCTTCAAGCCTCAACAAGAAGAGGAAGAAGTCCGATCTTGTCCGCCATTGCCAGTTAGAGTGAAAATTAGTGTTCCAAAGTGAGCTCTACTCAATGCCAGTCTACAGATACAAGTAAGGGCTACATTTTGAGATTTGTGTGAATTCTCTAGCAGTTAAAATAAAAAAAATAGGCCTATGTTTACATACAATTTTTTTTGGCCAGATCGCCCGGATAGGACTATCGACATCTATAAAAGGAGGGTTAAAAGTGCCGCACATGCAAAAAAACACTTCGATTCTGACAGAATTTGTTATATTAACCAGAATTTATTATATTAACCATATACAGTCAGGTCTCGATATACACACTTTTTATTTACACGGATTCGTTTGGACACGGTAACCCCAAAAGTTCCAAAGTCGGCCACAACACGGAAAAGTCGGGATCATAGGCCCAAGCCTAGGTATATACAGTAAACCCTCGCTCTTTCGGACTAATTGGGGGAGACCCCTGTCCGAAAGAGTCAAAAGTCCGAAAGGACCGAGTCCGAATTCACACTTCAGCCATTCGGACTTGTCCGAATGTCTGAAATAATGTCAGAAGTTTATAAGGCCGAAACTCGGCTCTTCGGTCCGAATGCGAAATAATTTTTCTCAGCCTTTCAGACAAATCCGAAAGGCTGAAATAATGTCCGAAGTTTATAAGTCCAAATACACATTCACCTAACCAGACAAGTCCGAAACTCGGCTCTTTGGTCCGAATGCGATTTAATTTTTCTCAGCCTTTCGGACAAATCCGAAAGGCTGAAATAATGTCCGAAGTTTATAAGTCCGAATACACATTCACCTTACCAGACAAGTCCGAAACTCGGCTCTTTGGTCCGAATGCGATTTAATTTTTCTCAGCCTTTCGGACAAATCCGAAAGGCTGAAGCATGAGTCCGAAGTTAAATGTAGTCCGAAAGTGTAGTCCGAAAAGGACGGAGGTATTTTCTCAGCCTTTCGGACAAATCCGAAAGGCTGAACCATGAGTCCGAATTGAAATGCTAGTCCGAAAGTCTGAGAATTCCGAAAGATTGAAGTCCGAAAGAGCGGGGGTTTACTGTATAAATGATTTAGAATGTTATATATGCATCAAATGTATGTCTGTCTACCTATCTAATGCATCTATCTCCCTTATACTGTACATAAATATAACTATGTCTTATTTGGTCTTTTTTTATTCTATGAATCATTTCTAATACGATGAAATTGAAAACAATATTATCCTTCCAACACACACATAATAAAATGAAAAAGAGAGTCAATAAAAATGTCTCCTTTGTCTTTTCAGAAACTTAAGTCCGTCTCATATATGTTTGCATTTTTTTGGGAGGTTTGACGACCTCCCTTATACCCACATAAGGAAAACCTCTTATTTGGTGATGCGTACAAGTAGACTGGGATGGTATGGGCATGTGGAGAGAATGGATGAACAAAATTGGGTGAAAAAATGCAGGTCTGTGATTGTGGAGGGAGCTGCACCATGGGGTGGACCGAGGAAGACCTGGGATCGGACTATTCATGCCGATCTCAAATCCAAGAACTTGACAAGTGAAGCAGCCCTTAACAGGGTTGCCTGGAACGCCGCCATTAGGACAAGAGACTGAAACTGCTCGTATGTGTGGAACACTCGGTCTTAAAATGTTATGTATGTATGTATGTATGTATAAGGGAGGTCGTCAAACCTCCCAATTTAGTAGCAGTCTCTACGTTTCCAACATAGGGCTTGAGTCCCACATTGGAGGCGGACATCCAATAAACCACAAAAACCCAAGCCTTAGCAAAAGTAGAGGACCAAGAAAAGACACAAATAAACATTTTAGTTTATTGGGAAAAAAGAGTATAACAGTATGGTGCATATTAAGAAAATACAGTTACTAGCATATCAGTCTAGGGTCTAAAATGCACAGGCAGGTAAAGTAATAGGTCATGTCGACCTTGGAATGGCACACCAACATGGGAAAGGTGAAGTCAATTGTAAAGTATTACAATAATAAAAGCAAGGCACAGCAGGTGCATGACCTCCGAAGACACTCTTTAATTACAAGACATGGGCATTAGGCATAGGCATACCAATACAAAAACCCGTAGACAGTGTAGTCCAAATGTAATAAACCTTAAGAGGTACATCCTTAACACGAAACATCTAATTCATACATGTAAATGAAAAATAGAAAGTCTTTGTACAAGTATACAAAAAGAACCTCCCCCCCCCCCCCCAGTTTAGGGAAAGGAAGAAAGTACAGTATGGGATGAAGAGACACAGGAGATGGTGGATGTCTTCATATGACACTGTAGTTACATGATATGGGTAGGAGGCATAAACATACCAACACAAAACCCGGAGACAGTGGATCAGAATGTAAAAACTGTAAGAGCAAAAATCCTCAAGTGAAGCCAAGTGTAAAGTATGTACAAAAACACAAGGCATGGCATGGATGGCGGACGTCATCATAGGACACTCTGTAGTTACATGACATGGGGAGGAGGCATCAGCATACCAACACAAAACCCGTAGACAGTGTAGTCCAAATGTAAAAACCTTAAGAGGTACATCCTTAACACTAAACATACAGTACAAACATGTAAAGAAAATTAGAAAGTCTTTGTACAAGTATACAAAAATAACCCCCCCCCCCCTCCGTTTTAGGGAAAGGAAGCAAATACAGTATGGGATGAATAGATACAGGATGGAAGATGAATCAGGGGACCCGTCGGCCTAACGCAACACAAGTCATACCCGGCCTGGCAGTGGACACGGAGTAATCTGGCCACTACCTGAGACACTGGTCGATGTCGTGGAGGGCGCCTGAGAGGAGGCCTGGACCTCCACCTCCAAGTCAGACCCAACGCGTCCACGTCCGGCGGGGCGAGTGCCGGTAGTGGGGGCTGAAGAAGCCGGTGTGGGCGCCACGCATCAGGCCCCCCACCTATTCGCCGAGACGGCCGGGCAAGGGGAGAGGGTACAGGTCAGGAGGAACTACGCATTCGTGGACGCGGAGTTCCCTATGGACGTGTCGCGGTGGGAAGAACCACCACGGCCTCCCCTCGGTTTCCTGCCGCCCCTCTGAAACGGCGGACGGGTCTCGCGCTCCGGCCTATCCCCCTCTTGGCTGTGTCTGAGATCGGAGGACGAGGGCCCCGGAGCTTGCCAGTGCCGCGCACCCTCTTGACGGGGACGGACGGCGATCCGAGGACCAACGGTCACGGAAGGCGGGTATACCATGCCCCACGTGAGCCTGTCCTCCGCCCAAACCCTTCGCCTGGCACCCTTTGCCGGCGACGGACTTGCCCCCGCGTCTGCGGGTGGAGGAGGATGCAGTGGGCGTTGCCACCACCTTCCGTTGGGCAGAGTATGTGTCACTCTGCGCCAGCAAGAAAGCCCCTTGCCAAGCCTCCTCAGGGAACAGACCTGGGGTCAGAAGGTCAGTCAATAGGAGGCGGTTGCGGACGTCGGCAGGGGCCTTCTTGCAGAAAGCCACCCGAATCTGTTGACGGCAACGGGTGGCTTCATGGAGGGAGTGGCGAATGTCCTGGACAGGGTTGAGGGCGAGCTGCAGGTTGATGCGGCGGACATTTTCAAACTCCTGGCGATGGTCTCCAGACTCCAGGGATTAAATCAGGCAGAGGTTGACCCGTGCCAGTTCCAACTGGGCCAGAAGTGTCGAGAGGTGGCGTGCCGCCCGCTATCGGAACCTGAAGTCGCGGTCCAACTGGGACTTCTCCGGCACCGTGAAAAAGGTACACGGCAGGGGGCCCACCGACAGTTTGGGAGCATCAAGCCACTCCCACACGGGCGTAGGGAAGCCCGAGGAGCGAAGGAGCACGCCCGACATAAAAGTGGAGTCCATGGTCGGGATGGCCGGCAAACCTTCAGTCATAGCATGACCAAACTCCACCGCTTCTCGGACCCACTCCCCCCAGGGACCCGTACAGAGGTGCGGCAGTTCCAACATCAGGATCCCATCCCGATCACGCACATTCTGCAGGTACGGCGTCCCGGATATGGCAGAGAGGGAGTGGACATCCATCGACAGGTCACGGCGGGAGTAGTCAGCCCAGGGCTTGGTGACAGTGGAAGGCAAGACCGAGGGACGGTAGAAGAAATATTGCATGTCCTGCCGGCTCGGATACACCTGCATATCATCCTCCGGGACCAGTCCTTTGGAAGTGATGGCACGGAACACATTCTTGTCATTCACTTGGATGGCCCAATCCCCCGGCACTGCATGCTCTCCATGCAGCTGGCTGATTGCTCTCCCAGGGTTGGAAGCAACCACAGCCCTCCAAGCAACAGAATCCCCATAGAGGGAGGGCATCTTGACCTTGGGGATCTTAAACCTGGAGAGAGGCGGCACAGAGAAAGGTTGGGAGAACAACCCCAAACCCTGGCCCGGGATAACAACGGGCCAGAGAGGAGTTGTAGGCGGTGTCGGAGGAGCAGGCGATGAAGTTGACGATGGGAACGGTTCCATGACCGGGATACCAGGCCTAGACGGGATGTGGTCCGACACAGGTGGAAGAGGAGCCACAACAGGGGTCTGCGGAGGGATCGGGTTTAGTGTAGTAAACCGCGAGACGACCGCCTCCATGGCCGCTGTGACAGATGAGAGGATGTCCGTCTTAGCGAGGGACATCTCTAGACGTATGGCGGCCAACTCCGCCCTGATCTCCGTCTCTGCAGCAGTAGGGATGGACGTAGGCGGAGGAGAGAGGGAACCAGCCTCACTGCGTCGCTGGCCACCATGGTCCGTAAGCGGGGAGAACGCAGAAGAAGGAGGGGAGTAAGGGCTATCCACGGCGCGATCATACCCTCCCGACTTGGATGTTTCCTCCGAAGATAACCCCTCTTCTGGCTCCTCGACCTCCTCCTCTCCATCGTCCTCCAGTCTGTCATAGTCCGCAACCTCCATCTCGAGAACATCCTTGGGATGGCCCGAGGAACGGCGAGGAGAGGGTTGGCCACAGGGGATAGATGATGTGTCGGATGATCCAGTTGGAGGAGGAAGCGTGGAGGGCAGTGCTGCAGGGGCCGCCATAGGGAAGAGGCCGGTACCCCTGACAGGTTGGGAGGCAGGAAGAGGTGCGATCTCCACCCCACCAGTGGCAGAAGATGGGCTAGGAGCAAGAACGACCTCCACGGCTGGGAGTACAGGACGTTGTTTCGCCCTGAAGGTCGTGGTACCCTGTGACCTCTTCGGGGGGCTCATCTGAAGGTGAGGCGAAGCAGTGCGGGTTTTACGAGCAGCAGGAGAGCCAGAGCGAGATCGGTCGCTTCCTCCTGCCAGTTGCCTCATAAACCACTGATTGGTCGGACGCAGGCACCCGAGGGTCACGACGTTGGGGGTGCCCTCTCACTGTGATGCGCCCGCTTGTCAGCCGGACTCGAACTCCTGGTAGGGGAGCCACGAGTCGTAGTAGGAGAGCGGAAGTGACGTGCAGCAGGGGAGCGGGAACGGCGTGCAGCCGCTGAGGTAGGCCGTATCCCCAACAAAACCCGGACGTCATCATCACGGAAGGAAGGAGCCCTGTGCAGGACCACTTGCACGTAACGGGAGATGATGTCCCATGACTGACGGAGAGACATCTTGTCCCGTCGTCCTTCCACCGATGCAGGTTGTGATTCCAGGAGTTGAAGGGCAGAGAGACAAACACCACATCGGCGGGGGTCGTAGACATCCTTGCCGTAGCAGGCCGTGTGGAGGCAGCACTCCCGATGGCCCAGCATGCCGACCGCTGGCATGTCGGGTGGAAGCAGGGAGGAGCCGGCATCACGGCACTGAAAAATGGGGGGAACGTTACACACCAGTGGAGGTGAGACAGGGTTAATGTATGAGGCAGTATAGCCAATATAGCATGTGACACCCAAGTAAGACAATATCCATGAAGACACCAAGTAGCAAATATAACAAGGAAAGTCAAGTAAAAACACCCACACAGTAGACCATAAACACCAGGGCTGGGGCAAGCCCCTTTAGCAAGACCCAACCCTGTTGAATAGGTACAATTCCTTTGGGGAAAAGAGACTCTCATCCAAAATACCTGAGAACCCTCTGTGAGAACGAAGGTAGGAAGGGGCACAGCGGCGATGGGGTAGGTATGGCCGGCAGTAGAGCGGGCACCAGCTGGAAGGAAAAAAGTCAAGAGTGAGCAACGCAACAGCACCCTATTAGTAGAAATAGTGGAGGGGAGGGAATCCAATACACACAGGATAATTGCCATGTTGGGCAGTGTCCTAGGACTTCTCAGGAGGCCCTTGGGTCCACCTAGTATGCTAGGAGGCCGCCTGTAGGGCGGAAACTAGGCACAGAAGGAGGACACAAGGGATAGGAAACAGCCAAGTAGCCATGTCCAGTTACATTTAGTCAAAGGGCATAACATGTAGACAGGGAACCCACAATATAATAATCAAGGAAAAAGGCTATGTGGCCGATCCCCTGATAGAGATACATGGCACAGGGCACATCAAGAGTAGAAAATCTGCTTGTAGAGCGGAATTCTAGAAAAGATGAAGGAGCTGAGGACACCTGAAGACCCCCGCCTGTGTGCCGAAAAACGTGTGTAAACACGAATGTCGAGTCAACTTGTCATAGTTTATCCTCCCTGTGAGCGGGGCCCTTACACAGTTTCCAGACATCCCCCCTCCCCCCCCCCCCTATGATCAAGGAAACACAGGCAGGGGAAGAACAGAAACAGTGTGAATGTAAGAAAAGCGAGAATTTTAACAAGAGCGATAAGACCCAAACCACCAAGTCAGTTGAGACAAAAACTGGATGCGAGTTTGTCAGGTGAAACAATTTTGGAATCTATCCTGAGTAAGTGTAGAGCACGTATAAAATACCTGTATAGACAGGTGGGATGCTTGCCCGCGGCGACCAAAAAGACCCTCTGCCAAGCGCTTGTTCAATGTCATTTTGACTATTCTGTGTCATCCTGGTACTCTGCATCATCTAAATCAGCACAGCACAAACTTCAGGTCACTCAAAATAAAATGGTTAGGTTCATGCTGAACCTAGGACCCAGATCACATGTTGGCCAGGAACAACTTCAGTCACTAGGTATGCTCAATGTCTCTGACAGGGCCAAACAAATCAGGCTCACTAATGCCTTCAAAATTTTCTATGACAGAGCTCCAGAGTATCTAAAGAATGATTTTGTTAAAGCAAATGAGAGGAGTGGACATAATACAAGAAACAGGATGTTTAATTTTAAGGTCCCGAGAATCCAAGGACAGGGTAAGCAAACATTCTTCTTCACCGCCATCAAAGACTGGAACGACCTACCCCAGTCAGTCCGTGAAAAGAGAACACTGTATTCCTTCAGACGTAGCCTGAAGGAACACCTGAACCGGACAGCTGCGAGAAGGGAGCACCAAGCTTATGTCTACTACTAAATGCGACATAAGAGATAGACAAACCAAACTGAAATGATTACTGATATTTACTATAGGATGTAAGGTATCTTAAAATAACCCCCTAGAAATACTTTCTCTAAAGTATCTATTTCTTTATCCTCCCAGTTTTCCCCAGCTAACCTAATCTCACAAGGGCCCCAATGGAAATACGCCTAACGGCCTTATTGGGCTATCCTTAGTTGGAATTATGCAAGGCTGGTACATGTCATATTTGTAACATACTATGTGGTACCAACTCTGTAAATTGCTAACTGAATAAATATTATTATTATTATTATTATTACAAGAGGAAAATAGAAGGAAAGGACCTGTGTGGCCCATTCCGACTGTGGTCAGCTCAAGGTAAAATAACAGGCGCCTAGCTCAGTTACACAATACACATAAAAAGATAAAACACTAGGGCAGTGTCAATCCCTGAGTGAAAGAACCTAGTAACAAAGCTAAACACTGCCCGAAAAAAACCACAATTACGTTAAAGGAAATTAAAAATAAAAGTTAGGGTAAGCGAGCGACCGACTCTGTTACCAGAACCACGTATCCCCGAGTCAAGTTGGGCCGGGGAAACGAAAAAGAACTGACAAAAGTGTGAACCAGGCGACGAATTATAAGACCACCAACTATGGACATGTTGAAAAACAAGTCAGAAGGGCGTATAGGTCAAGTGGAGACCAAAGCAGCATGTTTGAAATAGAATAAAGGCTGTATGCCCTATGCACTTACAAAAGCAGAATCCGGAGAAACTTCATGCTCAAGTCTTGTAAAACTTCGACACGCAGTCATACTAAAACAAATAAAACAAAAAACACGCAAAAAGGGAAAAGAAACACAATGCATCACGTGGGAAACATACATTCCCCCCACCCCCCAAGTTACGTTAAGGGTTATTAAAGTGAACATGAACCCGAAAAGCGAGGGTAGAATAGTGCACTCAACGACCGCTACACGGCGCTGAGGACCAGCCACCCCCGAAGTAAACAATATAATTCAACACGTCTCCAGCACTAAGCGCACACCAAAAACACGCCATATATACGAAAAAGTGCTGCCTACATCACTGAAACATCCTTCTAAAACCTCAACAGCCTGAAAAAGCTCACACTCACTTAGTTGGAGCGAAGGGGCAGGAAAAATCAGGCACTCGCGGAACACAGAAAAAGGCGTGTGTCATCGACGGTGGGCGCGAAGAGACTGATTCTGTTATATGTACTGGTGCAGGCTCATAGAAAATGGAGCATGGCTAAGAGGAGAGTAGCTAGATTAAATGGGTAACTATAACTTCTTTCTCTCCTTTGCTATCCTAATTTCTTTTCCTTCTGTAGTCGTCTCGGAGTGTGTACAACGTGCCTAGTAGTGAATTGAGGTGCAACTCTAGAGAGTATTAGTATTTCGCGTTAGTGCCGATAAATCGGCCCGCTGTGGTAGCAGCTGAGATCTTAAGCCCTACGTTGGAAACGTAGAGACTGCTACTAAATCGATCGCTTGGACCTAGCAACACTCTCTCTATCTACGGTATTTATCTAATGCATCTATCTGTCTCCCTTATACATTAACATAACTATGTCTTATTTGGTCTTTTTGTAATCTATGAATCGTTTCTAATGCGATGGAATTGAAAAATATAATATCCTTCCAGCACATAGATAAACAATAAATATGACTGGTGATGGGCTGGTCTATCAGAGTGAGAACTGAGCGATCTCTGCCATACCCATAGCTTACTCTGACTGTTCCTTTTACTTATATATTTTCTAGATCTCAAGTGACGGCGTCTTTTCCGTGGATTGACCTCCCAATCTACCAAGATTGGAAGCCAAAGCGTCACATTTTTCCTTTGCCCCTCAACTTTCTCTTCATAATTGCTGAGGGGCACAGGGCCCTGGGTGGGGCTTTGGTTTTCTGGACGTTTCCGCACCCTCCTCAGCTTCCCGCCATGGAGTGGCTTTGGTCACCCAGGCTTTATTGTGGTAGGCAGGGAGGGTTCTGTGGGGGTGCTCGGTTATGGCCTTGGCCTTGCTCAGGGCCTTGGGGCTGTTCGGCAGGCAGCTTGGGGAACAACAACAACAACAACAACAATAAATAAGAAAGTCAACAAAGGATTTTCCCCCCTGTCTTCTCCAGACAGGCTCCTCGAGCTTCCAAGCGTCCGAAGATTTGCATTTTATTTATTTAATGTTTTTTCCCCATGGTATATTATTGCCTTGAAAGTGTGTCTACACAAAACTATGGGAAAATATTGTAACATGTTTTTAATTGACATTTGTGTAATTTTTGCTGATTATGAGTTGGTGGATTTGTTTTCTTTAATTCTATCATATCAGAAATTATTCACAGATTATATAGAGACCAAATACCATACACTTTTAAGTTTGTTCAATAGTTTTGCATTCTCAATAGGGTCTCGTATGGGCCAATAGGCCTTCTGCAGATTTCCATTTATCTTATGTTCTTATGTTCTTATAACTTCTCTACTTTCTGGTCTATTGAACCATAATAAAGAGAGGGGAAGGGAGGGAGTGCCCCTGACAGTTACAACCAGTCTGATGATGATAATGATACGATGGACAATATTTCTGTGTTCTTTGGTTTCGATGAGGATGATGAACATGCTGGGGAACCTGGAGGGGCCGATGTACGAGCTATAGCTCAAGGCTTACCGGTGTGACGTGCTATTCTTCCCCGTGCAATTGTGACAGGTTAAAACAGCCCATATGCCTATCATTTGAAACAAAATCAGTTAAATCACGACTGTATTTCGATATATCGTTAGCGAGCCTAACCTACCACTACAGTACTTATAATAATACTAATGCAGAAAATAACTATAAATAACAATAATTTGGTGGGATAAAAATAGAATCTACTTATAGAAGGCAATGGCTCTCGGGGCGCCATGGCCGCAGCCGCTATACCTTGACATTACCTCTAACCACGATTCTATTTCGGTGGATTTTTACTTAATGTTATTGTATTTACTAACTTAACATAACCAACCTAACCTAATGCAATAACATTAAGTAAAAAATATATCGAAATACAGTCATGATTTAACGGATTTTGGTTCAAATGATAGGCATATGGGCTGATTTAACCTGTCACAATTGCATGGGGAAGAATATCACACTACACCGGTATCAACTTCATCGCAGTAACGGGGTCGGGGTTGAGGCCGGGATGGGGCGGGGGAAGGGTCCAAGGGAGTACAGCGGCGGGGAAATCTACCGAACGTCAACACATCTATCCACACAAATAGGTCAATAACAGGTACAAAATAGTCCCTATTGATGCTTAATGTAGGGTATACTAAGGTGGGGTAAGATGTCCCCCCGGAGCTAAACGCCCCCCCCCTCTGTTTTGCCCTTCTTTCTTACTTCTCCCGCCAATCAACTGATCAGGTAGTCAGCGCCATCCCTCTGCACTCACAAGAACTAATGGCGCTAACATTAGCGTAACATGTGTACTGGTTGCAGGACGACTTTCCTTGTTTTTGCATAATTTCATGTAAATTTTCAGTGGCTTTTGGGTTGCCTAGTTAATGAATAATAACTGTAAAGTTAGCTTTATGGTTATGAAGGGTTGCTATAGGATGTTTAGCTTATATAGCACTCGATTTTTGTCAGCCTACGTACATATTGAGAGACCAGTGATATTTCAAACATGATGATGGCTCTTGGGGTAAAAGGCCCCTCTTCCTCTGGGATAAAACGCCCAGGGGAATTGACCTGTATATTTGTCAAAATTGTGAGTCTGATATATAATTTTCCTATCAGTAGGGCCTACATATGTAATTTTTCATACTACAAAGCCATTCATATTAACATACGGAAAAAGAAATGTTTAGTTCCACGTTTTTCTTCCTCGAAGGGACATAGACTGTTATGTCCACGTGTTAGTACAAATGGATGTTTGTAATAAGAGGAGGAAATACATTTAATGTTCTTATAAAAGGAATAATAAAGTTCCCTTTATGTTTGTTGTGACTTTTAATGTACCCTGTAGGGCGTTTAATGTTCTTATAAAAGGAATAATAAAGTTCCCTTTATGTTTGTTGTGACTTTTAATGTACCCTGTAGGGCGTTAATAAAGTTCCCTTTATGTTTGTTGTGACTTTTAATGTACCCTGTAGGGCGTTTTACCCTGTATGTGGGGCAAGATGCCCCTTTTGGTTATTCTTTTTCAAAGTCCATTTTCACAAAGTCAGAGGTATGATAAGATGGTATAGTACACATCGTAGATTGGTCATAATATAAGCTTTCAAGGAAACTCCTTATCAAAATCCTACTGCAGAAAGTATGGCTTGTAGACATAATTCTTCCTTAGAGGGGGCATTTTACCCCACCTTACCCTAGTCTATGTTTTGTCATAAATGATGTTGGTGGTATACTGTAATATAAGTCGGCTAAAGGTAGGCAAAAAGGACCAAAAGGGGGACTTTGGGAAAGTGGCTGGAACAAATTAATTAATTCCCATAAGGCCTGTTATTTCTAAAACACGGTTTTGATATAAACTGTTATGCCCTGATTTTATTGAGGTTTAACGATTAGTTAAGGTGAGTTCTTTCGAGACTGGGATATCTGAGTTCATGCAAGTACATGTAAATAACACAATAGAGGATATGTATAATATCGAAATATAATTTGTAGTAGGCTACAGCTTTATTCACTTAATCACTAGTTACATAGATATAATCACAAACACTAAATATGGAAAAACATAAGTGGTACAACTCTATTTGATTTCTCCCAGCACGATCGCGGATCTAGATGGAGATCAGTTATATTCAATTTCAACTTAAATATGTAATCTTCTAGAGAATCACACGCACTATTCTCATCTTGAAAGTCTATAATAAAATTACTAAAATCAGGTTCTAATTATATTCACGATATATCTTGACTTAAATTCTGTTCGTGGATAATAGGAGACGATGTGATACAAGTTCTAAAATACAGAGAAAAAGGAAAATGAGTAAAGAGGGAGAGGAAGAGAAACAAACAAAACAAAGACAGGAAGAGGTAAAGAAACCCAAGAAGAAAGGAACAGAGATCGATAACATGACCTCGCCCAGGACAGGAATGTCAAGGTCACTCACCGCGGCTGCGACCCTCAGAAATGGCCGACTCGCTACTGTGAGGGAGACTTGCCCCATCACCACAGGAAAGAATATTTGCCTGGGGGTACCACCAGCCATGACAAGAATTGTATTTTCTCAACCCTTTTGAAAACCATATCTAGAAACATGTATATGTATATGTATAATATTAAGGGAAGCAATAAAACATTTAAAAACTATTATGTAAAGAGTGTGATTAATATTAAATATAACATGTCGCAAGACAGATTCACTAGGTAACCGGATAGTGAACAGAATATATGCAATGTTGAAGGATCTCGTCAGAATACGAGAGTTCTAAAAATCATCTCACAGAGATGTTTCTATCTTTCAAAGAAATAATAAACACCTACAGTATGTACATGCCTTCCCTAAAATACAGTTTCTCTATTTTAATTTCAAACAAACCACATATCCTTCCTTCCCGGCTTGGGCCAACGAACTTTTGCCTTTTTCAGATAAGCAAAATAACCATCAGGAATGCCAACCCAAACGGTCACCAGCTACAACCTCTAGTAACATTATAGAATTGGTTTTACATATGTTTTTTTATATCAGATATATCAGTCTTATTTGTATTAACTAACTCTAGCATGATTAGAGATTATGATGCCCCATATTAACCCTCTCCGACATATGACGCGATTTTGAGCCTATTAGGGATACTTTAAAGCCTTTGTTACCATCAGGGGTATTTAGAAACCTTTAGTTTAGTTACTTCAACCTCTACAGTTGTCTTTGAGTTAGCTGTGGGCAGAAAACTAATTTTGGAGAGGTATTTATAAGAGTGAGAGAACTCTATTTCTTATTGCTAATCTGGCAACCTCTGCGTCATATGAGTCTGAAGGGGTAAATCGCTGTATACCCTTGTCTACAACCCTACAATTTCCTAACCACGAGAGAAGCGAGACACGTGGCCCAGTAAAAAGAACTATTGCCAATTCAGCCTCCAACCTTGCAAGTCTTATAAACTATTGTAAACATGTTTTTGTATATATATTAAGCTAGAAACTATCCAGATCCACTTTACTAAGTAAACCTAACATTGCCAGATACTATAAAGATTAAGATGAAGGTTACAGTCCTTGTTTAAAACTCAGTATGAAAATCAAGTGTGCGAGGCTAGGCGACAGACGCGACCCTACAGCAGAGACCCCCAAGAATACCAACCTATAATCCTCTTGCCGAGCAGACTATAGTTTTATATAAAGTATATGTTCTCTGTATCCTACACCCAAAATACAATTAGCAATAACTCCAGAAGTAACAGATAACCTTCCCCTATACCTCTCTCCCACATTAACAGTGCCCAACTCATGTAGAAATAAATAATGCCTTCCTGAAATGGGGGGGCAACATCAAGTCCAATAACCCCCCCCCCCCCCCCTTTGAACTCTCATGCTCAGAGATCACCTAGAAATCAGCCTCGAAACTCTGTATTAAAGCTCTGAAATCGTCATCCCCTTTGAGTTCTCCCAATGACTTGGACAGACAAGTGAAGCTTTGATTTGTCTAACATCTGCCTATTATATTATTTTGAATGACTCTTCAGGGATAGTGGAGTGTTGTTATGCCCTAATTGGGATTCTCCTCCCCTGGGACAAGAGGGACTTCTTGTCTTAATAAACGGTGCAGACACGGGTCGTTGCTGTCCTTCGACAGAGAATGGGTACCCTCCAGTACTGGTGCACATAGGCCAGGGAAGTTTGAAGGAAATTAAGTGAATCTAAGCTTTCTTGAGATCGGCACCCCGCTCTGGAGAAATATTATTTTGACCTTTCATAAATAGTTATTGATAACGGCACCCCGAAGTCCTTATACTGTCTGTGAATATAAAAACTTTATTTTAGGATCTTTGTTATTTGTGGCAACCCAATAATTTAACATAAAGACCTCTAATAGTTTTGTATCATAAGTATTAAAATCATAAGTGTGTATGTCCCACTCCACTTATATTTTAATATCTTTAATATAGCAAAAGTGACCTACAGTATATATGTGTAACGTTATTATTTCTGGCACCCCAGGAATTAATATAATTATTTTTATTAGGTTATATTTCTTTATAGTTAAAACGTTGAAAGACACAGGCACCCCTACCTTTCAAAATTTTTACTATTGGGAAATAATACTAGCATTACTCACGAGATCTAAGGTAGAAAGATCTTTTGTGTTAGAAGGGTTTAGCGAGACACCTTCACGGAGACTCTGCATATATAAATCCTAGGCTCAAATTGTCTGTGGCACCCCACCAGAATTTGTGACTAAAAGGTTAACACCGCCCTGAGTTCTTTGAACCTCTTATAACGGTTAGTGACAGTCAAGAAGAGAAATATTTCTACTCTTCTTGCGTTAGTCCGATATTGTGTTAATCCGGCAACCCTGAGACACAATATTTAAAACCTTACTTCAAGAATACCTTAACAGAACTTCATCACCGGTTAATATAAAGGTCAGGATAGTCGAGTATTTGTTTAAAGCTATATGCTTAGAATACTCGCGTTGGTCCGATATGGTGCCCAACTGTTTCATTACTAGTTACGGAGCCATATTCAAGACCCCACGCCCATTAACTCAACTGTAACTAAACTTCACACAACCGGCCAACCTGGACGACCCACGGAGCATCAGAAGTCCTCAACTAAGTGTACATCTCTTCCAAGAAAAGAAATAATATCGAAACTACTAAAATTCAGTATCAGTGACGAGATACAACCAAAGTTAGAGTTGAAAGTGACCCAAATAAACAGAGTTATTAATACCTCGAAATACGTGAAAAGTTCGTAAAAGTGTTCCACGCAGTTAATCTATAGAAAAAGATTAATATTAAGATGCACTAGAAATAACCATCTTTAGCACGACTTTCTAACTACATAAATAACACATATACCAAAATAAGACGGATTTTTAGCATCAATCAACTCTGCCATATTTCCGCCAAGTGAAAAATAAACAGAGTCCGTCAACCCTGAACTTTGAGTTAAAGAAACCCAGTGCTATAGTAATCCAGTAATTAGAACAATATTAATTATGTACATGATCAGGGATAAATACGTCGTGAATACTTATATTACGAAACAAGTGAATTTACACCAAATAAGAGGATTTTCACCCCTTCAGGAACTCTGAAAATACTCTCAGTCAGAGCAGTAATATTTCTAGAGTCCACAAATTTGAACTCAAACCAAATAAGTTCATCAGAACCTACGCTTCCATATTTCGTGCCCAGAAATATAGGAACTTGTATCATATCGTCCTCTATTATCCACAAACAGAATTTAAGTCAAGATATATCGTGAATATAAATAGAACCTAATTTTAGTAACTTTATTATAAACTTGCGAGAAGAGCCAGGAGTGACGGCATCCGACTTGAAAGAATATCTCTCCAATAAACTCAGTCTTAGTATGGATGTTGAACCAATTATTCCCTGGTCTGATAGGCACACATATATTTCATTCAGAATAAACTGCGAGTGTCCAAATCCCGAGGTGTTTATGGATGAAGAACTTTGGCCAGAGGAAGCATCGGTGTACTGGTGGAGAGAACGTAGGGCACAGGTACCGGTATCAACAAATGAGGACTCTATAACTACGGTAACCCACCCTCCCAACAACTCTTAATCATGGATATAAAGTCTACTTCATCTCCCAACAATTTGCGTATTGCTACTTATAACTGTAGGGGGCTCCCTAAAACCAACAGAGGGCTTCTCCTACGCCCTGATGTAGTAGACGTATTTAATACCAGTGATATTGTGTGCCTGCAGGAGACTTGGTATTTTAAACAGGATTTGGGTAACCTCAGTACTATCTGTGATAATTTTCATGGGTTTGGGGTCTCGACAACCGATGCTATGGATGGTCTAGTAGCAGGTCACCCACCGGGAGGAGTAGCTATTTTGTGGAGGGACTCTTTAGACAGCCGGGTTAAACCACTTGTAACAAATTTACCATGGTGTACAGGTATAGAAATAGAAGATATCCAACGGAAAGTAGTTATTCTTAGTGTGTACTTGCCCTACCAATGTAATGAAAATGAAGAACAATACCTGGAATGCCTTGGAGAGCTAAGTGCTCTTTTACAAGAACTAAATACCACCTGCTACTCTGTAATAGGGGACTGGAATGCTAATCTGAAGGACATGAGTAACTCTCTGTTTGCTAGTCATATGACTAACTTCTGTGGTGAGCATGATCTAATTATCTCTTCTCAGCTCATGCTCCCTCATAGTAGTTACACATGTGTCAGTGCAGCATGGGGCTCAACGTCTTGGCTAGATCATACCGTAGCTAGTGCTGATTTCCATGATATGATAACAAATATGGAAATTCAGTATACATATACAGATGAAGATCATATCCCATTGACCTTAACAGCTAGTTTGGAAAGAGCGCCAGAATTAACCCAGTCAAACAATAGTGTAAATCCAAAACTGCCATGGGGCGGGCTTGACGAGGAGGAGTGTGAGCAATTTTGCACTTTAACACACACTCTCCTTTCTGAGCTTGATCCTGGCAGTGAGGATGCCATTACCTGTGAAGACCCCAATTGTGTTAATGCTAGTCATCGAGAAGAAGTCAGCAAGCTGTACAATAATATTATATCTTGTCTTACTAAGGCTAGTGACATAGTATTTCACAAGCATAACAAAAATTACTCTTTTAACAAACCTGGGTGGAATGACCATGTTTCAGAACTATACCAGGCATCCCGAGATGCTCGTAGTGTATGGCTGGATCATAACAAACCGAGACAGGGACCCATTTTTGACATGTTCACCAGACTAAAGGCTAGATGCAAGTATGCAATCAGATATATAAAAAAACAATGAAAATGTATTAAGAAGAGAAGCATTGGCCAAAAACTTTGCTAGCAAAGACACATTGGCCTTCTGGAAGGATATTAAAAAAATGCATAATAGCTGCACACCTCTACCCGTTAGTGTAGATGGGATCTCTGGTACTAATAACATAGCCAATCTTTGGAAAACACATTACCAAACTTTGTTTAACTCTGTTGGGCACCAAGGAAATACCATTGCTGCTACAACAGAGTGTAACAAAGAAGAAAAATATGACACAATTAAAGTTACAAGTGAAAAAATCAAGGCTGCAATAAGTAGGCTAGATGCTAACAAATCCTGTGGTTTTGATGGTATATATGCTGAACATTTGAAGTACTCCTCCACTCTCCTCTTGGAGAAACTCAGCAGTTGCTTTACCAGCTTTCTAATCCATGGTTTCCTACCAGAATCTATGATGTCCGTTACCTTGATACCAGTAATTAAAGACAAGGCTGGCAAAATTACATCAAAAGACAACTATAGACCTATTGCCCTTGCCAGTATTGTAAGTAAGATACTAGAGTTAATCATTTTAGACAGAATCTCAGTGTATATCTCAACTAATAGTAATCAATTTGGTTTTAAAAAGAATCATGGTACGGACCAGTGCATCTACACTCTGAAGGAGCTAGTGGATGGGTACATCAAAATGAACAGCTCTATTTTTGCATGCTTTCTTGATGCTAGTAAGGCATTTGACAGAGTCTGCCACAATATCCTGTTTGATAAATTAGCAACAAGGGGAGTGCCATCCTATATACTGAGAATCTTGAAGTACTGGTACGCCAATCAAACATTTAATGTAAGATGGGGTAACATTATTTCGGATTCCTTTACAGTAACCAATGGAGTGAGACAGGGTAGTATTCTCTCACCTTACTTATTCAATGTATATATGGATGAATTAAGTGATAAATTGAATAAAGAGCAGATTGGATGTTATGGTGGGAATAAAATCATCAACCATCTCATGTATGCTGATGATCTGGTCATTATTGCACCGTCTTCTGCGGGTCTGAGCAAACTTCTTGATATATGTGAATCTTTTGGTAGTAAACATTGTGTTAAATTCAACCCACTGAAAAGTGCTGTTCTTATATTTAGATCAAAATTACTGTATAAAAGTAAACTGCCAAATTTCTCACTCAATAATCAAATTATTCAAGAAGTAAACAAAATAAAATACCTGGGACACATTATCTCAAACGATTGCTCAGATGATGCAGATATCGGCCGTCAGCGCAGACAGCTATATTTACGTGGTAACACCATCTTGAGAAAATTCCACATGTGTAATTGGGAAACTAAAGTCACTTTGTTCCGGACATATTGTTCCTCTATGTACACGGCCCATTTGTGGTGGAAGTATAAGAGAGCCACCATAAATGGTCTGTGTACATCCTATCATAATATACTCAAGATGTTCATTGGTCTCTCTAAATATGAAAGCACTAGTATGGTGTGCACACTGTTGGATGTGCAGTGCTGTCGGGCTGTCATCAGGAGACTGGTGTACAGCTTTTCGCAGCGACTGCAATCCTCCAGTAACACGCTGATTGTAGCTCTTTGGTCTAGTGATCATATCTATGAATCCCGTATTATATCTCACTGGCAGAAGCTGCTGCACACATAGTATGTACTGTAATGTAATATATAGGTCTAATTGAACTATGAGCAATGATCTGTGCAATAGGTGTTAACCAACATTGAGCAATAGCCTTAGTTAGCCTATCTGTGTTATATTGTGACAAAATGTGATATGTGCTCTATTCTGTAAATAGGCCTACTGTATTTTTTATTTTATTGTGTCTTTATTAATATATCTTTGTGTATAATTATTATCTGTGCTCTGACGAGAAGTGTATGTGATATGGACCATTAGGTCGTACTGTATTTATACTGTATCTATCTTATGTGTCTGGAATAAAGAATTATTATTATTATATTATTATTATTATTATTATAAGAGAATAGTGCGTATAATTCTCCAGAAGAAGATTACCTATCCAAGTTGAAATTGAATATACCTGATCTCCATCTAGATCCGCGATCGTGCTGGGAGAAATCAAATAGAGTTGTACCACTTATGTTTTTCCATATTTAGTGTTTGTGATTATATCTATGTAACTAGTGATTAAGTGAATAAATCTGTACTACAAATTATATTTCGATATTATACATATCCTCTATTGTGTTATTTACATGTACTTGCATGAACTCAGATATCCCAGTCTCGAAGGAACTCACCTTAACTAATTGTTAAACCTGAAGAAAATCAGGGCATAGCATTGGTGGCTTGCGGTGGTTCTTGATTCGGATAGAAGAATTCATTGCATTTCATATCTAGAAACAATAGAAATATTATAACATCATAAATATGGCAGCTGCTCACTCCCACATTCCCATTCCCAAATACGATGGGGAAACTTATGAAATCGATACCTACATGGACATATTGAAGCCAGTATTAGACTTGGCATGCAACACGGACCGTGAAAAGATAGCCGTCCTTTTAACGCACTTGGGAAAAGCCGTTTCCCTCGTTGCATCGCAGGTAACCCCCGCACTCACCTGGGACCAGTTTAGGCCCATAGTAATCAATGCCATTAAGCCATCATTGGGTATCTTCGTCGCCCATGCCCGAATGAAGGACACAAAGTACGAAGGCAATCTAGATGCCACTTTAGCATCTATAACACAACAAATCAAATCTGCATTTCCCACTTTTCCTAAAGTGCAACAAGAACAGCACATTCTTGTAAATCTTGTACAAGTGTTGCCCTCAGCAGTTCAGGAGTATTTTGCCGTACATGATCCTGTTGGTTTTCAGCGAGATTTGATCACCATCAGCAGAATTCTCGCTGTGCAACCAAAAGTGAGCACCATCGCCACTCACCCTCAAAACTCCAGTAGACCCAGAGAGTCGAGCCATTTCAACCGGCACCCAGCTACAACATCTAAGCCAGCCTATCGCTCCGGACAATACCAACCCAGCAGACCCAAGTTTACCCAGATCCAGATGTTTTCATGAATCCTGACCTGTGGCCAGAAGATGCATATGTCAACTGGTACAGAGAACCAAGACAATATCCCAATGAGGACAGTGCAGAGGCTTCTGGGACTTGGAGGCATCGCACACCACTATCCAACTCGCAGTAATGGAGGGGATACCAACAACAGCAGCAAGTATAAAAGTAACTTCATACAATTGCAGAGGACTCCCCAAAACAAAGAGGAATCTCCTGTTGCGACCTGACATCGTATCTACATTAAGGACCAGTGACATAGTCTGCCTTCAGGAAACCTGGTACACAAAACAGGACTTAGGTAATTTGAACATATTAGATAAAGATTTCCATGGGTACGGGGTCTCCACTACGGACACACGTGATGGTATTGTGGCAGGTCACCCCCAGGGGGAGTTGCAATAATGTGGAGATCGTGCCTAGATAGTGTAATTAAAACCATTGAGACAAATTTAAGCTGGTGTGCGGGAATACAGCTGGAAGTGGGACACAGAAAATTTGCAATATTTTGTGTTTACTTACCGTATCAGTGTGCCATTGAAGAACTTTATTTGGAAAAGTTAGGGGAGCTTGGTGGCCTAATTTCTGAATTAGAGATAACGTGTTACTCAGTGGTAGGTGATTGGAATGCTACCCCTCACGAGTTGGGTGGTTCCATGTTTGCTAAACATATGTTAAGGTTTTGTGAGGAGCAATGTTTAATTTTGTCCTCCAAAAACCTGCTTCCAGAAAATAGCTATACATATGTTAGTGAAGCATGGGAGACCAGGTCGTGGCTTGATCATGCAATCTCTAGCTCTGACTTTCATGACTCTATCTCAGAAATGGCCATAAGATACGACATTACGGATGACGACCACATACCTATAGAATTAACAATCCAAATTAATAAAGCACCGGAAATAACAGAAACTAGCAATAGCATCAAGGCAAAAGTTCCATGGAATGTAATCTCAAATGAAGAGTGCCAAATGTACTGTGATAAAACCAAGGACTTATTAAATAGGGTGCAATATGATGGTAATGGTGTAGCACAATGCAGGGATCCAAAATGTAGTGATGCACAACACAGAAAGGACATTATTAAATTTTACAATAGTATAATAGATTCTTTATCAAAAGCGGGGGAAAGTATTTTTAATAGCCGTAAATATAAGTCCTCATTCAATAAGCCAGGTTGGCAAGACTATGTGGCTGACCTGTATCAGGCCTCCAGAGATGCTAGGTCTCATTGGCTTGAAGTAGGTCAGCCTAGACAGGGGCCTATATTTGAACTTCACAAAAGAGCAAAGGCTAGGACCAAATATGCCATTAGATTTATTAAGCAAAATGAAAACCAATTAAGGAAGGAAGCCCTTGCAAAGAGTCTGGCAGAAAAGGATACTAACTGTTTTTGGAAGGACATCAGATCCATGCAAAATTGTAACACACCATTACCTGTCAGTGTTGAGGGGGTTACGGGTGAAGAGAACATTGCTGACTTATGGAAAACTCATTTTAAGGAACTACTTAACAGTGTAAACCAAAGGTCTACTAATGGTGCAATTCAATATGTGAAAGATAGTAATTATGAAGACATTAAAGTGACTGAAAGTGATCTTGAGAATGCCATAAGAAAACTTAACCTAAATAAAGCTTGTGGGCTGGATGGTATATATGCAGAACATCTTAAATATGCAGATAAGTTGTTAATAGATAAACTTAGTTCTTGCATCACCAGTCTATTTACGCATGGTGTCCTGCCGGAGTCTATGATATCCGTAATACTTGTTCCTGTCATTAAAGATAAATCAGGTAAAATTACAGCAAAAGACAACTACCGCCCAGTAGCACTTGCTAGTGTGGTGAGTAAGGTAGTTGAAATGATAATGCTAGAAAGAATGTCTGCATATATTGTCACCAGCAGCAATCAGTTTGGCTTTAAGAAAAATCACGGCACAGACCAATGCATATATGTGCTGAAAGAAGTGATTGATACATACAACAAACTAAATAGCTCAATTTTCTCTTGTTTTCTTGATGCAAGTAAGGCTTTTGATAGGGTGTGTCACAAAACCTTATTTGAAAAATTAGTTAACAGGGGAGTGCCTAGCTATATTGTTAGGATACTTATTTTCTGGTACGCTAATCAAAAAATGTGTGTAAGATGGGGCAACATCCTGTCAGGCTCTTTCGCCGTAACCAATGGTGTTAGGCAGGGGGGGATATTGTCTCCGTATCTTTTCAACGTCTACATGGATGATCTTAGTCTGGAGCTGAACAAGACTCGCACTGGGTGCTGTATTGGCAGCACCATTGTAAATCATCTCATGTATGCTGATGACCTAGCCTTAATCGCGCCCTCTGGAGCAGGACTGGACAAATTATTAAGAGTATGTGAAAAATTTGGAATCGAACATTCAGTCAAATTTAATCCTATAAAGAGCAATATCATAATATTTAAATCTAACCTTCTATTGAAATCAAAGCTACCTAAATTCCATTTGTATGAAGAAATTATAGAAGAAGTAAGTAAAGTAAAGTATCTAGGACACTATATTTCATGTGATCGCTCAGATGATGAGGATATGGGTCGTCAGCGAAGGCAACTTTACATGCAGGGAAATTCAATATTAAGAAAATTTCATATGTGCACATGGGATACAAAAATAACATTGTTCAACTCCTACTGCTCACCAATGTATACAGCACAACTATGGTGGAACTATAAGAAAATTACAGTGAATAGACTAAGTATCTCATATCACAATATGAAAATGTTTCTGGGGCTCTCAAAATATGAGAGTACAAGTACGCTATGTGCCTATATGAACTTACACTGTTACAAATCACTCATTAGAAAGCTAACATATAAATTCATTCAGCACCTTAACACTTCTGAGAACAGGATCATTAAAATGCTACAAACTCCAAGCATAGTGTACACCTCCAGGATCCAGGCACACTGGAGGAAGTTGCTCTATATTTTAACCTTAAGTAATGATTTCAGGTCTGCTACTCTACAGAATTAGCATACCGGTACTGATCCTCATAGTGCAGTACAGTACCGATATTCCTATACTGTACTGTAGCAACATACTGTACCGGAAGCTAAATGATGTGAGGCATGGTACTGTACACAATTAGGACAGTGGTTTTGGTAACACAGTAGTTTGATGACCACTGTTTTTGGTTGAGGCAGTGCTGTGAACTACATGATAGCAAGCTGGGTATTATTTAATTTCTTTTTATTTTATGTAGCCTATGTACAGTAGCTTATATATATTTATATATATTTATGTTACTGTAAGGTATATATGGACCCCAGTATGGTCCCCTCTGTACTGTGTGAGTCTGAAATAAAGTATTATTATTATATTATTATTATTATACCCCAAGTCAACCAAGGTTATATCCTAGAAATCAGGCCTACAACAACAACTATAAAGGTAAGAATCAGACACTAGTCTTTATCAACCCTTATGAATTCCCTGCCTGTAATCACAAATGCTCCCTTCAGCATATTCGGGATTCTGCAAAATTTAGACCTAATCAACCTCGTATCTCCGCAAATGAGGAGGAGTTTGGTGAAGAAGAGGCTGAAGATACACAAGAAAATTAAAATATAGCTCACATTCTAGTTAGCGAAGAGCAAGAAGAAATCCTGGAGGAGGAAGAAACTGACCCCCAGGATTTTTAGAACCACCCGCGCCTACGATGGCTTCGGCGGAGGATTCTGCAAATGATAGACCACCCCCAATATACCACCTTGCAAAGATTAAAGATATCCCTGTAAGGTTACTTATAGATACAGGCACCTCTCGCTCATGTATTTTTAATTCATTCTATGTCAAACACCGAAAGAAGTTTGGTGAATTAAAAGCCACCAAATCCAATCTAATTGAAATACAGGAGAAAAGAAAAAAACCCAAGGACTAAAGAAAACGGAAAGGAGAGAAACAGGACGAAATGCAGAAGAAAAGAGACAAGCACACCGCGACAATGGCAGGGTCAAGGCCAAAGGCCCAAACCAAAAAAGACTACCGCCGCCTAGCAACAGTAGAGACAGGGAGCCCCAAAATGGCCGGAAAGGAACCACGACAGACCATCCCCAAGAAAGTGCTATATTCTCAACCCTTTTAGGACAACAAAGAAACCTGGTCTATCAGAGTGAGAACTGAGCGATCTCTGCCATACCCATAGCTTACTCTGACTGTTCCTTTTACTTATATATTTTATAGATCTCAAGTGACGGCGTCTCTTCCTTGGATTGACCTCCCAATCTACCATGATTGGAAGCCAAAGCGTCACATTTTTCCTTTGCCCCTCAACTTTCTCTTCATAATTGCTGAGGGGTACAGGGCCCTGGGTGGGGCTTTGGTTTCCCGGGCGTTTCCGCACCCTCCTTAGCTCCCCGCCATGGAGTGGCTTCGGTCACCCAGGCTTTATTGTGGTCGGCAGGGAGGGTTCTTTGGGGGCGCTCAATTATGGCCTTGGCCTTATTCGGGGCCTTGGGGCTGTTCGGCCAGGCAGCTTGAGGAACAACAACAACAACAACAACAAAGAAACCCTATGTAAAATAACTATAAACATGTAAACAAATACATAAAAATATAAATGTAAACACGTAGACAAACAAAAAACAAAAGAATAAAATAAAACGCAGGAAACAAGAAACCCCATACGAATAAAGCCTCATTTCCCGTACAAATAAACATTATAGAAAGGAAGACACCTATTCATTTCTTTACATTATAATTGTGTATGTATGTAGTCCCCTATGCCCCTTTATTTCTTTATAGTATAATTGTGTATGTATGTAGTTAGGCAAGAATCATGTCCCACAATGTTCAGATTAAGGAGGTTGGGATACATGACAATATTGTTGCGTTATCATGTATGCATTCGATTGTGAGAGAATCTGAGTACAACCATCTCAGAGAGATGCTTGGTAACCATATGAACAAGATGTATACGCCTTTTTGAACCCCCCTGTACCTCCTCCAATTAAACTCGCCCAACCCACATTTTCTGTCCTTCCCAAATGGAAGCGACTCTCACCTCTATACCTGCTACCGAAAATAGATCAAAGGAATCACCTCGGTAGCCTCACCCGAGGTCCCATGATAGTATGACGAAAGAAACTTCAAAACATCAACTAGCCCAACATACTGTACACCACTACGACAAATAGAAGTGGACTCCCTAAGGTTCAGAAGCATCCACTTGCTAAACGAATACGTAAGAAACTTCCCTAGTAAACATCCCTACCTTCACAGTTCCCGACATGCAGGTGCGACCGTGCGAGGCTAACAAGCTGGAGGCCTGCCTGACCACCCAGGAAACAATCAACATTTTCCCCCCATAACCTCTTATTACGACCGGCACAACGAAATAAACAAGGGCACTTAATATTGGACTAGAAGATAGGCTATATCTGCAACAACGGTACGCTAATTCCAAACCCTCGAACTATTAAGCCGGTGAACAAAACACTTAAACCCTCCAGAGTTAATCTACTGGATAACGGGGTATCAATTAACTGGGTTTAGTGCACTTCTACAAAGGCTTTCCGGTGACGTCAAAGCCTACTCACAACAGGAGTACTTACGTTAATAAAATGCTCTCAAGTAATAACAATGCTTAAATAAATTATAACAAGATTTAATAAAGGAGTATATGCTTACATTAACTTTAGTGTGAGTCTGAACTCAACACTAAACTCTTCAATGCTCTATGAAAACACTGGAAGTCTAGTCCTACAGCAAACAGATATGGAATCTTCTGAAAACGTCTGATGCTCTAAGATGCTCGTCGAATATAGAACAGAAATAATGCAGGAGCAGGACACCAAAGCGTGTATCTTAAATACACCAACAAGTAGGATACATATATATAAAACAAGGGAGTGCAACAACTCTGTGACAGCACTAATAACAGCCACTCAAAAACAGTACTTCCTTAGCCAAAGTAACAGCCAAACTGGGTTGTGCACCATGCATCAACCTAGGCTAAAATAATATGTGAATAATTGCTAAAGCATACGCAGTTAAAGTTAATAAACACAATGCTGTCTTTCTTACTAATAGTCTAGCAGCGGCATAAAAGGTACAAGGAGCCTAGGCAGAGCAATAGCATGCTCGTAGCCTACTGTCTCCCCTTGAACAGATTTCCCTTATGTTACGTTAAGTGACTAGGAGGCTCTCTCGGTAAGTCCAGATCTCAAGTATCTGGTCTTACCCTGGCGCTCCACAAAGGTCAACAAAATGAGGTAGCAAGCATACAAGCGAGAGTAGGCAAAGGCCCTTCGCTTGTATACACTGCTACGCTCGCAAAGGAAAAATATGCACAAGGGTTACAGGCTACCTAGCTCCGTCGAAGTCGTACAGGCTCTGACTTACCATATACATAACTCAGACAACGACCAAAGATACCCTCCACTGTCTAGCATTAAATAGTAATAAAGAACAACCCAATAATTAGAAGCACCCGATAATATGACTCCATGTGACACTAACTCTAATAATCCCTAAAGCTAGTGCAAAACATATATGTGAGAACTGGTGCTGGTAATACGACTGGCCGACTATGGAAGTCGTATGCAGAACCAGAAGGGATGGATAACTGAATAAAGATAAGAAGTATTGGAAGGATGGAGTTCAGAGAGAGAAACAGCAGTAAAGAGGGTTAGATTGGGGACAGATTGCAAGGGATGTCTAGGACCAAGCACAACATACCAAGCTCTAAGGAGACACGCGGGAAGGAGCCCCCCACCCACCGAGCTAAGACAGCGGCCCCCAATCACAGACCACTACGTCATGAAGAGCAGGCGTCAAAATGACACGCCAGGCCTGCCAGCCAATCACGAGCGGGTGGCACCGCCCAAGCGAGGAATGCACACGTACATACACACGCACATACTACCACCTCGCTGCCTCCTTCGCTCTCTCTCTCCTTGCAATTCACACTACATATCTTATAACTCTATCAATGATATAAAATACTTCCAAGTGTCACAGACAAGAATAAAGACAAACACTGATCTGTCTGTGACAACATGAATACTAAGAAAGAAAGAACATCATTCTACGATTATTATAGCCCATTTCACTGCCCTGGCGAGCGCTAGCGAGTATGAATACATTCTGGCGAGCGCTAGCGAGTATGAGTACATTCTGGCAAGCTGGCCAGCGTAACACCCCGCCCAAGATGTGGGACGTTTTAACCTCAGGTAAACGCCACATCTGACCAGACAGAATGCCCACTAACCCCGCATCACCCAGCTACTCCCCAAGTTGTGAAAAACAAGGCACAATCACAAACGTAAAAACACTTCATTATATAAAAAAATCTACACAACACTTCCCCAAAATAATAGTATCACTTAACAATATTACGCTCAACGAGCAAGCTTCACCATGCCTAGCCTACTAAGACAAAAACTCAGAATGTCTTAGATTCTTGCTGTAACATACTGCACTTATATACTATCAAAAAGAAAGTGTTTTTATGTGAGGTTTTTGTATTTTTTTAATAGTGTTTTTGGCGGCTTTGCACTACAGGGGCAAGCCTAATTTTTCTCCTCTCTCAAACCAAAACTGACTGAACGGCGAGGGTGCTCCTTAACCTCTGAAGTGCGCATGGGGGTAATTGGAAACGTCCCCCTGTGCTGACGTATTTGAGGTGTTTCCTTCACTAAAATATTCATTGTGCCATTAATAGCATTAATACTTATCCATATGCGCCTATTATGGGTTGATTATAAAGGTATTAACCTGAAACAACAATAAAACGAGTGAAAACAGCGTTTGGATGGTCAAAATCGGAGATATAGCCCGTGAGTTGTATAATGTATGGGTGAGGCAATCTGCTTTCCCGCCAATTTCCCCCAAGGCCACTGAGACACAGTCGATCGATACTCTCTCTCTCTCTCTTGCACTCGCTTGCTATCAGTGATGACCACACCCTCCAATCGGATTTCTAATGTTAGCACGAAAATATACCTCAGAATAAGGGAATAACAGGGAAAATAGGTGATAACTGAAGGAGAGGAGGAAAGTGGGGAAGGAGGGGAGGTAGAGGACTGAGATTTTGCATGGCCCAGGGGCCAAAAAATAAAAAAAATAAATTTTTTTTTTTTTTTTTTTTTTTTTTCGATGTCAAAAGTTGATTTTTTTTTTCTCTGACTCTTAAGAGTCTCCCCGCAGTGCGCCGGGGGAACTCTTAAGAGTCTCCCCGCAGCTCCCGGGTTAAAACATACCCTCCCGTGACAAACAATCAGCCAGAACATTATCAGTGCCCTTAACATGCCACACATCCAACTTGTGCTCCGGCAGCAAAACAACACCTGACACTGATAAACTGCCCAGTCCATCACAAGACTGGCACTTCTCTTCGCTCTCTCCGGCAACGGGACCTGCCAATAACCTTTCACTATTTCCACCTTAGTGATAAACGAGGCAGCCCCGATGCGGTCTATGGGGTCGTCAACTCTGGGTAAGGTATAGGTGTCTGTCAGGGATGATGCACCAACACTCTTGCAATCAACACAAACACGGATCTTGCCACTTAACTCAGGTTGCAAAGTTACTGGCAACGACCACTCACGATATCCCTTATCCCTCAGACCCTTCTCCAACATGTAGTCCAGCTCTGCTTTTACGACAGGCTGTCGAGCAGGATTTATACGATAGGGAGCCAACTTGAGCCTTGCACTGTCTCCAGCCTCCATGTCGGGTGCCACCCCGTACATCAGGCCTGTAGAACCACCAAACATGCGGACGTACTGCCACAGCCTAGTATACAACTTCTCTTGGCGCTTAGGAACAAGAGATTGCAACTTATCTCGAAGAACAACATGCTCATTGCCCTCCCACAACCCAGCCGGGACCGCAGTTTCTAAACTATAGCCTCCCTCCTTCTCCACCTCTGTCCCTAAAACAGTCAGGTCATGAGAGGGACAATCTGTACCACCTGTGCAGTCACTCCCACAGTTCATAAGTGCTAATGCTTCCCCGCCGATACCGTACATGCGCACCCCCGCATTCCTTGCGACTACATCTGCCTGCGCAGCATCACCGCCTTCAGCGCCACGGCTAGATATAGTCCGTCTATGGTACGGCTGTTGCATTTTACTAGGGCAGTATTGGGAGGCTATGCGACGATCGGGCGTATCTACTCCATAGTTACCCTCACCAATCTGCTTAATGGCCTGATACTGACCACCAACCTTAGCAGCCATGGGTCGACCCTGACCTGATAACCATGCCAAAGCCTCGTCGCCCACCTTGAACAATCGAAACAACGAGGCCAACGGTTTACTCACACCCAAGTGACCTGCCAGCGGAACATCGTGCACCGCATGAGTTGTGAGGCCTGGGTGCTCAGCACAAACAGTGGGGTATGAACCGAGCAGGTGCTAGATCGCTGCACACTGTTGCTCCGGCAGGTGCTCAAGTGCTTCCACAGCCACCTGACTCGTGTTCCCCGCCCACTGATCCACCGAGACATGACAATCCCAACTTTCCACCACCTGTGCCTCACTGCCCCCCTCTCCTTCTCCACCTTGGCCGCTGCAGACCAACACAGGGACAGTTGGCTGCTCAGGTGGGTGCCTCACAAACTCCTTCAACAGGTTCACATGACATGCTTCCCCGTCCTCATCGAGTTCAATAGCCCCGTTCCCACAACTCTCAAGACTAAGATCTTCTAGTTGCACCTGGGAACTACTCTGTCGCGGAGTGCCATCACACCCTACCATGTCACTAGGGGGGACAGGTTCTGGGGCCACTCCGGAGCTCAAATTTGGTGCAAGTACCGAGTCACCAAGGAGTGTCGCTGGGTCCAAACTCTCAACCCGACCACCAGCCTTGACTTTCTCCTTCCAACCCTTCCTCCACTGGTCTGAAACCTGGGTACTAGGCTGTGACACCTGAGCGGACCGAGATCTCTCGAGCCCCTCTTGCCCCTCCCTACTCGTGTCGGCTGCCCTCTCGGCAACGACTAAGGGTGGAACCTCGGAAGTAGGCACCGCAAAGTCGTTACCGAGGAGGTCGACCCCCTCAACTGGCAATTTCTCCACAACACCCACATCCAACTCCCGTGTCACACCGTCCACCTCAAGCTCCACTCTGACCAGCGGGAAAGACCGCGTAGCATTGATGCCTTGAACCAACACAACCCGAGCCGCGTTAATAGGCTTGCCAGTGAAGTTTTAATAAGTGTCTGGGAAGCGCCCGTATCACGCAGCAACTCAAGCCTATGCTCCACACCAGCCCACCTCACAGTGTAGTATGACATTATAAGCCCTGCATATATATTGCTATACATATATCTCACTGCTTATATGCCTTTATCCCTGTAACTTTTAAACTCTCAACATTCTTATTAAACATTCTTCATTTATTAAACTCCCTATAAACTATCTATCTCTTAACATAAAATATATTTGTTGTTACTCCCACTTAAATCAACACCCATTTCCACTGTAAATGTTATAACTGATAGGTAAGGGTATTTATCCGGTCATACCAGAATGCTGAGTTGATGCTGTGTTGCTTAGCTCTTGAACCCAGTCGATGCCTTCTTACTCAGGCATCTTCAGTTAGACTTCAACAGACCTCAGCCAGAGAGAGTCAGAGCTCTTTACTCCCTCTAGACTCTAGACCAGAACCATCCCTCTATAGCCAAGCTCCTATATCCCCTAGATATATTAGTTCACACAAGTCATATATCACCTTGCTCCTAAGGCTTTTATTACAAGCCTTATCTATCTTACTGTAACTTATATACCTTATTATCACTTAATCCTTATCCAATAATTAATGTGTTGTGTTATTACCTATAATCCCCTATATACTTAACATATAATACCGTGCCCCCTATGACCGCAAAAAGCATCTCGGGGGTGACGAGCCCTCCTGCTGCTTCTGCACCGACTGTGACTTCGCAACCGACATATTACCCCGGGCAAACACGGAAGACCTCAAAGACACACCGATGTTGCTCACTAGTGACACCACTGCTGTAGGCGGTGTGCTCGGACATGAGCGTGCAATATGCCCCTTTTCATGACACTTGAAACACTCCACTTCGCTCTTGAACTTCCTCTGAGGTGAGGAAGGGCCCTGGCCTTTCTTTAACGGGAAGGGTTTCGACTTGGGATCAAAATTGGCACCAGTACTCTTAAATGGGTAATTAGTTGTGTCCTTAATTCGGGGGGGTGGAGTGGTACGCCCCTGGTTACCTGCCTCAGCTCTCTGTGCAGACCCGCACCCACGAATTAATGACAACCTGAGGTCAGCTAACTCAGCCGCCTCCTGCAGAGTTTTAGGTTGCTTTTCTTTCAGGTTAAGAGTCAAGTCACTGCCAGTACATTTGAAAAATTGTTCTAACAACACTAATTGCTTCACTGCATCATAAGTAGTTGCCTTCTCCGACCTTAACCAATTCTCAAATGCATCTGACAGCTCTCTAGCGTGTTCCTGGAAAGTACTCTCCTTTCTCTTAGGAACAGCCCTAAACTTCAGCCTATAGGTCTCTGGCTGCAACTCATACGCCCTCAGGACAGCCTCTTTCAACGCCTCATAATTAACGCAGGAATCTAGGGGCAAAGCATCGTACGCCTTGAGTGCTTTCCCCGTCAATCGTGACGAAACAAGGGCTGCCCACTTCTCCTCGGGCCATTGGTGCTCCCGGCACTTTTTCTCAAAACGGAGAAAGAATTCTGTAACTCCTAACTCATCAAACACTGGAACCAACTTTAGTAGATGCGACAGGGACTGGTCATGGGGGCGACCCCCCTGGATGAAACGGTTCCCTGTTACCTCTACATGAGTTTTCTCTAGGTCAACATCGGCACAATACCTTGCAGACTCATACTTGAGCTCAGCCTGTCGCTGCTCATGCTCATGCTTTCGCTGCTCATGCTCATGCTCAGCCTGTCGCTCCTGCTGCTTAAGTTTGGCGAGCTCGAGCTGAAACAACATCTCGGGAGTCAAACCCTGGGGAGGGGGTGCTACTACCGGGGACCCAGCCCGTGAGTTACCTAGCCTGCGGGAACGTACCCGGCTCCGGAACCCGAGGGGGCGCCATGATAGGAGTTGAGTGGAATGGGGGCTGGGACGAAGGTACAAAGGAGTACAAAGGAAATCAAGCAACAACATATCTAGTGACCCTTCTAAGTTGCTTGTCCTCCAAAACACTGAGGATCAAGTGTCCAAACAGTGGGTTAGAGTGGGTAAGGGAACATTGGAAAGGGAATTACTGCCCTGGAACTAATGTCCGTGGCAGGATTAGGAAGTTAGTAGGGGACAGATGGGTTAGTAACTGAGGGGGGAATAAAATAAAGTTATTAATTTACAAACGCAGTCAGTCGCGGGTTTGATGCGAGATATTTGTCTAGGCGGAGTTTAAATGAATCAACGTTGATGCAGTCTATAACGTTTCGGGGAAGCCCAATTTGTTAGTAGTCTTGGCAAATCCAACGTCAAGGCTATTAACCTAATTGCAATGACGACTTGTCTATTTTGACTGCTATGTCGTCATTCCAACCGCGGTTAAAAAGAAAACGTCTAGAGTCTACTCCTTATCTTGCTCTAGGAGACGTTGTACATTAACCAAAACTACCACCGAAGGTGAAAAAACCATAGAAGAGAAGAAAAAGGGGTTTACCTTAGTTACCGCTTAAGGCCCATCCCGTGTTCCGTCATGTGCAGATCCCTGTCGAACGTGCGCATGAGCGACCCTCTCTTGTCATCATTTTTTCACGCGCTCCATTGAATGAAGTCGCTTTTGTTGTGCTCCTTTAATTCACCCTGTTTAGGTTCGTTTCGGCTTATCTGGCCTTCTTTTTTGTTAGACAGATGTTACGTGATCTAGGGCACACGTAAATGGGCTCCTAAGTGTGTATAATGGAGACGCGTGTGGAAATAGCCTACCGAAGGTACGGGGGTGCCTGGCGTTCCTCGTATATGTTTTTCATTCTTTCTCTTTTCATATTCTTTTTTCCTGTTAGTCTGGGCATAGTTTAGCTTTTAGCTTACTTTAGCCTAGCTCGTTTTCTCATTCAGGACTTGCTATGCCCCTATGAGTTTTCATTTTTTCATAGCCTAGGTGTACCGTTGGTAAACAATCTGAGATTTCGTTGGTGGCGGTGCTGTTTGTAGAGTTTGTGTCGGCCGCATTATTAGCGTTATTCCCGAGTCCCCCCTTTCGAGTCCTTCACTGTGTCTCAAGGGCCTGGGCGACAGGTGGTTCGTGATACTCCAGGGGTACCCCACGGGGGCCCCTCTTTCACACCACAGGGTTTTTCGCCCTTGACACATCTCTGCTCACGGCTAGGCCACCCTTTTTCTCACCAGTTTCATTTACTGGTTTTTGTTTTCTCTTCCTGTTTCACCTCCATCCTTTCATAGTCTTTTGCCCAATCCAGGGGTACCTCACGGGGGCCCCTGTTTGTGCGAAACCACCCTCCCTGCCACTTCTCCTCATGGGCTTTGCTCTATCTCTGTGGGTTGGGTGGTTCCTGGGGGATGTGCCTCCTCTCCCCTGGTGTGTCTTCCTTGCCTCTCCCTTTACCGGTTGAGTCAGGATAAATTCAAGGAAGACACTGCTCAGCTTGATGGCCATCATTGCTTGGAGTTCATAAGGAGATGACGCATTTTTTGTGGCCTTTTTTGGTATTCCCTAGACGCTCCTCTCCCTTTTTTCGGCGCCGGACCATCTCGGCCGGTCCCGCAAATTTGCGGGGGGCTTGATTTGGTCCTCTGGGACATTTCGGCTCCCCGCAAATTTGCGGAGCTCGTTGGGGGGTCCCGCAAAATTGCGGGAGGGTGGTGTCGGTACGGTTATGCCTCCATTGGCCCGCAAATTTGCGGTAATAGTTGGCTTTCACTATTGACTTTTTTTATGTCATCTTGTTGGCCTGATACTATATTGGTGTATGCACTTTACTGGTGTTATAGGCCCTGCATGTAAGATGTTGAGTGGTGGTTAACACTTTCCCATCTTTGCAGGTTCTGCTAGTGCTCTTCCGCCTCGGCCGCCCTCCTCACCTACCTCTGTGCTCCCAGTTTAGGGTGAGTACGGATACCTGTTTGCATGTGTGTTCCTGTTTCCCCATGCTCCTTCCCTGGTTCTTCTTGGACATTCTCTCCACTTACTCCTTCGACGTGCTAATTATGGTGTGTGTTCTTCTAGTGCAGGTAGGCTGCCTTGCTTTCGCCTTGGTTGTCGCTCCCCGTGCTTGGAGAGCCACAAGTCCTGCTTGCGCCACTCGCTCTGTGTGTCCTCTACGGCCTACCTCCCTGCTCTGTGTGGCACGTGTCTGGCCCTGGTGGTTGTGCTGCTCCATGGCCCTGGTTCGGCTGTGGCCTCTGCTTCCCTTCCGTCGGTGTGGACGATGGTCTCCCGCCACATTAGGACTGTGGGCCACCGTTCCCCGGCCTTTGATGCCGACCGGATCCGCGTCGCCCTGGGTATCCCTGACCCGACTGAAGGCCGTTCACCTGGCCCTCTCCCTGCTCGGGCCCTCTCCCCTGGGTCCCGCAGCCGGTCGTCCCATCGTCGGGGGGTTCCCCGGCTCCGTCCACGCTCTCGCTCGCCTCGTCGTCCTCCTGATCGCCTTGCCGACGCCCATCGCCCTCGTCATGGTTCTCGCCCTGAGGCCGGGGTTAGCGGCTCTGCCCCTGTGCTCCCTCCCCTGGCCTCTACGGATAGGGGCTCTACTCCCTTCCGCCCGCTTCCCCAGCCCAGACGACTTCCTCTTACGTTGTCCTCTCCGCGCGCGGTTGTTCATGCTGTAGCTGGCCCTCTGCTCCCTCCTCCTACACTGTCCAGGAGGGTCCGCCTGGATGTCGTTGCTTCTCCTACTTCACCTGCTTCAGTGCCTATTCTTCCTTCACGGCGATGCGACCGGTGGTGGATCTGTCGGCCCTCAACGGGCGCTTCGTGCACACACGGTTTCGGATGCTGCCGGTACCCCTGGTACGCCTGGCCCTGTGCCCTCTGTCGTGGGTAGTGTCGCTGGCCCTCCAGGATGCGTCTTGGCTCGTTCCTCTCCATCCTCGCTTCCGGCGATTCTTGGCCGTTCGGACTTCCGATCGTGTGTTCCTGTTCGACGGCCTTCCCTTCGGTCTCCACATCGCGCCGCAGATCTTCTCCGCACTGGTGGGGCAGGTTCTGGGTCCTCTCCTCAGGAGCGGGCTCCAGATCCTGTTTTCCTTGGCCGATTGGTTGGTAGTTTCCGACGCCCTAGGACTGTGCATTGGCGACGCCCTCACAGTCGTTCGCAGCATCGCACGGTTAGGGTTCCCCTTCGATGTTCCCAAGTCACGCTTGACCCCGTCGCGTGTCGTGCCATGGGTCGGTCTCGCATGGGTTTTGTCCGGCGCTACGGTGACCCGGGGTCTGCCGGCCGCGGTGCACCTTCGGTGGACGGTCTTCGCCGTGTTGCACTCGGTCTCCCTCCTGGGGTGGCTCTGGGACTCGTTCGTGGGTTCGCTGCATTGGGCCGCTCTGCCCCTTCCCTTAGGGAGCCTCTGGCTACGCCGCCTCCTCCTCATGGGCACCGCGGTGTTTCCGTTGCCCCTATGGATCGGCTCCTGCCGCTCCCGCGTACCGTTCGCCGACGCTTCGGTCGCTGGGTTGCTCGGGGCTCGCTCTCTGCGGCTGTGCCCTGGACAGCCCCCCCGCCGTCTGGGTAGCCACAGATACGTCGAGCGAGGTTGGGTGAGGTTCCCAATCGAACCTGGGACGTCCACTTCCCGGCAGATGGGTGGGTCTCCCTCCTCTTACCCGTCTATGCCCTCGGACTGTTGGTTCCTTTGTTCTTCCTGCGGGACCACGCGCTGGCCCTTCGGGGTAAGTCGGTGGCCTTCAGGTTGGACACTCAGACAAGCTGTCCCCTGTTTCCTTATGCGGGGGTCCTCCAGGTCGTTGACTCTATTGGGGGTCTCGGTGGAGTTGTTCTTCCTCGCGGACCGACACCCCTTCTCCTTGCATGCCTCCTCCCTGCCCGGGCCTGCCACCCTTTGGGCGGCCGCCCTGTCGAGAGGGCAGGGCGTTCTTGTAGAATGGGCGATGAAACGGACTGTGTTCGCCGACCTCGCGGCTTCCTGAGGTGTTCCGGAGGTCGCCTTGTTCGCATCGGGGGTGCCGCGCCAGTTGCCTCTGGACCTCTCCCTCTGACCTCGCGCTCCGGACGCTTTCATGGTAGCCTGGTACGGGTGGCGGTCGATCTACATCTTTCCGCCACCAGACGCGCTGTTGATGCGCCCAGTCCTCGCGAAGCTGCGGCTGTCCCACGGCTGCGTCTGGCTCCTCGCGCCTCAGTGGCTGGCACGGACTTGGTCCGCCCGGTTGCCGCGGTGGTGCCCGAGTCCGGTCCCTCTACCTGTCTCCGGCTTCCACTTGGGCTAGGTTGGGGACCTGCGGACCTCTTTGGCCTTCGCATCGTGCTTGTTCATGAGGCACGGTGGCTCCCGGTCCCCGGCCGGGCCCTGACTGACTTCCTGCAGCGTTCCTGGCCGTCTTCTCCTTGGGGGACTTACGGGTCCCGCTGGAGGTCTTTTACTAGGTGGCTACAGGCCACTCGCCTGCCAGTTGGCTCTCCTTCCCTCGTCCTACGCTCCTTGTTTCACCTCTTCCGTACACGTCGCTTTCCAGTCGACGCTATACGTACCCACTTGTCTGCCGTCCGGGGGGTTCTTTGGGTCCGTCGCTGGGCTGGTCGTTCCGCCACAGGAGCTGGATTCCTTCCTGACGGCTGCCTTCCGGGATCGACCGCCTCCGCGCCAGGTCCCTCCGCAGTGGAATCTGGGGCGGGCTCTGGTCCTTCAGACTTCCCCCACGTATACAAGGGCCGCTACGCCGGTTCCGTTGCTCGGGCGTCCACTCTTCCTTGTCGCTCTGGCCACTGGGGATCGGGTGTCTGCACTAGCGGCATTGTCACGGCCCCGAGACTGCGTGCGATTCTCCCCGTCCTTGCATGGCGTCTCGTTCGCCTCCTCCCCTCCTTTTGTTACCACGCATGGGAGGGAGGCCCCCGTTTTCCAGCCTTTCGCCGTCCAGGCTTTACGGCGTGGGCATCCTCGCCATGTGTTGTGCCCGGTGTTAGCCTTGCACTCCTCTGTTGCGTCTGTGGCGCCGCCTTCGGGTACTGCTGTGTGGGTGTCTCCTCGGACAGGTGGGAGGCTCTCGCAGGTGCAGATGGGCCGCCACGTTTGTCGGACCGTTCGTGCCCGTCGCCCTGTTTGTAGGGGTTCTGCGCGCGATGTCAGATCCCTTGCTGCCTCCTTCCGGTTCCTGCCACGTCGATCCTTCCCTGCCATCGCCTCAGCGGTTTTGTGGTCTTCTATCAATTCCTTCATCTCCTCCTACCTCTCCGTGTCCAGTGTTCGACCCCCTCGGCCGGTGATTGCTCTCGGGGGTCGTGTTTCCTGGTGCTCTGGCGAAGATCCCTGGTCTTCCCCCCTTGTCCCTCGTTCTTTTCCTTTGTTTTTGTTTTTACAAAGGGGGGGGGGGTACGGGTTTGCAACACTGGATTGCAAGTTTGGGATTATGTATTGTTCCAGTACATAAGTGTTTTTGCCACATTGAAAATTGTGTTTTGTTCTTGTGTTCAGTGTTTTTGTTGGTTTTTGAAGAAAAGGGATTTTGGGTACAGTACCTTTTTGGTTTCAGACAAGTCTATGTTTTTGCATTACTATGAATGACGGGCATGTGTTAAAACTGTTCTTTTTAGCTACTCCTCAGTTTTTCACTCTTTTATTAAACTCTCTTGTTTAAATTGTGTCTTTGTCATTATTAATTTTGTTTTATGCATTGTTTTTTTTTGGTAGGTTGGGCTTGGATGTCCTCCTCCTATTTGTTATGCAGCCTTGACGTTGGATTTGCCAAGACTACTAACAAATTGGGAGGTTTGACGTACCTCCCAACCTACCAAATAGGAAAACCTACTATTTGGTAGTAGTCTTGGAAAATCCAACGTACATAATACCCTCCCTCACGCCGGACCCCTGCCCATCCGCGTTCTTCTGCTGACGTGAGATGTGATGACAAGAGAGGGTCGCTCATGCGCACGTTCGACAGGGATCTGCACATGACGGAACACGGGATGGGCCTTAAGCGGTAACTAAGGTAAACCCCTTTTTCTTCTCTTCTATGGTTTTTTCACCTTCGGTGGTAGTTTTGGTTAATGTACAACGTCTCCTAGAGCAAGATAAGGAGTAGACTCTAGACGTTTTCTTTTTAACCGCGGTTGGAATGACGACATAGCAGTCAAAATAGACAAGTCGTCATTGCAATTAGGTTAATAGCCTTGACATTGGATTTTCCAAGACTACTACCAAATAGTAGGTTTTCCTATTTGGTAGGTTGGGAGGTACGTCAAACCTCCCATTCCACAAGTTGACAACTCGATTGAAGAAGAAATTCTTAGATTCGTGTGAGTTAAAAGCTTTACCAATAATTTTGCAACCGTTTCCCCGCGTGTAATTAGATTGGTCGATAGTGAAGTACTTACTACAGTTCATATTGTCGATGCCTTTGATGATTTTGAACACCTGAATTAAGTCACCTCTTAATCTGCGCTGGGTTAAAGGAAATAGATTTAATTCTCTAAGACGCTCTTCGTATGGTTTGTTCTTTAGGCTAGGTATCATTTTGGTAACTCTACGCTGAACTCGTTCTAGCTTGTTTATATCTTTTTGGTAATAAGGGCACCAGGATTGAACGCAGTATTCCAGAAGAGGGCGGACTAAGGAATTGTAAAGGGTTAGGATAACTTCTTTGGATTTATGCTCAAATGACCTGCCTATAAAGCCAATTATTTTGTTTGCCTTCTTAACAACTTCTGAACATTGTTGACTCGGTTTTAGGTTACTCGATATTGTTACTCCCAGATCGGTTTCTCTGTTTACATTCTTAAGCTGAGTGCCATTCATCGAATAGTTTGCTTTCTCATTTAGGTATCCGATATGTAGTACTTTACATTTATCCGCATTGAAACTCATTTGCCAAATTTGGGCCCAACATGACAATTTATCTAGATTGTGTTGCATATCGTCAACTTGTTCTTTTGAGAGTACGCTATTTGCAATTTTTGTATCGTCAGCAAATTTTGAGATTGTACAGGTGAGACCCTCATCTATGTCGTTGATGTAAATTAGAAAGAGAATTGGTCCTAGTACCGATCCCTGGGGTACCCCGCTACTTACATTGGTCCATTTAGATGCCTTACCGTTTATGACTACTCTTTGCTTTCTGTCGCTGAGCCAATTTTCTATCCATTTCAACACACCGTCTTGTATTCCATGCGCTTTTAGTTTTAGCAGTAAACGTTTGTGGGGAACTTTGTCAAAGGCCTTTTGAAAATCAAGGTATATAATATCTACAGCTTTACTCTCATCGTAGAGGTTGAGGATATCGTGGAAGAAGTCTAAGAGGTTTGTTAAACAGGAACGTTTTTTACGAAAGCCGTGTTGAGTATCTTTAAGTATGTTATTTTCCTCTAAGTGATTTACGAGTCTGTCTCGTATGACCGTTTCTAGCATTTTACATACAACTGAGGTTAAGCTAATTGGACGATAGTTACTGGGTAGGGATTTGCTGCCTTTTTTAATATCGGTGTTACGTTGGCTAGCTTCCACTGATCAGGCATAGTTCCAGACTGCAAGGATTTATTGAATAGTAATGTCAGTGGTTTGGAGAGCTCATCCTTAGCTTCCTTTAGAACTCTAGGCGAGATTGTATCAGGTCCAGGCGTTTTATTTACCTTGAGTTTATCTAAACAATTCAATACTTCTCTCTCTGTAACGGTGATATTGCTTAGAACATCTGAATTATCAATCTGAATCGGCGATGGTGTAGGGATATCACTGAGGTCTTCTGTTGTAAAAACTGATGCAAAGAAGGTATTGAGGGCATTACTCATTTGTACTTCGTCTTTGGTGTATTCTCCGTTTTCATCGACTAACGGTCCAACAGTTGAAGTAACTACTTTTTTCTTTCTGATATAACTATAGAATTCTTTCGGGTTTGTTTTACTTTGATTCGCAATATGTAACTCTAGGGTCTTTTTACTTGGCTTAATTAACTTTTTGGCTTTGCGTCGTAGCTCTACAAATTTCACCCGTTCTTCGTCATTTTGTGAGGATTTTAATCTATCATTAGCACATTTTTTAGCAAGCAGGCAGTTTGAAATATCTTTATTCCACCATTTGGGCTTATTATTATGGCCTGGACGCCATATTTTCGATGGTATACAGTCTTGCACTGCTTTTAGGTAAGTGGTTTCGAATAACTTCCAAGATGTATTTATGTCGTTATTGTTAATTAAAAAGCTCCAGTCAGTTTCTTTAAACATAGCTCTAAGTTTATGGAAGTTTGCTTTCTTGAAATTAGGGACTTTTTCGATGCTACTATTTGGTTCGTTACTAGTAAACTTTAAAGTGAAAGTTATCGTACGATGGTCGCTGTTACTGAATTCATCACCAACATTCAAATTCTCTATTAATTCTTCTTTTGTTGCAAGTACAATGTCAAGAACGTTATTACCACGGGTCGGCGTTCGAACAAATTGATAAAGCGAACTCTCTTGCAAGTTCGCATACAAGTCATGTCCGGAGTGTGAAGTAAGAGTATCGCCCCACTTGGTCACAGGTAAATTAAAGTCGCCAAAAATGACGGTATCTTGTGAGTTACTTACATCTGCAATTTGTTCGTAAATTTCTCGGTCAGTTTGCACTGATTGAGCTGGAGGTCTGTATATTAATGCAAGTATTATTTTTGTACCTTTATTATTCTTTATTAGCACAAAAGATGCGTCGACATTCACAATTTGAGGTTTTGACAAGAGGGTAGGGTTAAGACTTTCTTTGATATAAAGTAAAACGCCACCTCCATTTCTATTTATTCGGCTTTTCTCAAACATTACATAACCGGGAAGTGAATACTCTGCTAAAAAGTCTCTATCTTCTGTATTGAGCCAAGATTCTGTTATGCCAATCACATCATAATTTTCTGTACACACTAGCTCCTCTAAATCTGAAAATTTATTGCATATGCTATGAGCGTTTGCATAGAAAACCTTTAAATTTGTTATTTTAGAACTCACGGAACGCTCTTTAATAATATTTTTGGTTCTTGTCGGATCTACATTTATGTTCATGGCTGTCCTCGGTCCTCGCTGTCTTCGGTCCTTATCGCTGGTGGTCCTCGGTTGCCTCTGTTTTTTTCTTGGCGTTGGATGATTTATGTCACTGCTGCTTCTTCTCGGATGGCGTTTTTTGATCCATGGCTGCGGACTGCTTCGTGTAGGAGACGACCCATGCGTGCTGAACCCACAGGGTTTAGATGAGTGCCATCCTTGCGGAACAGAGTAGGCTGGTTGTAGAAGTTGTCCCAGAGGTTGATGAATTCAACTTCTTCCCTCAGACACAAATATTTTAGTCGGCTATTTGTGCTGAAGGCCTTGTCGCAGAATTTGTCAGGTGCGTCGATCTTGGGGAGAATGCCTGAGATGATGATATTCCTTGACTTGTTTTTGTAATGCTGGATCATCTTGCGATATTTCTCCATCAACTCTTCGAATCTGGTGCGCATGACGTCATTTGAACCAGCATGGATGACAAAAAGGGTATTTTCATTTGCATCCTTTGTGGTATCTTCGAAGGCTTCCACAATGTCGTCCAGTCCAGCTCTTGGGATGCAAAATCTTTTTCGTTGATTTGGGACTCTGTCGCAGAACTCTTCGACCTGTCCTCGTAGGATGGAATCCCCAACGAGTCTGGTCTCTTCTGGTTCGTCTTCCATCTCTACCAATATCTCAAATCTGTTTGACATTGTGACTGGTAGATGAGACCTTTTCTGCGTTGGCCGTGCACCGTTCCTCACTGGTGTAAATCCGGAAACCTGTGGTGGCGGGACTCTACGTACAGGTCAGGGAGAGGAGTGGTTAGAACGGGGGCGAGGGGTTGGTACTGTTCGTGCTAGCAGGCTTCTTGCACGAGGAGTGGGGGAGAGACTAAGGTGAACAGGGCGGCTGTCCTGGTTTGATGTCGGCTCAGGTTCGTCAGAAGCATCTGCTGCAGTGTCTACTGCAGGTGTTGGATTGTTGGCAGATGACGTTGGGGCGGTGGTGGATGCTGGAGTTGAAACAATTGGAGTTAGTGATACTCCAATGTTGAGTGTTACAAACTCTTGGAGTGATTCCACCTTCCTGGTGAGGGCGTTGATCTTGTTGTGGGCTTCATCCAATTTTGCTGTCAAATCCTCTCGTTGCTGGCAGAGTCGGCAGACTTGTGGATCGGCAGGAGCAAACATGGAAGCACCAAACCTACCGGCGCAGTTCGTACAGGCACGAGGCATGGTGACGATCACTTTCTTCAGATCACTTCACTCACTTAAAAACACTTAACTCACTTTAAAAACACTAAACTCACTTTAAAAACACTTCACTCCCTTCAGGTCGCTTCACTTACTTAAATAGGCCTAACCGAAAACAAAAATGTTGAAATACACACAAATAGGTTATCAGCGGTGATAGCCTAACCGAAAATTAAAACAAAACAAAATTAAATTTGAATACGCAGTGATAGCCGAACCGAAAACAATTTTATGTTTATTTAAACAGAAATAGGCCACCAAGGGTTAAAGCCTATCCTAACCGAATACCAAAATTATGAAATACCGGTACGCAGAAATAGGCCACCAGCGGTGATAGCCTAACTGAAAATTAAAAAATTTAAGTACGCAGAAATAGGCCACCAGGGATGATAGCCTAGACTAACCGAGAGAAAAAAATAACCGAAAAAAAAAATATGAAATACCGGTATGCAGAAATAGGCCACCAGCGGTGATAGCTTAGACTAACCGAAAACAAAAATAACCGAAAACAAAAATTATGAAATACCGGTACGCAGAAATAGGCCACCAGCGGTGATAGCCTAACAGAAAATTTAAAAATTGAAGCACGCAGAAATAGGCCACCAGGGATGATAGCCTAGACTAACCGAAAACAAAAATTATGAAATACCGGTACGCAGAAATAGGCCACCAGCGGTGATAGCCTAGCTGAAAATTTTAAAATTGAAGTACCGTACGCAGAAATAGGCCACCAGGGATGATAGCCTAGAGTCCTAGACTAACCGAAAACAAAAATAACCAAAAACAAAAAAGTATGAAATATGCAGAAGTAGGCTACCAGGGGTGATAACCTACCTAAAAGGTGCCCCAGCTCCCGCTCCACTCGAACCCCCATGCACCCCACCCAGCACACAGGTAACCAGCTCACTTCTCGACAAACCGCTAGTACCAGAAAACCCTAAGACCGTGGCTACACACTGCAGTCCGTACCGGTCCAGTCCCGACACCCGGTCCGCCGTCACAGGCTCCTCCAAAAACCTCCGAGCATCCTCCTCATCGTTCACCACCCGAACGCCGTCTAACAACACCTTCTCCACCTCCTCGCCTGTCTCTCACACTGTGCCCTCACTATGCTCAGACCCATCCAGTGACATGATGGAGTCAACCAAAAAAAATTCCCAAGTCAAGACAAAAGTAGCCAAACTCTCGCGTAGCTTTATTCACAAAAAATATTTGAAGATGTTTTTAAGTGCAATACTAGGTCACCAATAAACTGTAACAAGTTCCATATATCCTCAAAACAATGTCCACTGCCAACACTGCGAGAAATAAATTCAACCCCAAATGGCAATAAGATTTCTCCAAAAAAAAATGCAAAATTCAGTTCACTATATACTGGACTAAGGTCGCCATTTGTTACGACCGGCACAACGAAATAAACAAGGGCACTTAATATTGGACTAGAAGATAGGCTATATCTGCAACAACGGTACGCTAATTCCAAACCCTCGAACTATTAAGCCGGTGAACAAAACACTTAAACCCTCCAGAGTTAATCTACTGGATAACGGGGTATCAATTAACTGGGTTTAGTGCACTTCTACAAAGGCTTTCCGGTGACAGCAAAGCCTACTCACAACAGGAGTACTTACGTTAATAAAATGCTCTCAAGTAATAACAATGCTTAAATAAACTATAACAAGATTTAATAAAGGAGTATATGCTTAGGTTAACTTTAGTGTGAGTCTGAACTCAACACTAAACTCTTCAATGCTCTATGAAAACACTGGAAGTCTAGTCCTATAGCAAACAGATATGGAATCTTCTGAAAACGTCTGATGCTCTAAGATGCTCGTCGAATATAGAACAGAAATAATGCAGGGGCAGGACACCAAAGTGTGTATCTTAAATACACCAACAAGTAGGATACATATATATAAAACAAGGGAGTGCAACAACTCTGTGACAGCACTAATAACAGCCACTCAAAAACAGTACTTCCTTAGCCAAAGTAACAGCCAAACTGGGTTGTGCACCATGCATCAACCTAGGCTAAAATAATATGTGAATAATTGCTAAAGCATACGCAGTTAAAGTTAATAAACACAATGCTGTCTTTCTTACTAATAGTCTAGCAGCGGCATAAAAGGTACAAGGAGCCTAGGCAGAGCAATAGCATGCTCGTAGCCTACTGTCTCCCCTTGAACAGATTTCCCTTATGTTACGTTAAGTGACTAGGAGGCTCTCTCGGTAAGTCCAGATCTCAAGTATCTGGTCTTACCCTGGCGCTCCACAAAGGTCAACAAAATGAGGTAGCAAGCATACAAGCAAGAGTAGGCAAAGGCCCTTTGCATGTATACTGCTATGCTCGCAAAGGAAAAACATGCACAAGGGTTACAGGCTACCTAGCTCCGTCGAAGTCGTACAGGCTCTGACTTGCCATATACATAACTCAGACAACGACCAAAGATACCCTCCACTGTCTAGCATTAAATAGTAATAAAGAACAACCCAATAATTAGAAGCACCCAATAATATGACTCCATGTGACTATAACTCTAATAATCCCTAAAGCTAGTGCAAAACATATATGTGAGAACTGGTGCTGGTAATACGACTGGCCGACTATGGAAGTCATATGCAGAACCAGAAGGGATGGATAACTGAATAAAGATAAGAAGTATTGGAAGGAAGGAGTTCAGAGAGAGAAACAGCAGTAAAGAGGGTTAGATTGGGGACAGATTGCAAGGGACGTCTAGGACCAAGCACAACATACCAAGCTCTAAGGAGACACGCGGGAAGGAGCCCCCCACCCACCGAGCTAAGACAGCGGCCCCCAATCACAGACCACTTCGTCATGAAGAGCAGGCGTCATATGACACGCCAGGCCCGCCGGCCAATCACGAGCGGGTGGCACCGCCCAAGCGAGGAATGCACACGTACATACACACGAACATACTACCACCTCGCTGCCTCCTTCGCTCTCTCTCTCCTTGCAATTCACACTACATATCTTATAACTCTATCAATGATATAAAATACTTCCAAGTGTCACAGACAAGAATAAAGACAAACACTGATCTGTCTGACAACATGAATACTAAGAAAGAAAGAACATCGTTCTACGATTATTATAGCCCATTTCACTGCCCTGGTGAGCGTTAGCGAGTACGAGTACATTCTGGCAAGCTGGCCAGCGTAACACTCTGCACTAAAGGAAACCTCCCTCACTGAATACTACCTACCCCATCCAGAACGAAAATGGTAGATACTGATACTATTCAGCTAAGAAACAAAGAAATCCATAATTTCTGTTCCCCTGCATCAAACCTTTCGAGATGCAATATAATTTGGTATACTCCAGGTGGAGGGCAACGTCAGGTCCAGGAAAAAATCCCGCCTCCCCCCTGTCGACCCAAATAGCGACGCGCCCCGCCCCCTTGACCTCGAGAGCGGCCCAGGGAAGGAAGCTCTTGCCAAACAACCAGCCCATAACGTACGCATATATGTTAGATGTTTAAGTTACTCATACCCTATAATCCAAGATACGTAGAATAAGAAATTAATTACTCAGACAACAAGTCTTAAGTCACCGCAGTACACAGCGGCCTCAAAAGTAAAGTAAACTGCTTTCAAAGTTCAGACAACACCCCAGCTGACCTTAACTGGCGACGCGCCCCGCCCCCTTGACCTCGAGAGCGGCCCAGTGAAGAAACTCTTGCCAAACAGTCAGCCCATAACGTGCGCATATTTGTTAGATGTTTAAGTTACCCATACCATATAATCCAGGATACGAAGAATAAGAAATGAATTACTCAGACAATAAGTCTTAAGCCACCACAGTACACAGCTGCCTCAAAAGTAAAGTATACCGCTTTCAAAGTTCAGACAACACCCCAGCTCTGACCTTCTCCACACCTCAGAAAGTTTGCCAGCTTGAAGTCCTGCTATATCCCCAAATAAGTAATGTTAAGACTACTATTAACCATTACCCAATCAAGTAAGCAATCCAATAGAGCATCATGTGCAGAGATAAACCTTACGTCTCCCATTCCTAAACCCCTCTTATAATAGTAAACAAACCATCATTCAGACTCGACAACACCGAGTAACTCCCCTTCTACCCCCCCTCACTGACAAAGGTTATATAAACTCTAGGAGGAGAGAGTTTTGGCACGTAGAAATATCGCTTCTGTACGATCGGCATCCCGCTCTGACTGAAGACTATTTTATACCCAAACTCAAGACTAGTTATTGACGAACGGCACCCCGGAGTCTGTATACTATCTGTGATATATACATAAACTTGTTTTAGGATCTTTATTCATCGTAGCCACCCATCGGTTAATATAGAGACCTTAAATAATACCTATATATATAAATACAAAGTAAGTGTACTAAAAACTCATTGTTGGTATGGCCTCTTCCACTTGGGTTTCTAATCATTTATATAGTGCAACAGTAGCTACATACATATAACTAATTACTTCTGGCCACCCTGAATTTAATATAGTTATTCATATTAGTTTCTTCTCTAACCTAATACAAATATTGAAAGACGAAAGCAACCCTACCTTTCAATACATTTATTATCTTAGAAATTTTGCTGGCACTTAACTCACAGAGATCTAGGAGAGAAAGATCTTTTGTGTTAGAATGGTCTATGCGAGATACTCTCAGGAGCACTTAGCATATATATATCCTAGGCACAAATTGTCTGTGGCAACCCACCAGGATTTGTGACTAAAAGGTTAAACACCGCCCAAGTTCTTTGAACCTCTTAAAAAGATTAGAGACTGTCAAGAGGAGTTACTTGTATCGAATCCTCTTGCGATCGTCCGATGTTTTGTTAATCCGGCCCAGCCTGAAACATAACATTTAAAATCCTAGTCCTAAGAGTAGCTGAACGGAACTTCATCAACGGTTAATATTAAAGGTCAGAATAGTCAAGTATTTTTTCAAAGGCTACATGCCTAGAATACTTGCGTTAGTTCGATGTGGTGACCAACTGTACTCCTCATAGTTACGGAACCATATTTAAGACCCAAAGTCCATTAACCCAACTGTAACTTCTTCACACGACCGGACACCCTGGACGGCCCACGGAGCAGCCAAGAAACCCTCAACGACAGCGCAACGAGATACCAAGAAGACAACTCAACAGTGCATTATTAATTTTTTTGTATCAGTGCGGAGATACCGTACTATATGATCGATTGTTCACTTGTGCCCCCCCCCCCCCCCCCTAGTTATTTGCTACCAATGACGAGTGCCCCGATTATATTACAAGTTCCCTGTACCTTGCCAACGAATTCAGTATCAGTGTTAAGATACTAAGAGATAACTGTAGTGACAGTATTTACCCTAATCCATGTAATAAGTACTCCCTATCTGGAGACTATGGTATAGATATTTTGAGATCCCGAGAGTTTGTGGGATAGGTCATAAAATAAGTAATCTCAGTGACGAATTCATATACCGTGCATAACCAGGCGACTAAGTATATAAGATTAATTCATGATTTATCATCCGTGTTTTGTATAAATAAATATCGGAATATAGGTACGCGTCTAAAGAAATAACAGAACACAAGGTACAGTATACGCAATCAACTTCATATGATACTTATAAAAACTTAATTGGTACCCCACGAGTGAAATTCTATAATATTCCATATTGTACCTGTCTCAGAAGAATAATACCTGAGTGTTGAAAGTGGTAGTGCACTCTCCATCCAGATCCGCGATCATGCTAGAAGAATTGAAAGACCAATATTGATACTGAATCTTTTGCCCCTTTATGTTATGGTTAATTTAGATAAGTGGACTGTATATTATTGATATTGAAGAAACATTAACCATATAGAATATTTACCCTTAGATGAACTCAGCTGGTGATTGGAGGATGGCGGAAAATAGGCTAGATGACTTGAAGTGGTTAGTAAGGTAAACAGCGTATGAAAAGAGGCTACAATAGGCTAGGATAGGCTAGATATTTACGTTAAGTTGTGCTAATAAACAAAGATGATGATGTAGTGACTATATGGAGTATGAGATGAAAAGTGAAGCGAAAACACCTGGTGAAGTAACTATGGGAAGAAGGCTTAGCGTGTGTAGCTGGGACGGAGGTTGGTTGGAGAGTGCGCGAGCGCCTTATGTTTGCCTCTGTCGTGACATACCGCGCACGCGCATAACATATGGAAAATGTATCCCATCTTTTTTACAATGAGATACTTATGAACAATCTTAAATAATACAAATATATATATATATATGGGAATTATAATCATACAATACTTTCCCATATACAACTATAGAATAATATATTCTACCCAATCATGGAACGTTCGACCAAGGTTATGGAAGCGTTCAACTTAAGACTACGGAATGATACGTAACGCTACATCAACCCAGATTACGTAACATCGAGACTGTTCATACTAGTTTGAGTACACTAAGTATGGACATATTCCCACCAACAGAAAATATACAAAATTTACATGATTAGATTTGCCCGGAGGCAATCTTATCCCGCCAAGCTTGGAAGGATATCTGGGCTGCCTGTCGACGTGGGCGTCCGCCGGACGTGTCAACAGGCTGCGCTGAAGTAGAAGCCAGAGAGGGGACATCAATGGATAACTGATCCGAGGGGGTGTCCTTGCGATCGAGGTCACCCTCAAGAGGATATAGTCGTACTGTTGGCCGTGTGATTACTCCAGTCCTGGTGCGAACCTTTGCTACCCGAACCTCACCATCACGACCTGGTAACAACTCCTCTATCCGACCCAATTTCCAAAATGCGCGCGGGCCCTCCTCATGGATGGTTACCACGTCCCCTGCCCTAGGCCAATGATCTTTTAATGGTGTTAGTTTTTTTTTTTGCGCTTCCCTTAAAGTCACCAGATATTCTGTTGACCAGCGATGCCAAATATCTCGCGATAATTTACAAATATATTTGTAGCGGGCCGATATCACGTCCTTACTTATGTAGTCTGGATCTTCCATAGTATCCTCGTCATGCTCTTCAGGAAGATCCCGCAGTCTGTATCCACGTACCAGTACTGAGGGTGTGATTGGGGTAAGGTCTTCCAAATCACCAGAAGCATATAGTATAGAGGGCGATCATTTACGGTGGCTTCAATCTCCAAGAGTATGGTGTTGAGTTTCTCAATCGAGATGAGAGCTCTACCCAACACCTTCTTCAGACCCGCCTTCACGATGCCTATGGCTCTCTCCCATATGGCGCCTAACCAAGGCGCTCTGGCGGGAATGAAACGCCATTTACATTTTACATTGGGCGAGTGCCCAACCCCGAAAGGGGTTGAAATAGGGGAGCTATCCCCCCGCCAAAGGTGGCTTTCTAGGGCCTTTCCTAGCTGATGCTGAGAGGATTGGGTTCTAGTCATGTGGTGTTGGGCTGGTCTATCAGAGTGAGAGCTGAGCAATCTCTGCCATACCCATAGCTTACTCTGACTGTTGTTGTTGTTGTTGTTGTTCCCTAAGCTGCCTGGCCGAACAGCCCCGAGTCCCTGAGAAAGGCCATGGCCACGATCGGGCTTTCCCACAGAGCTCTCATTGAGTGTAGATGTGTTGTTGGCGTAAGTGGTTGTGTGAAATTCAGTCTTCTATGATGTGTTTAATGGTATGGGGTGCTGTGTTACATCCCGGGCAGGCGTCGACAACGGAGTCATCCAGTAGTCTCTTCTGATAGCTCAGGAGAGCTGGATGGTGTCCGCATCTCAGCCTGGCCAGGTGGACTCTGTCCTCGCGAGGAAGGGAGGATTCGGAAGGATGGATTTCGGGAGGTCGTGCATGCAGCTGCGTGTTGTCTGTGAGGGAGTGGATGGATCGGTGAGAGATATGAGTATGGATGTGCTTCTGGAAGTTGGTTCGGGGTGGGCAGGGAGGGAGAGAGGACAATAATTGTGTGTGATACCGTGTGCTGGGTGTTGTTTTGATATTTCTTGGTGTCTGTGGGTGTGTTGCCATGTAGTTTAGTGGGTGGTCTTGGTTCGTGGAGGCTGCTGCCAGGAATTGAGTGCCTAGATCTCAAGTGACGGCGTCTATTCCGTGGATTGACCTCCCAATCTACCAAGATTGGAAGCCAACGCATCACATTTTTCCCTTGCCCCTCAACTTTCTCTTCAAAATTGCTGAGGGGCACAGAGCCCTGGGTGGGGCTTTGGTTTCCCGGGCGTTTCCGCACCCTCCTCAGCTCCCCGCCTTGGAGTGGCTTCGGTCACCCAGGCTTTATTGTGGTCGGCGGGGAGGGTTCTGTGGGGGCACTCGGTTATGGCCTTGGAATTGCTCGGGGCCTTGGGGCTGTTCGGCCAGGCAGCTTGGGGAACAACAACAACAACAACAACAACATCTGCTAGGCAGGTCTGAATCTTAGGATTGTTGCTCACTTCTTTGAGATATGTAGATGCCCCTATGCAAGTCTTTGCATTGTCACTCAGCATGATACGCGGATATCCCTGTCGACTGCAGAATCTTCGGAAGGCATGTAGGAAGCTATCACAAGTGAGGTTGGTGACCAGTTCCAGGTGAATTGACCTGGTAACAGCACAGGTGAAAAGTATCATATACACCTTAAGATTGGGTGAATCTTTCACAGGGATTGCTCCACTGTAGTCAACCCCGGTAACTTTGTACCCTACCTGGGGTGGTTCGCAGGTTTGGTAAGGGAGGAATTCCGACGGGATCATAATGTGTTCCCTGTACTCTTCTACACTTTAAGCATTTGCGAAGGACTTTCTTGACCACCTGCCTGATTCTAGGCACCCACCATCGTTGTCTTACATAGGTGACTATATGACCAACCCCATAATGACAACAGAGTCGGTGACACCTATCGATTATAAGATGGGTGAAGGAATGATTGGGGGGCAGTAGTATTGGATACTTACTTGCCTCAGAGAGGGCTGCCAATCGTAATCTGCCTCCGCAATGTATCAAGTCCCCATTCAAGTGTAAGCCCAACTGGTTGATCAGGTTATTCCTAGACTTTGTTCCCTTAACCAGTAATTTATATTCCTGCGTATATATTTCTTGTTGACAGAGCTTATGTAATAATTTATCTGCAATTCTGATCTCCTTCACATTGAGGTAAGCACTACCTGTGGGCGGTGTGCCTTTAATTTTTGCTTTTACATTTTCTACAAATCGTATCACCCATGCTGTAACACGTTGTAACTTCTCATAGCTGCTGAATCTATCCCAGTCCCATAACCGTGTGTCTTCGTCAGGCACCGAGTCAATTACCGGTGCCACAATAGCAGTGTGTTGCTCGCTCAAATCTATATTCTCTGGCCATTCGTTGGGATCATTAAGCCAGCATGGGCCATTCCACCACAACGCAGAAGATTTGAGAAATTTAGCAGAGACACCACGAGTAATGCAGTCACTTGGATTCTCTATGGTAGACACATACCGGAATTGTGCAGTTGGGAGCAGGGTACGAATTTCGTCGACACGGTTTGTGACGTACACTGGTAGCTTCTTTCGGCTATGTAACCAGTAGAGCGTAATTTGGCTGTCACTCCACATAACTGTCTTCGAGATATTTAGAAATTTTTTAAAAGTTTCCTCTACAAAGTGAACGAGTCTAACAGCCAACAGAACTGCAGTCAGCTCTAATTTTGGGATGGAAAGGGATTTGATCGGGGCGACTTTCGCCTTCGCCATGACTAGACGGCTGCCACTTGTGTCAACAAAGTATATGGCGGTGCCGTACGCGACCTTGCTAGCGTCTGAGAAGGCATGAATGGAAACAGGATGGTCCATGACAACTCTCCGAGGAAAATTAAAACCCTTACAGAGACGAAGATCCGAAATAATGTCATCCCACTCCTGAACCAGATCGCCAGTCAAAACCTAATCCCAACCTAACTTTATTCTCCATAATTGCTGATCTTGATTTGATCGACACCGGTAGAACTATCCCCAAGGGGTAAAAAAGTTTAGCCGTCATACTCAAGCAAATCCGTTTTGTAATCTGCGAATAATGCGCATACTGAACGCCGAATGAGAGGGTATCGGTGTCCGTTTCCCAAAACAACCCTAGCACTCTATAATGTTCCTGCTGTACCGCCGCCACTCCATCCCGTTGCAGTACAGTCCGCAACACAGAATTATTTGTCGCCCATTCACGCAAATGTAGATGGGCGTCATTCATAATTTCTCGGACTACGCCATAGGTATCAATCAGGAAATCTGATTGTTCCTGATTGAGGAATTGTTCCAGGGCAGTCTCACTTTATACTGTTGGCTGTCGGGATCGTAGGTAACGGTATCCTCATACGACGATGGTGCTTGACGCTCAACCTGTGAGTATTCCTTAGGGGTTATCCCGATATGATCTAATTCCCACAAAACATTTAAGTCATTTTTGCATTGTGGAATATTACCAGTGGACATGTATTCGTCCATTGGGGTTACTGCTACTTTCAATACAGTAATTACTTCTGTGCTGGAGCTGGTAGGTTGTGCCACATATGAACCACTGATGGCGTACCCGTACTTGGTAGGAAGCAGAATTAGGCTATCTGACCTTTTATACCCAGGTCGCACTATATTGTAGTAGTGATCCGCACCGATAAGCAGCTCCAGCTGATCTGTGTCCGTTGCGTGAGGATCGGCTAATTTTATGCCTTTACTTTGTAAACTAACCAGTTTAGACTTTAGGTTAAGTTCACCTTTATGTTCTGGCAATTCATCAACCACTATTGTGTCTAGATGATGAAATTTACCTCTGTGTTTGTATTGCAGTGCCACAACATTATATTCCCTAGAGGCTTGTTTCCCGGTAAATCCGTGAAGACATAACTCCTCAGTTCCTTTAGAAATGTAGGATAGGGAGGATAGAACAGAAGACTTCACAAAGGTCCTCTGAGAACATTGGTCAAGTAGCGATCTGATTTTAACACAATTATTATCCTTACCCTTTACCGGCAGCTGTACGGTGGGCAAGATTACTGTATTTTTACCTGTGGCAACAGACATTGTAGTTGAAGTAGCAGAAGTCTGCTCTCTCTTGGTGTTATCCTCCGCTGGTCTACTTTCCTTCCCTTGTTTTTGTGTACATGGAATGAAAGTGTTTGCCCTTACAAAACTTGCAGCTTCTTATATTAGGATTATTACAACCCAAATGGCCATGGTCTTTTGACAAGCACCCAGTGCAGAGACGTAGTTGACGGGCTCTTTTAACTTTAAGAGGCCCTGTCTTATACTTCATACACTTGTACCATAAATGATTGGTGCCACTACACAGAACAGTTGAATTTCCTGTACTCACTTTGGGCGGTAAATGTTGCCGTAGCCGTGGGTGTACCCCCTACTCTGTCTTGACCCGTCATATTGTACACTTCAGCCTGGAAGCAATGGGTGAATTTCTTATAATGCAGGCTCGAGTCTCCCATTTCCCGTTTTATGGTTTCTTTTAGTGGTGATGGTAACTTATTGACAAGAGTCACCACACAAAATTCCTCCAAACAAATACCATGGCTAATGATTGACCTCATCACACTCTCTGTATTGGCATAAAAGTCCTTCAGGTCAGCTGTTTGGTGTTTGGGTGACACTAATTGATTGAATTTGATAACGTAAGCTGCCTTGAATCGATCTGGATGCCCATATGTCTCTTGCAGGAGCTCAATTGCTGGGGCATAGCTTGCACTTTCGATAATGAATCCTTCGACTAGCTTATGTGCATCATCCAGAAGCTGACCCTTTAGATAGGTGAAGCGTTGTATATCGTGAGGTCGGGATTGTCATGGATGGTACACTTGAACATCTCCCAAAATCCCGACCACAATGTGGCATCACCCTCAAATTTTGGAAGAGTAAGATGTGGTAATTTGACTGCGGATTTCTTTGGCTCTTTCTTGACCTCTGGAATCAAGATCCCCTTCAGTGCGGCAACGATTACTTGTATGCCCTCCATATATAGGGTATCCTCTCTTATCACCTCGATATACTCGGCCTCCTTGTAAGTGTCTGCCAGGTCCTCCTGTGTGACCTCATACTTGTCAAGTTGCTTTTGAATACTGAGCAACCTGGCCTCCACCTCCACTCTAGACGCCGAATCAAGGAATTCGTCAATGTCAGATGTCAAGACCGTCAAAGAGCCCTTAAGCCCAGCCCGACGCTTTTGTACACTTTTAGCCATGATTATACGGGAAGGAAATCTATTGACGTTAAATCAAACTATCAATGCCAGACCGAATAAGTTGCGGACAACAATACAATACTCCGAGAAATCAAATAAATCGCGAGCCGAAAATAAAACACCCTCACGAAATGCGGAATAAGAATTGTGCGCAATGTAGACTAGCAATCCGGAGCTTTTCAATTTAACTCCTTACATAATAGTTATGAAATTATAGAATCATTACGCCATAAGTTAAGAAAAGCCGGGAGGGAAATTTAGTACAATATAGTATAGGCCAAAAGTCTCCAGATGTCAAAAAAGAGAGGTACCGTTTAACGTTATAATAAATTCAAGAATTTTAAGAGAGAGAGAGCCTATAGGGTAATTTAAACAGGCTAAACTCAATGGGTACCGCTAATTTTATATTATTAAATTTAATAAATGTGAAAGTTGTACACAAGAAAAGTTCATCTCAAGAAGTCACAAGGAAAAAAGTTTTGAGTTGGATTAACACACACTCAGCCTATCAGCTATCATATTACCCCGCCTCCAGGGCACACGACGAGAGTAGAATTTAGAAAAATGTGTGAATGAATAACCTTTAAATTTTAAAGAAGTTATTTTTCAGTATAATTTTGATCTAGATTTAAATTATTATACAGTACAGTATGGATGAATTTAATTTTAATGCCGTGCCAATTGTGCAAGATTTTCTAGGGCTAAAGTAGTTTTAATATAATTTAATGAGCCCGAAAAAGCATTTAAAGTAGGCTAATTATTGTTTTGAGTACTGTACTGATTCAGATTTATAACTTTTCATTCTGGGTAAAACTCCCGTCGCAGCCCTGACCTATCCACTAGTTTCCACATCCTGTCCCACTGGTGGTCAGGCACCTGGGGCGGCCAGAGCAAAGAGCGGACGAAAAAAAAAACGCCATCCCCACGGGGCCAAAAGACCGGGGCCTGGAGGACGTAGTAGGACTCATGACAAAAACAGGGATAGGCCAGCCCCACTCCAAGCAAGGCAACTACCGACCGCCGAATAACTCCCCCCCCCAAAAAAGGGGGGGGGGGGGGGCAAACTAGTGAAAGGTTTAAGGACCAATTATATGGATAATTTAGATAAGTGGACTGTATATTATTGATATTGAAGAAACATTAACCATATAGAATATTTACCCTTAGATGAACTCAGCTGGTGATTGGAGGATGGCGGAAAATAGGCTAGATGACTGGAAGTGGTTAGTAAGGTAAACAGCGTATGAAAAGAGGCTACAATAGGCTAGGATAGGCTAGATATTTACGTTAAGTTGTGCTAATTAACAAAAATGATGATGTAGTGACTATATGGAGTATGAGATGAAAAGTGAAGCGAAAACACCTGGTGAAGTAACTATGGGAAGAAGGCTTAGCGTGTGTAGCTGGGACGGAGGTTGGTTGGAGAGTGCGCGAGCGCCTTATGTTTGCCTCTGTCGTGACATACCGCACACGCGCATAACATATGGAGAATGTATCCCATCTTTTTTACAATGAGATACTTATGAACAATCTTAAATAATACAAATATATATATATATGGGAATTATAATCATACAATACTTTCCCATATACAACTATAGAATAATATATTCTACCCAATCATGGAACGTTCGACCAAGGTTATGGAAGCGTTCAACTTAAGACTATGGAATGATACGTAACGCTACATCAACCCAGATTACGTAACATCGAGACTGTTCATACTAGTTTGAGTACACTAAGTATGGACACATGTTTTCCTAAATGAATTTATTCATTTATCTATGCTAAGAAGTGCTACATAAATAAAGCTGTATTACAAACCACATCCCGAAATTATATTATGTGTTCTATTGATTCCTTATATGTATTTGCATGAAACCTGATATTCCAGTCCTGAAGAACTCGCCTAAATCAATCGTTAATCCTGCAGTAATTTCAGGGCATAACATTGGTGGCACACGGTGGTTCTCGATTCGGATTGAAGATTTCATTGCATTTCATATTGTCAAACAATAGAAGCATTATAACATCGTGAATATGGCAGCAGCTCGCTCGCACATTCCCATCTCTAAATATGATGGGGACACATATGAAATCGAAACATACATGGACATTGTGAAACCAGTGCTAGATTTGGCATATAATACGGATCGAGAGAAAATCGCCGTACTGTTAACGCACCTGGGAAAAGCCGTTTCCCTTGTTGCCTTGCAAGTTACCCCTGCACTCACTTGGGACCAGTTTCGGCCCATAGTAATTGAGGCCATTAAACCCTCATTAGGCATCTTCGTTGCCCATGCCCGCATTAAAGACATCAAGTACGAAGGTGATCTAGACGCCACATTAGCTTCTATTTCACAACAAATTAAATCTGCTTTTCCCACTCTTCCTAAAATTCAACAAGGCCAGCACATTCCAGTGAATCTCGTTCAAGTGTTGCCCTCAGCAGTTTGTGAGTACTTCGCAGTACATGACCCGGTGGGTTTTCAACGCGACTTGATCACCATCCGGAGAATCCTCGCGGTGCAACCCACGAAAGTAAACACTATTGCCGCCATCAAGAGGTTCACCACCCATCCTCAAAACACTGGTCAACATAGAGCCCAGCCAATTCCACCGACAACCGGCTGCAACCTCCAAGCCAACGTACCACTCCGGCAAACCTCAACCCAGCAGACCCAGGTTCAACCCAAATCCAATCCGCCGAGTGTACAACAAAAACCAGGCCTACAACAACAACAAAGGTAAGAACACCACTCTGGTTATTATCAACCCTTATGATTTCCCTGCGTGTAATCATAAATGTGCCCTTCATGACATCAGGGACTCACCCAAATATCGAGCAAACCAACCTCGCATTTCTGTAAATGAAGAGGAGTTTAATGAGAACGAAGAGGTCGAAAACCTCGAAAACGAGGACGTTGCTCACCTCGTAATTAGTGACGAAACAGAAGAAGTCCTGGAAGAGTCCGAAATAGACCCCCAGGATCTTTAGAACCTCCCCCGCCGACGATGGCTTCGGCGGGGGACTCCACCAATGACCGATCACCCCCTATATACCATCTTGCAAAATTCAAGGGTATCCCTGTCAGGCTATTAATAGATACCGGCGCCTCCAGATCATGCATTTTCAACTCATTCTATGACAAACACCATAAGAAGTTCGGCGGATTACAACCTACAAAGTCAAAATTAATCAGTGCCGGAGACGCCCCTTTACACATCCGGGGAGAAACGAAACTCTTGCATGTGACCACCCCCGCTCCTCAAGCAAATTGCTATTGTAACAGCGCATTTTGAGCGACTGTACACTCTAGGGTAACTCATATAATCACTTGTATAACTCACACCCTTATAACAGTTATTCACTTACTTAAATATACTACTGTACATTCTAATTGGGCATGATGTCCCCTATAGAAGATCACCCCACCTATAAAAGGCCTTGGTGCAATTCTTGCAAGCTAAGCAGGGGTTCTCACGCTCCCTTCAGAGAATTGCAGCAATACCAAGATGATTGCTAGCAACTAAGTAACGTGTCACTCCCCACTAATAAAAGCCGGCCCGCTCCTGTGGTCAGTAGCAGAACAGACAGCCCTATGGAAGGTCGAACCCTTGACCGGCTGAGGTAAATTATACAGTGACGTATACAGTGACAAGTGCGATACTGTGCGATATTAGTGTGTGTACCGTTTATCTATTTTCGCTATTCTTAATTCATCTATTCTTTACAGGAAGGAATACAGATTACAGGAATAATAGCTCAATCTAGTTGTTACCAGCTTACTGCTTTTAATTAGGTAGATACTTCCCTGCTGGGCATTACAGTATCTACACAGACCTTATAACTATTTACAAGCCGCATAGTCTATATTTCTGATAATAAAACTATATAGAAAAGCCACCAGTGTCTTTGCTTCAAATCAATTACCTCAGCAATTTACCTTTCAACATATTTTTACAGTGATAACCTGGACTACAAACATTACAAGGAAAATCAAGGGAAGAGGCAAAAAGGTATCAAAACAGTTTAATCCCCGATACACTATCACTCATTCGTAGTTTTTCACTCAGATTGCCAGCACTATGATGGGTACTTAGGGCTCGATCTCCTTCACAAGCTGCAAGCCCAAGTTGACTGTGGCTAACGCTTGATCACATTAAAAAAAAAAAAAAAAAAAATCCCCTCCAAATCATGCCCGAGTACCATCCACTCCCAAATGAAGGCTAAACCTAAACAAAAATCTGACATGTCCCCCGTTGCAACCCGGTCAAACAAACCACAGCCACTACCACAAAAAGCGACTTCCCCGAAAAATCCCCAGATATTTTTTTTTACAACCTCATGCAATCCAGTAAAGGCCAATTCACAATATAATCATTACCAACCTCCCTCAAACTCGACAACTAAATCTACTCTCCATGTTTCCACCCCTACCCTCAATAACGTAACGAAAACACCCTTCTCCTTTAAACAATCTGTCCGGCAGACATCAAACAAATTCCATGATCAACCACTCTTCAATGTCAAAGAAAATTTCAGTAAACCTCTCTTGCCGAATAATGTGATTACCCATAATCCTGTGCACCCTTCCCAAATCACTTCCCATGTGACACCCCTCGAACCAACTGAATCCGTGCACTCCTCCTTCAACCAAATTCCTACGACTGACTCTGACAACCCTGCCCCTAGGCTAAAAAGAACTGATAAACCCCTAGTGTCCCATCCAACCAAACTGTCTCCGTTACCCTTTGACGTCCCATATTCTATGTCTACCTTGGCCCAACAGAAAATGAAATTTCCTCCACCCACTATTATGAGTCCCGCTATAATACAAAGCCGAATTACCATTCCCCCTCACCATCAGAAATGGGTGTCCCTTAGACAAATACCCCAAGATGCCATGATTTTGACCCCCGCCAACACCTCCGTAGGCCGAGACCGATGTATTATTCAACCTGCCATCTTGTCTTCCCGGCAAAATACCATTTCAGAGGAAGTATTAACGTTACCCAAATGTTTGATCATTGGCGATCTAGAAACCTTCGATGAAATTGCCATTCCTCCTGTAAACTCGGGTGAAATTCCTATCTTACCAACCATTCCTGACTCCTTATCATGTATGCAAAAACAACAGATGCAACAATTACTGCAAGAGTTTAGTGATGTATTCGCCCAGACCCCCACAGAAATAGGACAGACAACCATGGAGCAACACGCTATACACACCACGTGACCTCCACTGCGCCAACCCTCACGCAGGAAAAACCCACTCCAACGCCAAGAGGAAGACCGACAGGTACAGGAGATGCTGGACGCCGGAATCGCCAAGCCCTCCGTCAGTCCCTGGTCATCACTCGTAGTACTCGTGAAGAAAAAGGATGGTTCCACCTGATTCTGTGTCGACTACCGTAGGTTAAACAACGCCGCTATCAAAGATGCAACACCATTACCCAGGATCGACGACTCCCTGGACTCCCTTCATGGATCAAGATGGTTCACCACGTTAGATCTACAAGCAGGATACTGGCAAGTCCCTATTAAACCCGAACACCAACAGAAGACAGCATTCTTCACCAGCGGAGGACACCTATATGAATTTAATGTCTTACCATTTGGCTTATGCAACGGTCCAGCCACTTTTTCCCGCCTCATGGAGTCTGTGTTGAAAGGGTTAACTTGGGAAACCTGTCTTGCCTATCTGGACGATGTCATCGTGTACTCCGGAACCTGGCAGGAACATCTCCACCGACTGCGCCAGGTATTACAAAGAATCAGAGATGCAGGATTCAAACTCAAGCCCTCTAAATGTGAGATGGCCAGAAATACCGTAGGGTTTTTGGGCCACGTAATTTCTGACCAGGGCATCTCTCCTGACCCCAAGAAACTATCTGCAATCCAAAATCCCCCCACTACCGTCAAAGGAGTACGCTCATTCCTAGGACTAGCCACGTACTACAGACGTTTCGTCCCACATTTTGCCGAAATAGCCAGACCCCTTCCCCAACTCACTCACAAGGACACCGAGTTTTCATGGACCCCGTAAAGATAGTTAGCTTTCGAAGAACTGAAAGAAAAACTAGTACAAGGCCCCACAGTCTCTTTTCCCGACTACAAACAACCCTTCCGTCTATACACTGATGTTTCTCTGTATGCCATTGGGGCTGTCCTAGCTCAAGTCCAGGAAGGAAAAGAACACGTCATTGCATATGCTAGCTCCACATTAAATGTTGCACAACAGAATTACGCAGCCACAAAACGTGAATGTCTCGGAATAATTTGGGCCTTAAATCATTTTCGCTCCTTCGTGCTGGGTGCCAAATTGGATATCATCACAGACCACCAAAGCTTGCAATGGCTTAGAAGATGCGAAACTAATTCAGCATTGTTAGTACGCTGGAGAGAAACCTTAGAAGAATATGACTTTGTCATCCACTACCGTCCAGAAAAACTCACCACAAACGCTGACGCTCTCTCTCATCTCCCTGTACCAGAGAACATCCCCACAAATCTAGCAGCCTTGCAACAAACAGACCTCATCAATACCTCCATCCTCAAGGACTCCTGACCTTCTCAACCTACCCTACTACAATCATGGGAGAGAAAACTCAAGGCAAAATTGAACCCCAAGCATATCTTCCCTCAACTAACTCGCTGGGGTGACCAATTAGCCACCGAATCCGTACACATAGTCGTCGAACCAACAGTCGCTCAAGAATACATGATTGCCATTCACGAAGGAAATGGCATTCATTTAGGTCAAAGAAAAATGCTAAAATGTTTCCAAGATCAATTCTGGACACCGAATCCTTCCGGCATTGCTAAACAGGTCACCGAATCTTGCAAACCATGTGCGCTTGGGAAAGACAGGTGTCGCACCGCAGGACCAGCTGGCACCATTTCCGCCCAGAAACCATTCCAAACTCTTTCACTGGACGTTATGGGACCCTTCCCAGTTAGCGGCAACAAACGGTACATAGTCACGTTTGTCGACGTACATTTCAAATTCCTGATAGCATGTCCCACTAAAGATCATAATGCATCCACCATTGCTACATTATTGGCCACCGAGATCTTGCCTGTATTCGGATTACCCATTTCACTCTTTTCCGACAATGCCCCAGAATTCCGAGGGCAAGTTTGGGAAGAGTTTTCCAAACAATGTGGTATAAAGATTAAGCATTCATCCCCCTACTGGCCTCAAGGTAACGCAGTTTGTGAACGAAGTCATCGCACAATCAACAATCAGTTACGTACCAGAATGATAGCCTTAAACATCTCAGATTGGCCGTCCCAAGTCAAAATGATACAATGGGGAATGAACACCTGTCCAAAGGAAGATGGTATTTCCCCTCACAAAAGAGTCTATGGGGTAGCTCAACTTTTACTACCTTTTTATCACAATTTGCGATTCTCTGCCGGGCAGGTGTAGCAGGACGTATGTCCACAATAGTACATAAGTCTAGTATCTTTTCTCTTTAGTTTGTCCTATAAGAACACATCAATTATTATTTATGGATCCACTGGGTTAGTCAAGCACTCTCTCTCTTTCTTAAAATTGGTTCGGGTCCAATTTAGGTCCTTTATAAATATGAGTCTTCTTAGGTATCTACTGGAAGCATTTTCACCACCTCAGAGCCGGCCAATAACTCTACTGGAAATCTTTGCTCCCCTCTACTATCTGTCGTCCCTCTTGAATCGCTTGGCTGTAGGTATGCAAGCCAGCGATGTGACGACAGGCGGCCGGATACTGAAGGTGTATCTGCCTAGTAGGGGAGAGCGATGATAGGCCTGAGGTGGACTTTACTGGAACAAGTGGTGAGGCTGGAAGGCTGACTTAAGTGGAGCCGAGTTTCCCTTGGTGCCCAAGCGAGAGAGAGAATGTGGGTTGCAAGAAGTTAGCCTAGTGCAGTCCGAGCAGTGAATGACCGCTGCAGCCTCCCCCACCCCCTTAATATAGTCACGCCTACCGCTCTCCGGCGCTGTGATTGGCTGAGCCGGCCGCTCGGCCACCCGCGCGTCATGAATTCTGTCTCTCTTCGCCTCCACTCTTCTCTCTTCATAATATGTTCCTGGAAGCTGGTTGCGAATGTCTTTTAGTGGCTTACGGGAGTATAGGGCTGGCACTGATGTATTAGACCCATTGCAACCAGAGGAAATGGCCGGTGAAGAGAGCGAGAGCGAGTTTAAAGGTGTGACGGTACATGTAGCCATCTGCTCCGAAAATGGAGGCTTCTGATTGGTCGGCCGGGAAGGCATGGCATGTTTATGTTGCGAGCCCGAAGTGTCAAACTCAGCTGAGTTAGAGGGAAGGTAAAAGGGGGCGTGTTGATTGGTGGATGGCCTTTTTACTTTATCACTCCCTACTAAATTAAGGCGAGCTCCTGATCGCCGTAATACTGTTCCTTTGAAATCCCGGCCATCACTCTGCCAATCCACCAGTCCACTATGTTCACAAATGCATCTGTATAACTGGAGTGCTGGATTTTTATTTCCCAACTGCAGTTTTAGCCAATAGGACTTGCCCGGGTTGGTTGAGGAGTTGCTTGAATGCTCGGGTATTGTTTACTCTCTGTCCTTTTTCACCGACCAGGGCTATTAGTCGGCTGAGCCGGTACCGAGGGTCAGAGGGGAGAGGCATGGTGCCTTTCAACTGGCAGGCACGCGCCTCGGGGATCCTATTTATACCCTCGTCCGGGTACCTGATTGGTGGACGGCTAATTCTACCACTGCGGGTAATGGTTTCTGCGGGGCCCATGGGCTTAGATGCTTTGGCTGGACTTTTACCCGGGAAGTTAGTAATGTGATTTTCCTTTAATTCATTGAATTTAGTTGAGGGAGAACCAAGTGGGTCTTTGTCTTCAAGAAATACGTCTTTCTCTTTTACCTCTGCTCGGAAATACTCTTCCTTACTACTTAAAGTCCTATTGAAATCTCTCGGTAGGTCTGAAAATTCGCTGTCGGTGTCGGGGACCGTATGTAAAGTCAGTGAAAATAGGCTAGCCTAAACAGATCAGATGCGGAAATACCTTGAGCCGACCAGGCCAAGTGGGATATCTCTATTGGTCTAACTGGTAAGGTGTCTGCCTCACAACCCAAGAGTTCCGTGTTCAAGCCCACACCAGGGCTTGATATTTTCGGGAGGCTATTCCCGCATCTAACGAAGTTTAGGTGTGCTGGTAAAATTGTTCAGATGGTTGAGAGTAAGATCGGAGCTCCATAAATCCTCTTTCGGGTATGGTGTAAAAACCAATTCCTACACATAGACTTCTCATCATCGGTATGTTCACAGTACTCTCTTTCCCTACTTGTCGTAGTCTCTTCGTCTCCCCCATTCCCCTCTTGCCCGAACTCAGGGACTCTTGTTTGGCTTGCGACTTAAAGACCACCAGAACGGAGAGTCCTCGGTATAATTCCTTCTCAGATTAGGACCTTCAGCATTAGGTCGAGCCGAGGAAATACTAGGATCACCAGCCCCAAATTCTATCTCCTCGCTTTCTTCCTCACTACTCCACTCGCTCAGGTCTGGCGGTAAAATACCTTCATACCGTGTGGTATGACGGATATGGGTAGCCGACACAATACCTCCATATGATGCAAGTACAACACCTGATATGGCCTGCTTACCTCCACAACCTTGAAAGGACCCTCGTATTTCTCTTCCAGCTTACCAGCTCGGGTGGGATCATGTCTCTTCACCAGAATATATTCCCCCCGGTAATATGGATTATTTAGAGTAAGTTTCTTGGGCTGTTGCTGTGTAATATGGTCATGGACTTGCTGCCGTCGCTCCCCTTGTTCCCTCAAATATTGTTCTGGTTGGGAATATTTGGTGAAATGACTGGGGTAGGGTAGTAATCGTTCTTGAGGCAGTTTCGGCGTGATTCCAAAAATAATCTCATAGGGAGAATACCCAGTAGTTCTACAAACAGTGGTATTTATCCCTCAGATAATCTCTGGCAGAAGTTCCGGCCAACCTCGGACTACTTCTTCCCCTTGTGAGCTCAGACTAGCCCGTACACAATTTGCTAACACCCTATGGTTTCTTTCACATGCAGCATTCCCCTGGGGATAATATGGGGAGGTGTGTTGGTTCTGGTAGCCCAAGGTATCTCCCAAGTGTTGCCAGATTTCGTTATTAAATTCTTATCCCCTATCACTCAGAATGCATCCAGGGGTGCCATATACAAAAATTACCTTCTCCAAGATGACCCTAGCCACAGTTTCAGCTTTCTTGTCCGGAATGGCACAAGCAACCGTATATTTGGAAAAGATGTCGACACAGGTTAAAATGTACCTTTTGTTCGTCTGTCTGGGTAGAGGTCCCATAATGTCCACAGATAATTTTTCCCACGGTTTACCGGCCGTAATGTGTCCAGGCGACTGTTTAGGTCCCCGTCCATCTTTGCCCCTTTGACATCCCAAACAATTTTGGATAACTTCTTTAACAATTTTGTCGGCTCTCGAGGTCCAGTACCTTTCGTTAAATTGCTTCAGAACTCTAGACTGACCCAAATGACCCTTCCCTCTTGTCCGTGGAGGATTTGGATCATGTGTTTAGCCTCCAGATAATCTAATACTACCCGGTCTTTAGAATTCCTCCAGGCTCCCTCAGAAAATGTTACTTTGTCGCCATACATAGGATCATTCTGTTCCTTGTTAGGTTGAGTGTGTTGGACGGGTGCTACCGGTAGTCGAGATAGGCCATCGGCATTAGTGTGTAATTTACCTGGTCTATGTCTAACTTCAAAGGAGTATTCCTCCAGGATCCCCTTCCACCTAACAAACAATCCGTCTTCCGTTTTCATCTTCCGGAGCCATTGCAAACTATGGTGGTCCGTGATACTTCAAAATGAACCCTGGCTAAATATGGACGGAAATATTGTACAGCCCACACTAGAGCTAGGCATTCCTTTTTAGTAACGTTGCAATTCTTTTCGCCCTTATTCAGCGCCCGGCTAGCGCACGCTACTATGCCTTCTTTTCCATCCACTTTCTGGGCCAATACGGCCCCGAGCCTTTCATCGGAAGCTTCGGTGTATTGTTGGAACGGCTTGGTAAAATCCGGATGACAAACTATGGGGTTAGAAGTCAATTTTTGTTTCAGTTGATCAAAAGCTATCTGACAATCCTGATCCCAGTCAAACCTCCTCCCTTTTTCCAGTCTCTTAGTCATGGGGCGAGCAATTTTTGAGAAGTTGGGTATGAACCTCCGATAATAGGATGCCATTCCCAGAAATGCTCGGATCTCTTTGACAGAGGAAGGGGGTGAAATTTCTGCAATAGATTTCACTTTATGGGGGTCCAGTTGGATACCTTTACTTGAAACTACATGCCCTAGGTATGCCACCTCACGGGCCCCTAATTGGCATTTGGAATGCTTCAATTTAAGTCCCGCCCCCCTGATCCTCTCTAATACTTCTTATAGTCGATTGATATGTTCCTCCCAACTAGTTGAACAAATTATAATATCATCCAGGTAAGCTAAGCAGGTTCTCCAGGTTAATCCCCTCAGTACTTCGTCCATGACTCTAGTGAAACTGGCTGGTCCAATACAAACTCCGAAAAGCAAGACTGTGAACTGGTAGAGTTTGCCTTCGCTCGTGGCAAATGCGGTTTTCTCCTGGTCCTCTGACCTAATCGGTACTTGCCAGTATCCGCTTTGTAGGTCTAGGGTAGAAAACCAGGTTGACCCATTAAGTGATTCTAGCGAGTCATCAATACGAGGTAGGGGTTGTGCGTCTTTGATGGTGACATCGTTTAATTTCCTATAATCTACACAGAACCGAGTAGACCCATCTTTTTTTTACCAGGACTACTGGAGATGACCATGGACTGTAGGATTCCACTACTATCCCCTGCTTAATCATCTCTACTTGTTCCTTTTCCTTTTGTCTCATAATGGGATTTTGTCACCTATAGGGTTGCCTAATTGGGAGGTTTAACGACCCTCCCAATACCAAATGAGGTAAACCTCCTATTTGGTCGTAGCCTCGGAGTATCCAACGTAGAGCTATATACTTATCGTATAATTCTGCTCCGCTCTAGAGCGGGCAATTATCGAAATCACTAGCGCGATAAAACGATAACATCTAGAGTAGCATCTTACTCTCTCTACTAGGTACGTTGTACATACTTTGGAGGCCACTATTTGAAAAGGAAAATAAGAAAATATTGATGAGAAAGAAGAGAAAATTACAGGATTTTAGACCATCCTATCTGGCTCCTTCAGCCGTCTTGACGGATCCACCCCACTACCTGACAGGGTTCATTGGGCATTCCCGGTATCAAGTTACAAGAGACAAGATTGGATGGGCAGGGGTACGGCGCGAGGGCGGGATACTATGACGTTGGATACTCCGAGGCTACGACCAAATAGGAGGTTTACCTCATTTGTTATTGGGAGGGTCGTTAAACCTCCCAATTTAGTAGTAGCCTCTACGTTCCAACGTAGAGCTAGAGTACCAAATTGGAGGCGGACATACAAGCTGAAAACACAAACTTTAGCCATTAGGTAATATCAGGACCATAAAAGACAGACTTAAACAAGAGAGTTTATATAAAAGAGTGTACTGACAGGCGCATATTAAGAGAGGTCAAGTACAGTCAAATCTTATGTAATGGTATATCTTAGCCTAAGACAAGAATGATGCATTTCATAAGGGATAATATGAATCCCCGGATGGTTATAGTGCAGGAAGAACCCCCCCTTCCCCCCTTGGAAGAGGAGTACTGTACCGGAGGTACCGAGAATACCTGAGCATATCCAGCGCGGAGCAGCAGGACCCCCTGAAAAAAACAGTAGCAGAAGGGGGTGCATACATAAAAATCAATATGTAGGAGACTTAAGACTAGAAATAATAAAACATCTTAGCCTAGGAAAGTCCTTAACCTTAAGTGCACATAAGGGAATATGAATAACATGTCCCCCCCCCCCCAATAAAGGAATGACCAGAAAGGAAAAGGGACAAAAGACAGAGGGAATAGTGCAGGTAGACCCTAACTAACCCGCTGGCCCAACGCAACACAAGGACGCCCCGGCCTGTCCGTGGACATGGACAGATAGGAGGAGACAAACGTGTTGGAGGAAGACCACAGCCCTGTGTCGGCAATATCCGTAAGCGAATGATTATTAAGAAACCGTATCGTCGCAGCGTATGAACGAATGTCATGGGCAGTGCCCTGAACTTGAGGGTTGCTGGCCCGAATAATCCGACACAAGCAAATTCCTACCGCACGTTTACCAAGCCTCCTACCAGTACGAGGCGCCACCCACAATGCCAACCCCGACATCGGCCTGACTGTCTCCACATAAGAATGGAGAGCGTGAACGGGGCATAAAAGATGATGAGCCCTACCCCGTTTCAAAGCCGGGACAGTAAATGGTTTAAAAACGTGAGTCTCTCGCTCATTCTTAGCAATAAAATGAACCGACGGGGCCAAGGTGACCGACCCAAGGAGGGGAGAAAACCTCATGCAATTCTGGGCCCGAGACATGGCGGCCATATCCGAGACTCTCTCACCCGTTGCCAAAGCTAGAAGGAACAGGGTTTTGTCAAGTAGGTGTTCAGGCGATGGGTTCGTAGTGTAAGGGGCAGACGAGAGCAGTTTGAGAGCCTCCGCCAGAGACCATTGAGGAGGAATCTGGCGTGGGGGTGGTCTAAGCCTAAAACAGGCACGCATGAAGAAATCCAATTCTTTTTGAGGAACGACCAACCCCGTTAACTTCTCAAACGGCTCCCGGATGGCAGACAGGTGGTTCCTAAGGGTGTTGAACATGTTGTGACGCGTCTCAAATAAATAATTGAGGTAGTGAAAAACCAACGCCACCGATGGCAGTGTCTGTGACGTGTCGTGTATCCAAGAAGCAAAACTGTGCCAGTGAGATTCGTACGTCTTCCATGTGGATTGTGTCCAGTGTAGAGTAAATTTGTCAGTTAATGATCTTCCAAACGTTGGCAGCCACCCTGCCTCACAAACATCCACGATGCGAATGCCAACGAGGTCCCTAGGTCTCCAATCGACCCCAAGTGGAAGTCTGAGACCGACAGGGGAACGGGACTCGGGCACCATCGCTTCAGCTGAGCGTACCAGGCTTGGGCCGGCCAGATGGGCGCGATCAACCAAACTTTGCCCTGGTACTCTCTCAGCCTGTGGAGGACCTTGCACATCAAAAGTGCGTCGGGTGGAGGAAACACATATAGACTGCCACCTGCTCTAGTCCTCGCTGAAAGCGTCCGGTCCCCCCGCCGGAGTTCGAATCCAGCGGGTCAGGAACACAGGCAACTTGTTCGTCTCGGACGAGGCGAACAAGTCTACCTGCGGAACATCCCAGGAGGCCGCGAGGTCGTTGAATACGGTTTGTTTGAAAGACCATTCTACCTGGGTGCTCTGTCCCCTCAACAGAGCATCCGCCCATAGGTTGGCCGTCCCGGGCAGGTAGGTCGCATGCAGTGTGATGTTGTAAAGGTCTGCCTGGAAAAACAGTTTCTCCGCCAGGTCCTGAAGAACGGCAGACCTGGAGTATCCCTGTTTCTGTATGCAATGAACTGCAGTCATGTTGTCCATCCTGAAGGCCATCGACCTGCCGGCGAGGGCCTGCCCATGATCCCTCAGGAAGAACAACGGAACGAACAGTTCTAAGACGTTTATGTGAAGATGAGTGAGGCCTGACCACCTGCCTTGACCTTGGTGTCCCATGTTTGACTGGTAACCCCAACCTACCTCGCTCGACGCATCTGTGTCGATCCAGATGGTCGGCGGCGGCGAAGTCCAGGACACAGCCCTCGCGAGCGTGCCCCGAACCACCCAGTGTGTCAATTGTAAGAGGATCGAGCGCGGAATCGGTCGCAGCCGATGTGGAGGCAGTAGCGGAAAAGCCCTGTTGCCTAGTTGAATCAGGCGTTTGAGTCTGAGCCTCCCTAAGGGAACGGTCAGAGACGCCCAATTGAGTGACCCGATCAGCGAGTCCCAGAGTGTCCTGGTAATCGAGACCGAGTGCAATGCGGCAAAAAGTTTCTTTCGAATTTTCGACGCATTCACCCGGCTCTGTCTGACAGTCGCGCTCGCCATGTCCCAGTCGAGCCCCACCCACGTCACTTCTTGCGACGGCGTGAGGCATGACTTGGGAACGTTTACCTTGAAGCCTAACCGTGTGATGTGTTGGATGACAAGGAGAGTGTCGTGTACACAACGGGTTGGAGAGTCTGCAGTGATGAGCCAATCGTCCAAGTAAAACAGGATCTGAATCCCTTGACTGAGCAGGGGAGTCAGAGCCTGTTTGACGAGTTTCGTAAAGACTCTCGGTGCGATGTTGAGACCGAAGGGCAGCCTGTCGAACGTGAACACCCTTTCGTGCAGCTGGAGCGCCAGATAACCCTGGAACCGAGGAGCTATCGGAACATGCCAGTAAGCGTCCTTGAGATCCAGGGAAACCACCCAGCAACCGGGACGGAGCGCCAACCGCACCTGACTGATGGTAAGCATCCGAAAGTGGTCGTTCACGATGTGCAGATTGAGGCACGACAGGTCGACCACCGGTCTCATCGCATCGCAGTCCTTCTTGGGGACCAGAAAAACATGAGAGAGGAAGACTCGCTGGTGAGGCGAGACTTCCCGAATTATCCCATCCTTGTGCATGGCCAGAATAACCTCGGCCACGTCCGGAGACACAGACCGATGTTTGGGAGGCGTTCTGAGTGGAGGCCTTGACTGCCACCTCTAGGACAGACCCCGCTTTACTACCCGACGCGCCCACGATCGGCGAGGCCATTGCCGATAGTGGGGGCGAAAAAAGCCGGTAGGGGCGCCTTGAGTGATGGCGACCACCGTTTCGGCGAGGCAGTCAGGAGAAGGGAGAGAGGATAGTCCTGGAGGCACTAGGCGTTTTTTGCCGCGGAGTTGTCCCCGTGCTTTCCGCGCCTAGACTGACCGCCTCGGTTAGTCCCTCCCCGATAGCGACTGCCCCTCTGAAACTGGCGCCGACCTTCCTGCGTTGGCCGCCTATCCTCCTGCCTCTGGTCGACTCGCCAAGAGGAGGCCTCAATAGCGAGGTGCTGAGAAGGGCGAGGTGGCGAGCGATGGTCATACAGACGGCGCGTTGAAGACTTCACCACCTGACGCTTCCCAGCAGAGGATCCTCGCCAAGCCTGGCGTCCTCTGGACGAGCCGGCCTTCCCACCCCTACTAAGGGAGGAAGCGGCTGAGGAGCGCCGCGACACCCAAGATGGACGGGGTGCGAAGCACCCCGCAGCAGCAAAGAGGTATGCTTCCTGCCACGCCGCGTCAGAGAAGAGCCCCTCTGTAGCGAGCTCCGACAGCAGCAGCTTCGTTCGTACTTCAGTCGGCGCCTTCTTACAGAAGGCCACCCTCAGAGACTGCCGACAACGCGCAGCCTCATGGATGGCACAACGAAGGTCCCCGACCGAGTTAAGGGCGAGCTGCAGGTGTACTCGCCGCAAGTGCTCTTCCCCCTTCCTGATCTCACCAACTGGTTGCGCCTCTATCAGACGCAGGTGAAGCCGAGCCAGCTGTAGCTGCAGCAGGAAGGTGGAGAGCAGGCGAGCAGTGCGCTGTCGGAGCTTGTGATCACGCTCCAGGGCACCCTTATCTGGCGGCGTGAAACAGGGCTGAGGCATTTCAACAAACGCCAACTTAGGCGCATTGAACCATGCCCAGTATTTAGGGTCTACCCCGGACGAAGACGTGACTAGGCTCGACACGAACGATGAGTCGTGCTGTGGAAGCGGGGAAGAACCCTCCGACGACCGAAGCCCGAAGTCCAAGCCTTCAGCCAGCCACAAATCCCAGGGACCTCCCTCGAGATGAGGAAGCCGAACCATGAGGTTACCCTCTACGTCCCGAGCATTCCCCACCAAGGGAAGGCCCGCGATGGCTGACAGAGCGGGCGCATCGACATTGATGTCGTGTCGAGCAAAGTCCGACCATAACTTAACTTATGTCGCCCTGACACTTGAGGACGGTACGTAAAAAACTGTAGATCCGTCCTCTCAGGGTGAGCCCTGATGTCGACCTCAGGGACTAGACCGTCCGGAGTCAAAGCCCGAAAATGACCCTTGACGTTAACCTGCACCTGCCAGCTCTCCAAAACAGGGCGCTATCCCGGCGCCTGGGTAGAAGCCCTTTCCGGGTGTGAAGCCGTCACGTTCCGCCACGACGACGGCTCTCCATAAAGAGAAGGAAAGCGACGTTTCGGAATCTTGTATTTTCCCAAGGACGGAACGGTGACAGGCTGCCCAACCATCCCGAACCCACTCCCTGGTAGCATGACAAAAGAAGGAGATGCAGCCGGGGAGGGAACGGGAGGGGCGACAACAGGAGCAACAGGCACAGAGAGAGCAGGACGAGTTGGCAGGTGGTCCACAAATGGCGGAAGAGGATTCACAAGAGGAATCACAGGAGGAATGGGAGTAGGACGCTCCAAGCCCCCCGCCATCAGTGCAAGCGTCTCTTGGAGGGAGGCAAACCGTGCAGCGTTAGCCTCCTCAGCCCTAACCTGGGCCTACTGGATGGCCCGAATAGGAAGGACCCATCCAGGGTCTTCGGTCGGTGATGAGGAAGATGAAGAGATGGTCCGGCGACGTTTCCTACGGCTGGGCGACCAACAAGGCGACGGAATATAATAGAATGACTCCCGTGGCGAGTCCTCAACCACTTCGTCATCGTACTCTTCATCGCTCCCGCCACTCAGTTCCACGAGGTCACAGGCAGCCCCCTCCTGACCAGACCCTACAAGCTCCACACTGGCGCCTTGCACTGCCAGAGGTACGGGTCCACTTTTCCGAGCAGGAGAAGGCTGGCCACACGGAATGTCAGACTCGACAAAGCCAGGAGAATCCGGTAGACCATCGCGGACAAGAAGAGGGGAGGCCGAAGCAAACAGAGCCCCCGCCTTCTTAGGTGGTGGAGTAGGCGGTAACGGTGGTAGCAGAGCCAACGGCAACGAAGGCGGAGGAGCCGACGGTAGATGTCCGGCGGCCTGCGACGACTCAATCTCCTTGATCAGCTCATGGGTGGTACGACGACCAGGTGAGAAGGCCGAAACACCAGCAGGAACACGGACCGGGGGAAGCGCCTTCATCTTAGGGCGAAAAGTCGTCGAGCCCGGAGACGTGCGGATGGAAGCTGCAGGGCGGCGGGACGTCGAAAACTTCCGGCAATGTGGAGAAGCTGAGTGGTGCCGCTTCGACCCCGCTGTGTCCGCCGAGAACGGAGACACACCAGACTGAGGGACCTGCGAAGCGGTGACCACCGGGCGCGGAGACTCCAGAGGAAGGTTCAGCAAGGCGCGAACCCCTTCGTCCATGAAGCGGGGGACCCGATGTAAATGGTCCTTAACATACCGAGCCACGCCCGACCATGCAGCGGTGAGGTTGACCCGTGCCGTCTCAGCATCCGGTGAAGTAGGGCGAGACTCAATAGTCATAATGTTGACGAGACACGGGCCACACCTTCTGGGGGTGAAGCCATCACGGCAGTAGCACGCAGCATGGGTGCCCAGCTCCCATAGCCGGACGGGCACACCCATGGCGCGGGCAGTCAGGGAGCGACATCCGCACTGTAAGCGAAGGGAGAAATGAAAAATGTCCCAGACGAAGCACATAGAAAGAATATGCATAAATTTAAGGAAGGTATGACAGTATGCACAAAACACACACAAAAGATTCCATGCATTATGATAGGTACATAAAAGTTATAACCCCCCGCCCCCATGTGGAGAAGGACGGAGACGGACCCCCCCATGTGGGAGGGCCAAGCATATATCATAAGCAGCAACAGTCCGAAGAACCCCAAAAACCCAGGTCAGAAAAGACCAAGGTGCAGGTGCAAACACCCTGAAATAAAGCATGACAGCTATATAAGAACCGAAAAGGGTATCTGAGGGTGAAGGGACCGAAGAGGAGATGGCAGGCCAAGGGACTCAGCAGTGCAGAGCGGGAACACAGCCTGATGTAAAGGAGAAGGTTATTAGACACTGTAACTGACAAACCCCAAGTACAAACAAGGCAATATTGGCCAAAAAATAGTGCCAGGGCCGAGAGGGCAAGTCCGCTCTAGAGCGGGAAAGGCCGCTCCAGAGCGGAGCAGACAGACCCGCTCCAGAGCGGACTACACCCTCCCGCTCCAGAGAGGGGCATGCATGCATGACAATGGCAGTCTAGGCAAAGGAGAAAGGCATGCGCACAGCGAACAAGAGAGCCAGGGCATCAGAAGGCAAGGCCTAGGACCGACCTGGAGCAGGACTAGCGTCCGCTACAGAGCGGAACAATCGTAGAGTAGAACCAGGTGAAAACAGGAGGGCTAGGGCAGCAGGAGGGAAGGCCTAGGACCGACCAGGAGCGGGACTGGTGTCCGCTCCAGAGCGGAACAGGTGGAGGAGAGACCCAGTGTAGAAGCCAAAGTGAAGGAGGAGCCCAAGGGGGCCCTGTCCAGAGTGGAATAGACATCGCTGCAGAGCGGAGATGCTTGCACTAGAGCGGAGATGTCCGCTCCAGAGCGGATTTGTCCGCCCACGAGCGGAAAGGGAGATGGAGGTAAATACCAACCAAAAGGCTCAACCCAAGTGCACAGCAGGACAGCTGGCAGGGGAGCTTGCATGAGCAAAAATAAAACAGTGCGATGCAGAGGACCGACCTAGAGACGGAAAGTACCATCCTAGGGCGGAGTGGGTCCAGAGTGACCCGACCACAGCAGCCAAAAAAGAGAACATGTCGGAAGCATAGGACCGACCTGGAGCGGGCGCGGAGCCCTTCCCAGAGACCCGCGTCACCAAAAAAGGGTGGAAGGGACGACAGTTCAAGGCATCGTAGAGCTCAAAGGAGGTGAAGACCGTGCCGCGGGGACCTCAATGTATGAGGGAGTTCAATTAAGGGGAAGACTGTGTCCCATGAACTCAAGGCCTAGGGGAGCGCCAACAAAATAAGGGAGAGACAGCGCGGGAGCGAGCGTCAGACGAAAAAAGGGTGCCCCAGAGAAGGTTAAGTAAAACCAAAGCGTCATACCCCTGCGAGCCTAAGGTGGTTTAGTAAAACCATTGATCGGCAAGCAAGAGCGACGAGGCAACATTGACGGTCTACCAAAAGTCCCTTCTCCCCCTTCTAAAAAGTTAGGCTAGGAACATGAGGCCTAGCCCTGGCGCCCCCCCCCAACTAAAAGTTAGGCTATTAACAGGGGGCCTAGCCTTGGTTGAGTGGCAGATAAAAACAAAAAACACAGGGCACACTCCAATGCGAAACATTCATGTGAAGGTAAGCAAAACATAAGGCCAAAATAACCTGTCAAGGCAAGGGGGGCTATGCCCCTTACATCACAAACGAAAGTGCACAAGTTAGCCTAACTTTTCGCAAACACCACGCAATGAAAGCAGAAAATAAGCACAAAGCGTAATAGAACCGACCAGGTAACAAAACTAAGCCACCGCAAGTGAAAATGATGATAAAAACAGGCAAAGGCCTAAAGAATATCAATCGCCGAAGGGCGACGCATGCGCAGAAGCGTGACCAACCAGTTTCGACGCCATACTCAAAGTAACACACCTAAGAGCCCATTTGAAGCGTGCCTACATCACAGATCATCTGTCTAAAAACCTTAGGTACCATAAATAAGGCCCACAACTCACCCAAAGGGTAGGCGACAGGAGTAGCAGCACAAAAATCGGGCGCATAGAAAACCGCGAGTGTGAAGGCTTGAGTTGCGCGAAAAGGAATGCCCAATGAACCCTGTCGGGTAGTGGGGTGGATCCGTCAAGACGGCTGAAGGAGCCAGATAGGATGGCCTAAAATCCTGTAATTTTCTCTTCTTTCTCATCAATATTTTCTTATTTTCCTTTTCAAATAGTGGCCTCCAAAGTATGTACAACGTACCTAGTAGAGAGAGTAAGGTGCTACTCTAGATGTTATCGTTTTATCGCGCTAGTGATTTCGATAATTGCCCGCTCTAGAGCGGAGCAGAATTATACGATAAGTATATAGTTCTACGTTGGAACGTAGAGGCTACTACTAAATAGGGGGCCCTTGAGTATGTATCTCGTGAGTGTCACAGTGTGTCGGGTTCGGGCCGATCCGTGGTCCCCTTCATTTTGAGAAAACACGTCTCGGTAAGTCCAGAGCAATTCATGTAAGGTATTGGCTTGATTTGACGTTAATTGTTTCGGAATCTCAGGTAAGTTAACGGGTCCGTCAGTTCCAACAGTGGTGGGTTGTGCGGGTGTAACTTATCCTAACAGTTTTCCTTTTTGATAATTAATCGTGTCATCGCCAAAGTTGGCTAGAACTAATTTTCTCTGGTCGGTAGTAATAAAGGTGGGAGATATTCTCACTTTATTCTGTGCATCAGGTTAAAAAATCCCGGCAGTCATTCCCGGAGCTTGAGGAAATTCTATCATTCTCCAAGATCTAGGGGGGATAGAAAGTTTCCCTGTGGTAGCTACTATTTGAGGTCGTAGGGTGGTTGTCGTGTCTTTCGGCCCACACTGTATAGTTACCCCCAACTGACTCATGAGATCTATTACCAGATACCCATCGACTCCGCTATTGGATTTTCCTGATAGAACACAAAAATCTGTGGTGAATTTAATTCCTTTCCATTGTACCACCACCGTATTAGTTCTCCCTAGAATCGTCAGTGGTTGACCCCCGGCTCCTGACAACTGAATACTAGTTTGATTTAAGGGGCCAATCTCTTTCTGGCTATTCCTCACAAAATTCTCCAAAAGACAACTTCTGTTTGCCCCTGTATCAATTAACATGTTTGCAGCTTTCCCATTTATTACTATGGTTTCACAAGGCGTTTGTCTCTCTAATATGTTGACCTCACTATACCGCCCTTCTATGTGAGGTTTAATGGAACATTTTTCTTCCCCTTCTGGCATCGTGATTTTTGGCTGGGTTTCTGCCTCCCTATATTCTACTGGAAGCATTCCTCCCTGGTTTGGATCGGTTCCCCTTGGTAGGGGTCGATCGTTTGGAAGTGCGGGCCTGGAGTTAAATCTAGGGGTTGGGGTTTGGGGACGGTTGGAACAGTTCCTAGCTAAGTGTCCGGTTTGTCTGCATATAAAGCATCGGATCATTGTTCTCGGATACCCTTTGTTTGGGTTCTCCTCCTCCCCTTTCTTTTCCTCCTCTCTTAACTCTTAGGCTTCCATTATTTTCTTGATTACCTCCATGAGTTCCTTAGTGGTAGTCACTTCATGGATAATGCAGTGCCTTCTAACTTCCACAGGGCATGCTTGGATCATAATCTCTCTGATCTCTGTTTCCTGGCTCTCTTGGTTCATATGGGGATACGCAAGTTTGACGTTTTTCGCGATTTCCCTCCTCAGGGCTTTCACATTTTGGCCGTCTAGTTTCAGACTCTTAAGTTTGTCTCTCCAAATTCTTCAATTAGGGCACTCCTAACTTCTGCCCATGACACTAGTCCCTCTAGACGTACTCTTACATCGTTCAGGCCCTTGCCTAAATGTGCCTTTCCATAGGCGATCTTCTTTCCATTTTCTCCTACGTCAAGTAGCATGAACTGACATTCTAATTGTTCGATCCATAGCTCGATTTCTTCTTTCCCCTCTTCCCATAATCTGAATGGTAATATGGCTGTCATTATGTCTGTTCTGTTAGATAATTATACTCATTCTAAATTATTTGTCGAATCCCACCGCTTGCCACCAAAATGTAGTACTTATTTTCTTATTTCGATTATACTACTAGAGTGGGGGATAAATCGACAGTCATATAGAAGTTCGTATACTTTATTTAACGAACTTGCTACTACTCTAGTAACTGTTTCTCTGTTCGGGACGAGATGAGTTCAAGACACGGATTGAATATTACGTCGACCCACCATAGGTTGTACTTTGGAACCCTAGAGCTCCCGTTACTCCCTATTTGGATTCCCGATATTCAGGTATTGACTCAAGTCGACTTCGATCCAAAGGCACGTTACTAGTTTCTAAAATAATATGGTTTTTACCGAGCCCTGCTGTGTCTACTCCAGAGGCCAGGGCATCAATGAATCAGACCTTTATTCACCTATCTAAAACAAGAGTTATATTCCTAAACTGAACTTCAGAATGATATACTTTTACCGGGCCTACTATGTCTACTCCAGAGACCAAGGCGTTACTACATATGACCTTTTAATTAATATTTCCTCTTAACCATGTACAATATATTTACTCATATGACAAGGGCGTTGTTACAATTTTACCTCAATTGCCTTATGTAAATACTCTTTGATTATATAATATTCTCGTTACCTCATACAATATATTTACTCAAATGACATGGGCGTTGTTACAATTTTACCTCAATTGCCTTATCTAAATACTCCTTGATTATATAATATTTAAAAAAAAAAAAAAAAAAAAAAAAATGTAGGAATCGGTTTTTACACCATACCCGAAAGAGGATTTATGGAGCTCCGATCTTACTCCCAACCATCTGAACAATTTTACCAGCACACCTAAACTTTGTTAGATGCGGTAATAGCCTCCCGAAAATATCAAGCCCTGGTGGTGGCACGAACTCTCGACCCTTGGGTTGTGAGGCAGACACCTTACCAGTTAGACCAATAGAGATATCCCACTTGGCCTGGTCGGCTCAGGGTATTTCCACATCCGATCTGTTTAGGCTAGCCTATTTTCACTGACTTTACAATACAATATATTTACTCAAATGACCAGGGCGTTGTTACAACTTACAAGTTACTTCGATTTCCCCACCGAGAACACTCTCAGATTATATGGTCGCGTAATCCTATTATAAACAATTTATCTTCACATATAGATTCACATATAAATTCATTCAGCGCCTTAACACTTCTGAGAACAGTATCATTAAAATGCTACAAACTCCCAGCATAGTGTACACCTCCAGGATTCAGGCACACTGGAGGAAGTTGCTCTATATTATTTTAACCTTAAGTAATGTACTCAGGTATGCTACTCTACAGAATTAGCATACCGGTACTGAACCTCATAGTGCAGTACAGTACCGGTATTCCTATACTGTACTGTAGCAATATACTGTACCGGAAGCTATATGATGTGAGGCATGGTACTGTACACAATTAGGATAGTGGTTTTGGTAACACAGTAGTTTGATGACCACTGTTTTTGGTTGAGACAGTGCTGTGAACTACATGATAGCAAGCTGGGTATTATTTAATTTATTTTTATTTTATGTAGCCTATGTACAGTAGCCTATATATATTTATGTTACTTTAAGGTAAATATGGACCCCAGTAAGGTCCCCTCTGTACTGTGTGAGTCTGAAATAAAGCATTATTATTATTATTATTATTATTATTATAGGCTACCACCTAGTCAATATTAATTCTGAACCTAATGTACGCAGTACCTCAAAAACTCTACATGAACAAGATTCTCCGTTTTAATCCTTCTACGTAGATACTTATGATTACAATATTATCCTGGACTTAACACCCGTAACGCTTAACACAGAACTGACTGAATATTCCTTTAACTATGGTAATAGATAATGTTTCCTTTATAACCAAAGATTTCGTTGATCATACGGACTAGTGTCCTTCCTACCTATTTCTCAAACTAAAGCTAATCTAATGGCAACTATTATTTATTCCCCTGCGCCTTGTAGTTGCATGTCTATCCTCAAGAATTATTCCCCTCTTACTTTAATATTAATATCTATTTGCTGTCTTACCAGATCCTATACTATTGATAGCTAATCGGCATGGAGCCTTCTCTATCAAGAATAACTATTATCCTATTAACACATCATAATTTTATTTATGTACATAATTCTAGTATCTTTTCTCTTTAGTTTGTCCTATAAGAACACATCAATTATTATTTATGGATCCACTGGGTTAGTCAAGCATTCTCTCTCTTTCTTTAAATTGGTTCGGGTCCAATTTAGGTCCTTTATAAATATGAGTCTTCTTAGGTATCTACTGGAAGTATTTTCACCACCTCAGAGCCAGCCAATAACTCTACTGGAAATCTTTGCTCCCCTCTACTATCTGTCGTCCCTCTTGAATCGCTTGGCTGTAGGTATGCAAGCCAGCGATGTGACGACAGGCGGCCGGATACTGAAGGTGTATCTGCCTAGTAGGGGAGAGCGATGATAGGCCTGAGGTGGACTTTACTGGAACAAGTGGTGAGGCTGGAAGGCTGACTTAAGTGGAGCCGAGTTTCCCTTGGTGCCCCAGCGAGAGAGAGAATGTGGGTTACAAGAAGTTAGCCCAGTGCAGTCCGAGCGGTGAATGACCGCTGCAGCCTCCCCAAACCCCCTTAATATAGTCACGCCTCCCGCTCTCCGGCGCTGTGATTGGCTGAGCCGGCCGCTCGGCCACCCGCGCATCATGAATTCTGTCCCTCTTCGCCTCCACTCTTCTCTCTTCATAATATGTTCCTGGAAGCTGGTTGCGAATGTCTTTTAGTGGCTTACGGGAGTATAGGGCTGGCACTGATGTATTAGACCCATTGCAACCAGAGGAAATGGCCGGTGAAGAGAGCGAGAGCGAGTTTAAAGGTGTGGCGGTACACGTAGCCGTCTGCTCCAAAAATGGAGGCTTCTGATTGGTCGGCCGGGAAGGCGTGGCATGTTTATGTTGCAAGCCCGAAGTGTCAAACTCAGCTGATTTAGAGGGAAGGTAAAAAGGGGTGCGTTGTTTGGTGGATGGCCTTTTTACTTTACTGTGAATTCATACAAACGGCCTTGGCTGGTGCAAAAAGCTGTCTTCTCTTGATGTTTAGGAACTACGGGTACAGTCAGACCCCCCAAAACGCGTCTATATGGGCGTCACAGCACGGCGGGTATTGAGAATTCGTGTAATAGGAATAACATAACTTATGGAGAAAAATACATATGGGCGGCAGCCTGCCCGCGACACTCACCTTTTGGGCAATTTTCGATCAAAGTCAATAATTAATTGTAAAAAAAGGCTATAATAGGCCTACAATAATAGAAACATAAACAAAGACCATTGCTTACGTTAAAATTAAATGCTTAGCAATTGTCCAGGATACACAATTAGTACTGTGTATCTAGGACACTAAGCTCTGCAAATAAATGGCCTAACCAAGTGTTTATGCATACCAGAGGTAGATATGAGCGTTGTTGTGCGTTGGGTGAAGACTAGAACACCCTACATTGTGTAGTTATTGTGTGAGGTGAGAAACAGTAAGACGGCGAGTTATGCGGGAATTCCGAAGCTACGATTTTCGTAATTTACCGATGATCATATCTCTGCAAATAAATGGCCTAACCAAGTGTTTATGCATACCAGAGGTAGATATGATCGTTGTTGTGCGTTGGGTGAAGACTAGAACACCCTACAATGTGTAGTTATTGTGTGAGGTGAGAAATATGATGGAAGGATTTCAGAGCTTTGATCGAAAAATATCGGCTACTGCTGTGACTCTCTCTCATTAGCCTAGCTGCCTAGCCTAAACGAAATATTTATTCAGAGGTAAGAGTTGTTGCAATGGGTAAATCAACTCATTTCACATGTCAAATAACCTTTATAATTGATTTAATTATTATAACTGGCATAATAGCCCCCCTATATAAGGGCAAAGGGGAAAGAGGAGTGTGTGGTAACCACCGAGGAATATGTCTTCTAAGCGTAGTAGGGAAGGTATACAGTAGGGTAGTGATTGAGAGAGTGAGAGTGAGAACGGAGAAATGGATAGGCGACGAGCAGGGAGGTTTTAGGAAGGGAAGAGGATGTGTAGATCAGATTTTTACCCTGAATTGTGTTGTGGAGAAGAAACAAAAGGTGTATGTTGCCTTTATGGACTTGGAGAAGGCCTATGACAGAGTGGATAGAGAAGGTTTGTGGAAAGTACTTAGAATATACGGAGTAGAGGGCAAGTTGCTGAAAGCAGTGAAGAGCATGTATGAGGGTGCAAAGGCGGTAGTACGTGTGGAGAGTGAGCAGAGCGAGTTCTTTGATCTGAATGTTGGTTTGAAACGGGTGTGTGATGTCCCCGTGGTTGTTTACTGTATATATGGATGGAGTCATGAAAGAAATACTATCAAGAGCAGTGGATGTTGGTGTATCGCTGAAAAGGGAGGGAATTGAGTGGAAGCTACCTATACTGCTGTTTGCGGATGATACAGTTCTGATGAGTGATAATGAATGGGAGTTGCAGGTTCTGGTTAATGAGTTTGGAACAGTGTGCGAAAAACGGAATTTGAAGGTAAATACGGGGAAGAGCAAGGTTATGGTCTTCGAAAGGGGTGAAGTCACAGAGTGTGAGGTGAAGCTGAACGGTCAGGCTATGGAGATCGTCAACTCTTTTAAAGTATCTGGGCAGTGTGTTGAGTAAAGATGGGACTATGGATGAAGAGGTGCGGGAGAGGGTACAACAGGGGAAGAGGGTTGTAGGAACGCTAAAAGCAGTAACAAGAAATAGGGTGGTCAGTATGGAAGTGAAGAAGTCCTTGCATGACAGTGTGGTAATCCCGACACTGACTTACGGAAGCGAAGCATGGACGTTGGTTGAGAGACTCAGACCAAGATTGAGAGCAGTGGAAATGAATTACTTAAGAAGTGCGTGCGGAGTTACATGGAGGGATAGACAAACTAATGAGGAAGTAAGAAGGAGGTGTGGTGTGGAGGTAGATGTGCTGGAAAGTGTGAAAAGGAACAACTTGAGATGGTTCGGCCATATGGAACGTATGGAAAGCGAGAGAATGACTAAGAGGGTGTACGAGAGCGAGGTGGAGGGACAGAGGGGGAGAGGTAGACCGAATATGAGGTGGAAGGATGGAGTGAGGAACTACATAAACGAAGGTGGTGCTGGTTGGGGGGAGGGGCGTCGACTGACTGGGGACAGAGGTGCATGGGGGCGGTTCGTTCGTGGCCACCCCTTCGGGGATCACGGCGTCAGGCAATAGATAGATAGATAGAACATAGGCTTCTATGGAGAAAAAGTGGACTTTGTGGAAATCCCCAGAACACCAAGGTACCTTTAACATGTAGGCCTAAACATATGGGTTCGGTAACGCGGATTTGGCTAACACGGGCGGTAACCAGAACACATTGGCTGCGTTATTGGAGGACCAACTGTATATATAAATATATATATATATATATATATATATATATATATATATATATCTCATCATCATCATCACACACACACACACACACACACCTTTAGAAGCGGATCTAGAAATCATATATTGCTTTTGAAAAGATAATGGAGGGGTTGCTGGCCTTGTTGAGAGAGAGAGAGAGAGAGAGAGAAGAGGTCCCGAAAAACGACCCATCTCCCCTTAAATACCACTCTCAATTTAACCTGTGGATAGACATTTTGAAATAAATTAATTACTCGATATCTTATGGAGAATTTGTTTTTCTTTGCGAATAAAAGGAACGGTAAAATATATAATTGCTTTCTGAGCTGTCTTAACCCTTTCTCTGCGGGTGTATTTGCGCTATTTAGGGCATATTCAGGCACTCCTGAATGATTAATCAAGTATCTGCATTACATGAACTGTATTCTGGTGAAAACTAGGCAAAAATAGCTTCAAAATGACACCAGAACAAGCTTCGTAGGTGGCGGGGTTCAACCGCAGCGTTGCCATAGACATTCAGGAAAACTCGCTAATTATTAGCTCTCGCTCGCTCGGCAACACTGTCGAGACACCCGCGCGAGACCACAGTCTCCCTCAGTGAGCGGCTGGCTGCTCTGAGGGTCGGACGGAGATCCCTCATGCTCCCGCCCACTGACACTCGTTTTCTACGGCTTTTACAGGCTTTTAAAGCCTGGAAATTGCTGTAAATTGCCTATGCGTTCCAGAACATTACCCACAGGGAAAGGGTTAAAGAGCGATGGGTTGTTTTTCTAGAACCCCTTCTCCCTCATGTTTAGCCCCATTATTTTTCAAATTTTAAGATGTTTGCCCCATTAGTTTGTCGATTTTAAGACCTTTCAACCCATTTCTTTGTCAATATTGAGACCTTTCGTGCGATTTAAGTATCGATTTTTTTTTCCTGGTGAACGATACTGAAAAATTTACAAATTAATCTGAGATAGGGGAGAAAAGCAAAGGAGAAGAAATCACCAATAAAAGAATCACTCCTGTCACCACGCCGCCGAGACACGAGGACACAAGAGCCTCCCCAACCCGGCAGGTTCGGGTCGCCACCATCACTTCGCCACATCCCCCGACACCAGGAAGGGACTTAATAAGACTATCAACCTTTAGCACCACCAATGAACTCAAGAACATCAACCACAACACCCAGGGGAGAAAACCTCCCATAAACACAAAACCACCACGCGCCCATCTTGCCCGGAAACTTAACACCGCCGTGGCGCAAATTCTGAGAGGGGCTACCACCGTCATCATACCACCTCCTCTGCGCACAACCACCCTTATAGACCCGAGATGTGCAGCCAGAAACAATGACGGAATTGATAAGACATCCCCAGCCAAATCCAAAAGTGGTACAGTTGGAAAGATATCTAAAGGCACTGGCTAAGGATATCTGGAAGACTTGGGATTATATTATACTGTACCAAAGAAATTGCCTTGAGGGAGTAAGAGACTGGTGGAACTACTCGACACATTTTCTCGAAGGTACCTTGGATATTTACTTTGTATTATTGTTAGATCACACTGGCGGCCGACTAACATTTTTACTTCTAGCCTTGGTACGAGACTTTACTATAATTGTAGGTTTACCACACATAGTGCGACCTATAGTTCTAGTAAACCCCAAAACATAGTAAGTACTTTTGCTTGTACCTTTGTTAGACCACACTGGTGGCCGACTAACATTTTTACTTTGCTTTAGTACGGGACTTTGCTATAATTCTAGGTTTACCACACAGAGTGTGACCTATAGGTCTAGTAAACCCAAAACCATAATAAATACGATACAAGAGCGTGAGACACTGGTGGAACGGCTCGTCTTCGTAATAATCCCAAGATTCCCTTACAGAAGTTCCTGCAGAGACTAGGTCTGGATTGTAAGAGAGAGCGTAAGACACTGGTGAAACGGCTCCTTACTTTAATCCCATGATACAAGAGCGTAAGACACTGGTGGAACGGCTCGTTTTCATGTAAGATCCCCACCTCTACAGTCTTCAGAGATCTTCAAGAAGTCTTCCCTTCACTGCTGTTACCGTAGAAACGAGCAAGAGGGGTAGAGGACAGGAAAGAAAAAGATGAGGAAGAAGTAGAGGAGGCAAGGACGGAGAAAGAGTTACACAGAAAGAGGAGGCGGTGAAAAGGGAGAAACAGGTGAAATGAAAGACAGATGAGGGGCAGCAGAGGAGAGGGTAGAAGAACCAGAAGGAGCAGCAGAGGTCGGACGTAGGCGAGGGGGAACAGCACGGGAAGTGGGGACAGAGGCAGAGGATAAGTAAGGAGGAGAGGAAGAGGGTGGGGAAAAAGGAGAGTGAGTGGAAGGAGAGGATGAAGCAGGAGGAGCTGAAGGGGTAGGAGAAGACCAGAGAACGTCAGCAAAGGAAGGACCAGGGCTGAAGCCTAGGGCGTGTGCCTTGCGCCGAGCGGCCTAAAGGGAGAGACCTTCCTGACGACGGATAGCAGTGACTTCAAGTTCGAATTTGAAGACAGAGCAAGCACGATACTGAGCACTGTGAGGACCAGCACAGTTCGGGCAACAATGGACAGAAGTCTGACATTGGTCCCTGACATGACGGGTCGATGCACAAAGGGAGCAACGTTGAATGGAGTGACAATAATTCTCAGGATGGTTGAAGCACCAGCATTTTCTGCACTGAGAGGGGGTAGGCAGAGATGCCTAAATAGAGAGGCATTCCCCCCCCCCCCCAAGATAAACAAAGTCTGGAGGACTGATGCTGTCAAACACGACACGGGCGACACGAGCAGCCCGTGAACGAGTGCCTGACGGTGGACGTTCAAAGCAGGAGACAGAGAGAACAGGAACATGTTGGAGGCAGAGAATGTCATGGATGAGAGAGGAACAATCCTGAAAAGCGACGTCACAAAGGTGCATCGCCGAGGAACCAAGACAGTGCCCGTGCTGGAATTCATACATCCTTTTGGGCATGCAGGGATGTGCCATCACCGGTCTTAAGGGAGAGCAGAACACGCGCTTGGTCATCAAAGTGGACTGTCACCAGCTGAGTCCCATCACTCCGGGAGTGGAAAACCACACACGCACCAACGGACCGAAATAACAGACGCTCAAATTCCAAATCACTCGGAACCAAGGAAGAGGGAACCGAATAAAACTTGGCCAGAAGGGAAGGAGGGGAAGAAAGAGCTGAAAAAAGAGGTAAGCCAGAAGAACGTCGACGGGACTTAGTAGAAGATGAGGAGGAAGGCAAAGAAGACAAGGAAGCATGGGCCAAAGAAGGAACAGAGGAAAAAGAGAGATGTAGGGAGCTAGAGTAGTTAACAAAGAAGCAGTAGAAGGAGGAGGATCAGGAACTGACATCACAGAGATTGGGGCAGAAGGAGACTGAGAGAATGGAGCGATAGGGGCAGCAGAGGTAGACATGGAGGAGGAAGAGGTAGACGAACAGAGGAAGGATTGGAAGCAGGAGCAGAAGTCTGACAGGGCGGAATCACAAGTGGAGCGGAAGTCGTCAACGGCGTTGTCGGGGCTATATTCGGGGTAGGGGGTTCAGTAGGAGATTCCATTAATAGGTCTGAGAACAGACCATAAAGGGGTGGTGTAAGAGGGTTGCCAGCTAGCTCAGCCCACACGAGACATGGAGCCCTGCTCAACCCCCGCGTATGCCAGCGGTGGTAGCGTTTCCGAGAGACTGTTCCCTACCCGGTCCAGAGGACCACTGACATCAATATATGCATATCGAGGCTCAGGTGTAAGCGAGCCCGCCTGATAGGACTGAGGGCGAATACGAACGCAGTCGCACAAGTACGCCCACGCACACAAAAGCAATCATCCCAAAGTTATACATACCGACAGGCTCGGTGGAAACGCCAAGCCGAGGAGTCCCACCACCACCGGACTGGCACATCAGAACCGAAGCCAGCCGGGGGAAAACATTATATTCAGATTAGGAAGGGTATAATTAAGGTAGAGGGTTGATTGAGATAGCCTTTACTCTTATCATTCCCACAGATCCTTCCTAAACTGTATACAATCGTCTAATGATAGCCAGAATAAACTGTCAAAATGCTATATGATCTTAAATATTAATAAACTGTATAAATTCGTCAAATGATAGCCAGAATAAACTGTCAAAATGTGTCATGGTCTTCAAAGGGTTGAGAGTAAATCCATTCAAAGTGTAAAATCCAAAACTTTCTTCCTCAGTCTGTCTTTCCCCCTTCCTATGATTATTATTGTAGGATATTACTGTAGTACCGATTACTCGCGTGGTTAGATTAAAATATATTTCCTATTTCAGCTTAAGGGGAGATGGGTTGTTTTTCTGGTCCCCCTTCTTCCTCATGTTTAGCAATTTGCACCGCTTAGGTCTCATTGGTGCCTTTGCGTCTGCACCATCTATTAACTTCACCAGGGTTAGGTCACCAGTTATCACTCTTGCCCCAATCTCCACATCATCAACACCCTCTGGGCCTGCCACCAAAATGTCATAAATGTATTCTGGTACAACACGAATGGAAACATCTCCCGTTTCCATTTTTCTGACCAACTTCAACATGCCCTGCATTCTTCAACCGAGCCTGTCTTTCAACTTCAACCCTTACAGCAAACCCGACATCCGCTCTTTGAAGTGGTGGGACCTCTACAGACACGCAGAGCCTGCATGGACGACAACCAACAACGTCCACTACAAACTCCAGTCACGGGGCCGTGGCTTCTTCCCTGATGAGGGAAGTGATATACGAGAATTACGGGAGATCATACAAGAAGCCAAGGAGCGAGAAGAAAAAGACAGACAGAAACACAGAGTAAGAAAGGACATAAGGATCAGCAAGAAAGAAGGAAAGAAGAGGGAAAGGACAAGGGGAAGCAAGCGAGAATGGGAAGAGATAGAAGAATCACGAGAGAGAAGAGTAGTTACAACCCAAGAGATGACACAAGAGTCAGATGAAGTGAGGAAACAAAACATGAAAAGAAGCAAGACAGAAAGAAGGAGAAGAAGTACTATAAAACTGTAAAGACCTGCCACAGCTCTGAAGAAAGAAGAAGACAAAGCGAGCCGCGCCTAGCCTCATTCCAGGTGCCCGCCGAGTTTGAAAGCGGGAAATCGGATCCCTCTCGCTCTCAGCGTGGCTCTCCGGGATGTGCCCACGCTGCAGGGGTCGACCTCATCACCTTCTGATAGACACGCTGCCCACCATGCCCTTCTTGCCTCTAAACGCCTCAACCCTGACAACGATGACAAAGGCGTGACTATGTGATCAAAATCAGAGGAAGGCAGACAGGGTGGGATCGGAGTACCTGCCGATCTTGGGGTGTGCTTTGGACTGTGAGAACACTGGTCAGTGCAGTCTGCTATACATCAGCCCTATCCAACCTCTTGGTCTTAACATAAACTGTTAGAATACTGGTCAGTGAAGGCAGGTATAAAGATGGAGAACTTCCTGATCTACCTCTTAGCCTCAGGTAGCAAGGAAGAACTGTAGAGTGACGAAAGTTGCCAGAACATTGGTCCGTGTAACTTACTTATTTTACAGAATCTGGGTATTAACCTACTGTCAGAACACTGGTCCATGCAGTTTGTTAGTTCTCAGATCTGGGTGTTAGCACTCTGCCAGAAAACTGGTCCGTGCAATTGGTTAGTTTCCAGACTTGGGTAGAGGTTGTTGCCAGTGTAACTCCTAGACTCAAGCAAGGAAGTTGCTAGGTGGACAGAACACTGGTCAGCGCTGCCTAGTAAGTTCTCTGGCCCTCCCCAACTTGGGTAGAGGTTGTTGCTCGAACACTGGTCAGTGCAACTCCTAGACTCAAGCAGGGAAATTGCTAGGTGTACAGAACACTGGTCCGTCCTGCATAGTAAGTTCTCTGACCCTCGAGGCTTGGGTAACGGCTGTTGCCAGAGCACTGGTCAGTACGCTACCTAAATTTAAGTAAGGAAGTTGCTAGGTTGCCAGAACACTGGTCCGTGGTGTCTAGTAGCTTCTCTGGCCTTCCCTCCTACCTTATCCCCTGGACGGTAAGGAGCCCAAGTCGCATCCCTGTGTAAAGACCAGCTGGAAGACGTTGCCAGAGGACCCCCCCACTGAACCTTACGTTGAGCCACTGTAAAGACGAGCCAGAGAACACCAGTAGATGTCGGACCACTATTCAAGAACGAAGATTTAGCTAGTTGAAGGCTGTACAACAGACCTCCCTTCACTTGATAGCCTCCATAGCCGAGGACACAAAACACATTTGTCTATCATTGTGAAGTAAAATATTTTGTATACGGACTCCTCGCGAGACTGCCTATGATAATATTTTTTCTTTGTAGCCCCACACGTCCACTGACTTTACAAGTAAATTCAACCCCACTGTGACACCTTCCTTTTCCTGCGCCATTTATGATCAAGTGCCATATTTGTTTTGTTTTTGTAGATGTTTAGGTGACAATCACCACGGTCGATCTGGGGATCCGCCGCTGATGAGCTCGTCCTGGAATCTTTACGACTCTGAATCTTACGATTCTGTACAGGACTGAACATGCCATTTTTATCGGCAATTTCTCAGAGAAGAGTGTTGAGAGGGGAGAAGGGGTGTTGGAGAGAGAGGAAGGTGTTGGAGTGGCTTTGTTATGTGTGTTTTGTCTGTATACGTCGTCAGGATGTCCCCTGACTGGGTGCAAGCATGTGCAACATGCTAGGACGTACTACCGCACCCACTAAATGTCCGCCGTGGCAGGGATTCGATCCCGGGTCTTTCAGATTCACATGCGAGCGTGCTCACCACTTGACCACCACGGCCCCAATGAATGATCAATTGTGTTATATATAAACTCATGCTAAATACGTTCTGGAAGTGCTATTGTGATTTATTGCGTCTATATGCCAAGACTCCTAAGCGCACTTATTATGACTGACACCTATCCTATGATGAACTCTAATTACTGAGAAATTAACAGTGCATATTGTGTATTATATTTATGCCACCTATTGCTCAAAAGAGCCAAAAGCAAGTCTTAACTATGTTGCATTTCATATCATTGATGGGTTTTATATATATGGCCATGTCTTATGTATTGAATTCATGTTGTATTATGTGTGAACATTTTTTTTTTTTTTTTTTTTTTTTTTTTTTTTTTTTTTTTTTAGGAGACAATGAACGGAGGAAGGAAAAACACAGATAAAACAAAAAGGTCCATGTGCCTAAAGGCATCCTCCATTCATAAAAGTTTTGTAACAACTGGATTTAAACATTTGTAGATTGTAAGTTTGTGGAAAGCAATTCGAGGGAAGTGAATTCCAAAGAGTAGTAGTTCTAGGGATAAATGAATTTTGATAAGCAGAAGTTCTGCATTGTGGAGGAGAAAGTGTAAATTCATGGGCGCTCTCAGCTGCCTAGTTCTACGGGGAAAGATGTGGAGAGGCGGCACAATTGAAGCAAGTTCCTCGGAACAATTGCTGTGAAAATATCTGTAGAATAATGCAAGGGATGCAACGTTTCTTCGTATGGATAATGTAGGAAGGTCCTGTGTGATTGCAGGGTTATTGATTAATCTAATAGCTTTATTTTGAATTTTGTCCAACTGCCTCAATGCAACCACTCCACTTCCACTCCACAGAGGTGAGAACGCACATGACTTTTATATATTACGGCCAACTGCTCGTCAGTGAAGAATTCTCGAACTCTGTACAGGAGTCCCAGTTTTTTAGAGGCATTCTTAGCAATGCTTCTAACATAATGTGTCCAGGTCAAGTTAGTAGTTAATGTTACATCGAGAATGTCAATACTAGGGGAAGTGGGAATATTTACATCATTAACAAATATATGGGAGTCAGTGAGATTCTGTCGGTTAGAAAATTGAATGTACTTGGTTTTCTGTGCATTAAAGGAAACTAGATTCTTTTGTCCCCATTCCTCAATTCTAGAAAGGTCCTGGTTCAGAGAAATTGCAGTGTTTATTTTTGAATTTATAAGATCGGGTTGGGTGAAAGAATTGGTAAATGTGAAGGAACTGTGGAGTGTTGAGTCATCTGCATAGGAATGTATTGGATTATGAGTGGTAGATATGAGATCATTGATATGAATGAGGAACAGAGTTGGGGCCAAAACTGATCCCTGGGGAAACACCAGCATTTATTGAGTGAAATTGAGAATAAAGGCCATCTACCATTACACATATTTTTCTGTTATGAAGATAAGAAGAAATTAGTGGAACTAATGATGCAAGGCCGTAGTGTGACATCTTCGACAATAAGGATTGATGCCAGACTCTATCAAATGCCTTTGATATATCCAGTGCTATTGTATGTGTTCCACCATGTTGGTCTGTAGCTTGGTTGATTTGATGCGTAAGAAGGCAAAGAATGTCTGCAGTTGATCGACATCGTCTAAAACCATATTGCCTATCACTGATTAATTTATTATTCTCAAGATGCTTAATTATGTGATTATTTAATATAATTTCAAAGACTTTACCAAGAGTGGAAGTTATAGCTATTGGTCTGTAGTTTGATGGATCTGAAGAGGCACCTTTTTTAGGAACTGGATGGATGTTTGCTTCATTCCAGGGTACTGGGAAGCATGAGGTATGAGTACACAGACGGAATTTTTTTGCCAATACTGGAGCGAGCACCAAGGAGCAATTCTTAAGTACTATTGGAGGAATTTCATCTGGACCAGGAGCCTTATCTACTGAGAGATTCTGCAAAATAGTTTTGACATGTCTGGTGTGGATCTTAACCTCTCCGCGGCGCACAGGGGGTTTTCTACAGGGTAAGACTGTGCGCACCTATGATGATTTTGGGACCTATTGCCAATTTCGATAAAAAGTACATCATCGTGTAGGGAATGTTTGCGTGCATCGGCCCATATATATTTGACCCCCCAAAAAATGTCTGGGGGGGGTAGGGGAACGGTCCGTAGTTGAAAAATGTGGAGCGAATGGCACCGCGCGGCTAGATTGTCATCGAGCGGCGAGATTTCCCTGCCGAATATTTACGCGCGCAGGGGATAGAAGGAGAGGGAGGAGGGGGTGGGTTACCGCGTATTATCACGTATATCTCCTTTTTCGAGCCCTTTTAGGCTATTTAGAGTATGTATACGTGTGTAGGGCACCCATATAACAATGAATATGCCTCATAGTGACCAAAAATTGCAATATAAGGGAATTATAAGAGAATATTTAGGCGGGAATGAAGATGTGTTGGAGGTTTGGCGGCAATTTATGAGCTGAGAGTGTGGTTTACGCCATACATATCACGTATATCTTGTACGTAGAGCACTGTCACGCTATAATACAGACTTGTACGTATGTATACGTGCCATATATCAAAATATATACCGCATATAAACCAATTCATGCGATATTTACGCACATTATCAATGAGTTTCTATGCGTGAACCAAGGTGTGAGTGAGTTGTGGTGGGAATGAAAGGGGGAGAGGGTGTGTTACGCCATAAATATCACGTCAATCTTGTATTTAGAGCACTCTCATGCTATAATAAAGACGTGTACATATGTAGGCGTCCCATATAACAAGGAATATACCGCATATAGCCCAATTGATGCGATATTTACGCAAATTGTGAATGTGTTTCTAGCAGACGGAAGCCTGAAAGGGGGGGTTGGGGGTGGGGGGGGGGGGGAGGGAGGCATGCAGGGGTGCAGTGAGTGAGTGAGTCGTGGAGAGATGGAAGTAAGGCAGATCTCTAGATAGATAACCAGCTTAGTGATAATTGTGGAGGCGCCCCAGGCGTATTGATGTTTGGTATTTTGACCCTTATGTCTACCAGATGGCTGGTGTTCGTTGCCATCAACAGGTCTACAATAACATGAGTCAGGAATGGAGAGAGAGAGAGAGAGAGAGAGAGAGAGAGAGAGAGAGAGATAGAGAGAGAGAAACTGAGACATGCGTATGTCGTACATATAAATGGACTTCAGAATTGCATTTTTATGCAAGCAGACATTGCATTTTAGACACATGTGAAGTACCACAGAAACATGTAGGCCATTGACTGTAAATAAAGTACTATATTTATAGACCACCAGCGACGGTGCTGAGTCAACACAGGCAGATTGCCTGTTGTGATAGAGGGCTAAATATAGACTGGTGTCTCCTTACACCTGCGAAAGGGTAGATTGCCACCAGAGAAACGTTTACTTATTTATTTCGAAGTAATATGCAATCTAAATGTATATTCGAGACCTACTGCAATTATTTGTATGACAGTCATGACTATGTATAATCCAATATACGCGCGTAGGCGAGACATAAGAAAGCTGGTTGAGCAATTTTCGACACCCACACAGTTATTATTCATTTTTATTTACAATATTATACAATACAAATGTATTTGTGAAGAGTATTTTATCCATTATTGTATTTATACCAATTTTGTTCCCAGACAGAGCTGCTGTAGCTGGAGAATCAAGGAGCGGCAAGGGTCACCTCGTGACCGCCTGACCGTGTGAAAATGAGTGGAGTCACACTGAGAGGGGCAATTTTGCTGAGTGTTTGGGCAATTTTTGACAGAATAAAGTTATATAATTACTAATTCTTGACAGAGACAAACTATTATAAACCTTGGCATGATATAATTGATAATCCCATCAATTTACAAACGTAAATTGGTGGGATAATTCATTTTTTTTTGTATATTGTCATTTCGATTGTACACACGAAGTTTTGAGTGATATTTGGTATGAGCTCCTGTGGCATGGTTGGTAAGGTCGCGGACTGGAAAACTCAAAGTGTTGTAGGGTAGTGGGATCGAATCCAGGAGGGGGTTATGGGGAAGGTTTTATATTGTCTAGAAAAAATTTTATAAATTTTTTTTTTTACAAGATCATGCCATTGTATTCAAACAATATGAAATATTCATAGAATATATCATATTGTAAGAATACAATGACATGACCTTGTTTTCTTTTTTTCTTTTTTTATTGTTTTATTTTATTATCATAGTAGGTTTGACATGATTTATTGAAACATATTTATTTTTGTACAATTCATTTGAGGTAAGAAAATAATTATATACACATTACTTAGGCTAATAACAAACATATATATTGATATACTAAAAAATAAGGCATATTACATGTAAATCTTTGAAACTTATAAACTAAATAATGAAACATACAATTATATAATGTAAAAGCTATATCACAGGGACATCTTTGGAACTTATACATTATATAATATATATGTTACATTATGAGGTAGCGTGATCAATTAGGTCAGGTCAGGTAAGGTAGGGCGCGAGTCCAGGGCCGGGCAGGGCAGGAGGCGAGTCCAGGGCAGGGCACGGGGCGAGTCCAGGGCAGGGCAGGGCAGGGCAGGGGCCGACACTCAGTAGTTCTTGAAGGTGTGGTAGTCCCTGAAGCAGTCACCCAGGCAGAGTGCAACTTTGCACTCGGCGCACATTGAGGTGACTCTTTTGGTCACATGGGGTTTCCTCACACTGGAGCTGCAGACGGTGCACTGCACCTGCCTGTGACGAGTGCCAATCAGCTCGGTGTTGGTTGTGTGTCTTGCGACACCCAGCTGGATGCGGTCAGGAACGTGATCCCCACGCCATGCCGTACGTCTGTGAGTGGTGGTGGCATACTTCTCCAGGAGTTGGTAGGAGACGTTGTACACGAACTCCCGGAATTTCAGCTTCTGGTTTGGGGCCATATCCTTCTTCACCAACCACAAGTTGTAGGCGTTCAGCATCGTTATGTAAACTAGGTGGAGGAAGAGCTTGTGATACCACTTCACAGTCTTCCTCAGACACTCAACACCTGACAGCTGACAGTCAGACTTGTCCACCAGGCGCATGTTTTTGGTGTAGTCCACTACCATGTCGGGCTTGTAGATTGGCTTCCTGGTTCGGTAGTGGATTTTGCCAGAATCCACCTGGGCACCTGTGTGGACGGTGGAAAGCAGGTGGACGTCTCGCTTATCCTTCCACTTCAGGGCTATCAGTTTTCCCACACTTCTCGAGCTGCTTGTATTTCTGCCCCTTTCGTCGCCTTCTTCGCACATGCCTCTCGCGGTGTTCCTTGGCCAGGTCGTCTTCTGAAGGTGTGTCACTGGAGGAGGCATCTGTGAGAGGAATGACATCACCTGTGAACTTTGGCATAAACTTTCTTGTCTTTCTGACAGTCCCACATGACCCCGTTTGGTTGTCATAAAGAAACTGGCAGAGAGCAGGAGAAGTATACCAGTTGTCAGTGTAGATGATGTGGCCTTTGCCCAGGTAAGGTGCCAACATTTTCCTGACGATGGCACCTGACATGCCCATGGGGTCATTGGCAGCGGCTTTCGGTATGTCAATGTCAGTGCCTGTATACACGATCATGTCAAGCACTATTCCAGTTTCACAGTCGCACAACACGAAGAGCTTGATTCCGAACCTATGCCTCTTCAAGGGGATATACTGCTTGAAAACAAGACGTCCTTTGAAGAGCACGAGCGACTCATCAATCACCAAATTGAGGAAGGGGTAAAAGTATTTCCTATACCTCTCCAACAACATGGTGAACACATCCCGAACTTTCCATATCCTGTCAATCCTGTTAGGATTTTCGTTGTCTGCAAAGTGCATAAATCTTAGCAGCAACAAAAATCTGTCACGAGTCATGAACTTATTGAAAGTTGGGGTGGCGATGAGAGGGTCGTGCTTCCAGTAGTGTTGCAACACATGCTTCTTGATCAGAGGCATGAGGAACAACAAGGCAAAGAACGTCAGAAATTCTGCCACAGTCGTATCCACCCAGCCTCGTATTCTCGCTTTTGGAGAAAGGACGTCCAATCTGCCAAACACCCACCTGTAGTAGGCGTTTGTTTGGGCAACGATGTACGTCATTACCTCCATGTCGAAAAAAGCGAGGAAGAAGTCGCTTTCATTCGCTTGATCATCACAGGGCCAGTTGTCAGTTGTTCCTGACGTCCCAGGATTGAACTGGGGCACGTCAGGTACAAAATTGACCCCGTCAGACCAATCGAACGAAGGCATGCCAGGGATCGGAATGTCGTCTGCGTCTTCTTCTGCGTCTGAAATATCGCTTCCATGGTCGCGATACAGCACTTCATCATCATTACCCTCCTCTTCACTCGACAGACGATGCCCTTCCTCGTTTTCGTCACCGACGTCGGACTCACTCCCACTGTCCACTCCCAAATCCCCCCACCCTTGTCCCGTGCTAGGGCTTCGTCGTCGAAACCCGGGCTGCCAATGTCCTGCGAATCACCATCAAACAGCAGGGCGGCATACTTAGATGGTGTAAGATTTTTCCGGGTCACTTTGGCACGTGCGGGAGTCTTATGGACAGGGACAGCAGAGGTGGTGGCAGGGGCGGCGGCAGGGGCGGCGGCGGCGGCAGGGGCGGCGGCGGCAGGGGCAGCAGTGGTGCGTGGCCTTGATGGCAAGATGATGGTGGTGCCTGTCGCCCTTCTCTCTGTTCCTTGGGCAGGGGCGGCAGGGGCGGCAGGGGCAGCAGGGGCGGCAGGGGCGGCAGGGGCAGCAGGGCCGGCAGGGACACCAGGGCCAGCAGTCGCTTTCCCAGTTGCTTTCCCTCTCCCTTTCCCCTTCCCCTTCCCTGTTCCTTGGGCAGGGGGCAGGGGCGGCAGGGCGGCAGGGGCAGCAGGGGCGGCAGGGGCAGCCGGCAGGGACACCAGGGCCAGCAGTCGCTTTCCCAGTCGCTTTCCCTCTCCCTTTCCCCTTCCCCTTCCCTGTTCCTTGGGCAGGGGCGGCAGGGGCGGCAGGGGCAGCAGGGGCGGCAGGGGCGGCAGGGGCGGCAGGGGCAGCAGGGGCAGCTGGGCCAGGGGCGGCTGGTGGTGGTGGTGGTAGGGGCACTGTGGCGGGCGTACGGGTTTCTCTTCCCTACGCCCGTGCCTTTAATTTTTCCTGCCCCCGCAGGTAATGCAGCCCTAGGGCGGCCTCCTGCGTCGCTGGTACCGGTGGCAGGGGTGGCAGGGGTGGCAGTGGTGGCAGTGGTGGTGGTAGTGGTTGTTGCAGTGGCCTGGGTCGTGGTGGCAGTGTCCCGAAAGACCAATGACCTCTGTGCCATTGCCCTGCTTGCACGTGTTTTACGTGCTTTTGGTGCTGGTGATTCGTCCTCTGAGCTGTAGGGCGTGTCGTACTGGTAGCTAGGGTCTTTGGCAGCCACCCTCTGCCTTCCACGGCGGCTAACACCACCAGAAGGAGGGCTGGTTGTGTCATCAGGGAGCGAGCGTGAGGGACGTGTAGGCTCCATGACTAGTGCGTGGTTACTGGCGCGGTGGTGCTTGCACGAGTGCGGGGCGAGCGTTTGGCGGGGTGGTATCGAGAGTTGACATGTAGTACAATACCCACACCAATTTTCAGCCGCCTGGCTATAAACGCGCGGTTTTGGTACGTGTTCAAAGTCTCTGCTCTTAAGAGTCTACCCGCAGTGCGCCGGGGGAACTCTTAAGAGTCTACCCGCAGCTCCCGGGTTAAGTGAGGGAATTTCAGGCGAATTAAAATTAAGTACAGGGACATCTTGATTTATTTCATCTAAGGTCGAGTTGGTGGAGACAATATCCGCAAGAAGGTTAGCTTTACCTCGTGGGTCACTTACAAGATTGCCAGTCGGAGATTTTAATGGTGGAATGGATGAAGCAGTAGTGAAGGATTTAAATGTTAAGAGTAGACCAAAATATTTTGTTATCATTTGGATTATTTAGAAGTTTATTTGCCTGCTTGTGGAGAAAGTTTGATTTAGTTAGGTTTAATACAGTTTTGGCATGATTTCTGATGTTTCTAAAGTAATTAAAGGCTTCATGTGTTTTTGATCTTGTGTATGCATTGTAGGCTATTGCTTTTTGTTCAGTTACTCTAGCACAATTATGGTCAAACCATTTAGGTGAATTAGATCTTTTACTGTACTTTTGATGAGGAATAAAAGTTTCCATTCCAATTTTTACAAAATCTTGTTTGTGGCTCAATGTGGAGTGTGCATCATTAGAAAAGAGGTCCAGGGAATATCAATAAAGAAACCTTGAAGACCCTCCCAGTCTGCCCTATCGTAATGCCATTTAGTCACCAAAACAGGTTAAGAGTGGGAAGGTGTGGTAGGTGATAGACAGGTGGCCGGTATCAGACAGTGATCAGAAGATCCAAGCGGGGACCTCACTGTAACATCATAATTTTCTGAATTGGTTGTTAAAAATAAGTCCAGTAGGTGGGAATTATGATTAGGATTATCTGGTACACGGGTGGGTTGGTTGACTAGTTGAGTGAGATTAAATGAGTCTGCAAATTAGCCAAGTTATAGGAACCGGGGAGTAAACAAATATCTAAATTGCCCAGAAACCTATTGAGATGACGGGGTTGCAAACAGCCAAGTTAGCAACCCCCTCAGATGCACTCATAAACCAAGAAGAGACTCAACCAACCAGAGCCAGGATAGCTAACATAAAGGAGAGGAAAAGAACAAAGCAAAGGGCACATATCCGGACCGAGAAAGAAACAACGCAGTCCATCATAATTAATCCACGTTCTCCATAGGATCAGCAATCAGCGTAGTCTACCCACATATATCAACGCCCTCTACCGGGACCTACAGGAAATGCAGGGCCACTTATCGAGCATGACCTATTTCCGGGCCAATCGCAGGGGCCCCTTCCGGACCAATCACAGGGTCCGGGATACGGGACAAAGGCGTACCCACCCCAGGAACCAGATTTGAATTATAATGAGGAAGAGTTTATGCTAATACCTCATCAACATCCAATGTCATATTTCAACAGATGTGACCAAAAGAACCACCTCTACAGTGCAGAAAATCACCTATATCAACAATAGCTGATAAATAGAGTAACGAAAGCCTTGCATGCAACATTGAAAATCAGGGAAAAGACAAATACATGCAAAACATTTATCCTGCACCCATGCAAGCTTTCTAAAATATGAGTGTAATCTTAAGAAATAAAGAATAACTGTATCCATGTATTCATATGTTGATTATATTTTTAAGGCAATTATTAACTTCACAATAATTAAAAGATCGAAATCCCCATGTCCCTACTATTCCAAAATGAATTAAATTAGACTCGAATTATCATCCGAATATTACCTGACCGAAATAATATTATGAGCATCGGTAAATTACGAAAGTCGTAAGTAAAGATTCGGCGACCGAGATAGCATAGCCATGTTGTCCACACAATGACAACACAGTACACACACACTCACTATACTCCGTTCAGCATAAACAGTCCGTTGGTAGGGCAGAACTTGACAACACTGTTTTACCCTCGCTATCAGCTGATAAGTTGATAATTGGGGGCGAGAAACCATTTGCCCTCTCTCTCTCTCTCTCTCTCTCTGGGAGATGAAATTGTACTAACTTAATTATTAACGTGATTTTTATATACCCTAAATCTATATATATAATGTCTTAAATGATAAAATAAACTATTGGTCAAAATATTCTGTGGCAGACTTTAAAGTGTTTGCTTTTATTGTACGGTTTTCTGTAATCATAATGAATGGGATACTTCTCTATAGTAGAAAATTATCCAGTGTTTCTGATGTTATGACTTTTCTTCCACACCACCATTGAGGTAAAATTCTAGGTGCGTTTATTTGTATAGAGGTTTCCCCAGTATGTACTGTATATGAATACATATACAATAGTCGAGTCATGGGTGGAAAGGTTAAGGTGTTAAACCTGTGGGATCAAATGAACCAATTTAAAAATCATTAGGATGTGTGGGGGTGGGGTGGGAGGATAGGGGGGGGGGGCTACCATCAGCGCCATATAAACATAGTGGTGACCGCATCTTCAAAAGCCACAGGAATAAAGACGCCTACTGGGAAAGGAAGTCGCTTCATAATTCTTCATGCAGGAGGAAAATCTGGTTTTGTCAATAATGCAGAGTTAATATTTCGAGCTAAAAATGATGGAAACTACCACAATCAGATGAATGCTGCAGTGTTTGAAAACTGGTTTATAAATCAGTTTCTACCAAACATACCACCCAACTCTGTGATTGTGATGGACAATGCTTCGTACCATTCGATGCTCATTGAAAAATGTCCAAACTACTCCTGGAAAAAAACTGATATAAAGGATTGGCTAATTAACCCGGGAACTGCAGGAAGACTCTTAAGAGTTCCCTCGGCGGACTGCGGGAAGACTCTTAACCCGTGGAGCCCCGGCTAGTTTTGTAATGTTTGCGCACCAGAACCCGGCCGGTTTTCAAAAAATGGTTTTATTCCAGAAACAATAGCGAATGGGTTAGGAATGAAGGAAAAACCACGAAAAACCGCTCAAAAAGCTTAAAAAATGGTCCTACAGAGCCCCCGAAAACGGATTTTACAAGAGTAAAAAATTGAAGGCAATTATCCCCAAAAAACAGGTTATTGCGCGCTCGCGTGCACGCACGTGGACTTTGAGAGTTTTCAACCATCGGCACGGTTGCGTGGGACACGTACACAGTTCCCATACAAATCTGAGCCCTCTTGAGTAGCTACACCTGAGGTTACGGTCGGCGCAATTAGGGTGACGCGTCAGGCGCGTCTCTGGGGCTGTGCGTTACATACATCGCCGATGCGTCAGACGCGTCGCTGGGGCTGTACGGGTTAAGAGTCAGGGAAAAAAAAATCAAGTTAAAACACCATTTTTTTTTTTTTTTTTTTTTTGCCCCTGGGCCATGCCAAATATCACTCCTCTACCTCCCCTCCTTCCCCACTTTCCTTATCACCTCCTTTTACTCTGTTATTCCCTTATTCTGTGGTATATTTTCGTGCTAACATTAGCGAGTTGCAAGCAGGGCATTGTCATCACTGTTAACAAGCGAGTGCAAGAGAGAGAGAGAGAGTATCGATCGACAGTGTCTCTCCAGACTTGGGAAAAAGTGGCGGGAAAGGAGGTTGCCTCAGCCATACATTATGTAATTCCCGGCCTGTATCGCCAATTTTGACCATCCAAACGCTGTTTCCACTTGTTTTATTGTTGTAACAGGTTAATACTTTTATAATCAACCTATAATAGGCGCATATGGAGAAGTATTAATGCTATTTATGGTAAAATAAATATTTTAGTGATGGAAACAGCTCAAATACGTGCGCACAGGCAGAGGTGTCTCATACCCCCCATGCGCACTTCAGAGGTTAAGAAGGGAGCTCAGCCCAGTGATGATCTGTTTAAAATAAACCTGCTTGACCTTGCAAAGAGATATTACAAAGGCAAAAAGTATGTGATTGACACAATTGCAGCAGAAGCAGGGCATAGGGTTGTAAGGCTACCGCCATACCATTGCCAGTACAACCCTATTGAGCTCATCTGGGCTCAAGTGAAAACATATATCGCCAAGAAAAACACTTTCAAGATGTCTGACCTCAAGCTTCTCATCAACGAGGCTTTGCAGCATGTTACACAACACAACTGGATGCAGGCAGTGAAACATGCAGAACGGCTGCAAGAACATGATGCTGAGCTAGATATGACAGTGGAACATTATGTGGATTCATTGGTAGTTCACCTCTCAGATAGTTCTGATGAAGACAATTCTGACTAATAATCGGAGAGAGTATTAGGCCTACTGGGGAAACCTCTATACAAATAAACGCACCTAGACTTTTACCTCAATGGTGGTGTGGAGAAAAAGTCATAACATCAGAAACACTGGATAATTTTCTACTATAGAGAAGTATCCCATTCATTATGATTACAGAAAACCGTACAATAAAAGCAAACACTTTAAAGTCTGCCACACAGAATATTTTGACCAATAGTTTATTTTATCATTTAAGACATTATATATATAGATTTAGGGTATATAAAAATCACGTTAATAATTAAGTTAGTACAATTTCATCTCCCAGAGAGAGAGAGAGAGAGAGAGGGCAAATGGTTTCTCGCCCCCAATTATCAACTTATCAGCTGATAGCGAGGGTAAAACAGTGTTGTCAAGTTCTGCCCTACCAACGGATGTTTATGCTGAACGGAGTATAGACAGCCAAACAATAACATAAGTGTGTTTCGGCAATTATTCTCACCTCACACATTAACTACACAATGTGGAGTGTGCTAGTATTCACCCAATGCACAGGAACGATCATATCTACCTCTGGTAGGCATAAAAACTTGGTTAGGCCATAATATTATATTTGAAGAGATATGAGCTACAAAAGTCGGGAGTAAAGGTTCGGAGCCCAGCTGGACCCCGCGCCAGTCTAAGTATTGACCGTGTTAGTAACATTTTGGATATTTGGGGTGTACCGCGTGCCACCAAATCCGCGTTTCTAAAACTCGCGTTACCGGAGGACCAACTGTATATATATATATACAGTATATATTGTTATGCCAGGTTATTTACTGGGGTTGATTTTTTTTTTTTTTTTTTTTTTTTTTTTTCTATATTCCAACTTACTTCCTCTCGGGCATAGGCTGAGAGCCTTAACATTCACCGCTTGACAATGAACAGTGAAGCCCGTGAGGTCTTGTTCCAGTCTAGGGAGTGAGACATGTGAAGCACGTAGAGTACAACGAGCACCTGCCATCTTGCCTTCACATGAGGCACGGTGCTCACTCATGGCCCGAAACGACCCCATCTCTGAAGCCACCTCGTTCCCGTGCTTCACTGTCTCACTCCCTACACTCGGACTCTCACAGTTACACACACACAACGCCACCTGTTGAGCAGATAACTCACCAGGCATTCCACCCCTATAGCATATTTTGAATATGGGAATATTCATACAGTGCTATTTAATCAGGGAACAATGAGGGTATTTTATTGACGTTTCGGTGGGCTTGTGGTAATGCACTGATACTAGGTACAGCACAAATTCCATCCCAATAATATCTTCCCATTGATACATCGGGATTTGAACCCGGGACCTTTGGATTACCAGGCCAGTGGCAAGACCACTGATTGGTTAAAATAGGTGGATTCTTCCTGACTGGAGAAGTCAAAATCGCTTTAACACAGACACAGACAGTAATAGAGGATAATTATAACAAGATGTACATTCATACTCTGTTTATTGGCACAAGAATATCGCATATGTAACTTCTAGAATAATGGTAATGTACAAAACATAAGACGCACGAACGAGGCTCCACAACTTCTTACTCGTAAGACGGTTACTTCTATTGAAAATCTAGGTGATTATTAGGGACTGTCTTCAAATCGAAGTATCACACTTGTCAGGTCTTTATTATCCAGATATAGATTGTACTTCTCACAGGTGCCACTCCTGTGTATTGATAGCAGTATAATGTATTCGTAGAATAGGTAATCTAGTCTTCGGTAGATGTGTTGGCCATGGGGTTGTCCTGAAGTAGCTGGGTTGACCAGGGTTTATCCTGACGTAACTGGGTTTAGCACAGTTTTACTCGAGCTCTTGGATTGGGACCTTAAATACTATCCACCATATGCCATTGCATAAGTAAATAGAATCGAGTTAACGCAGGAGAGAAGTCAATGACTACTCTGGTCTTTATAAGAACTTTGATGCAGAACGTTCAGAGTCTTGAATTTGGGGTCTTGAATAACGTGTACAGGTATTGCATCTGCACACATTATCGAGCTAACGTAAGAATTGTTTTTAACGCAACTTCTCTTAACCCCCTCAGACTGAAATAGTTAACTTACTGACGAGGAGGCGGACCGCACGGTATTATCCCCACAACAGTCAAAATCTCACTGAGGGACCGTTAGAAGTCGGAGGAACTTGGGGTTGCCACCATTCGACAGATTCTGATCTAACTTACGTAACTTACTGAGGTAAATTCATATGACGCTCTAGCGTCATATGAGTATTTTGGCAAAACCGCCATATGACGCTCTAGCGTCATATGAGTCGGAGAGTGTTAACTGCTCTGACCTTTATAAGTCTTTCAGAACTGGGGTTGATGGTGCTTTTTAAGCTTTGTTGGTCTATTCCGGATAAAGCTACAGGCCCATGGGTAGCGTACTTTATCCACAATAGCGCCAAGCCGGATTAGGGGAAGGATATTAGTTAACCTCAACATGGAGGAGTCTAATAACCAGCCTAGTTGATACCCCTACAAACAATTAACTTCGATATTCCAAACTGTCTCACGTCCATGGATGGCGAGAACAATTCTTCCTACTGAGTCTTCACTCTTCCCACTGCCTTACGTCCATGGATGGCAAGAACAGCTTTCCGAATGAGTACCGATATTAAAATTGTGGGTAGTAATCATCCCTTTTCTCAGTGCCAGGGCGGTGGTGTGGTTGGGTGGTAGAAAGGCGCCTGGACGCAGGATGTCCGTGGTGGTTATTTCCCTGTGGCTTCGAGTTGGGGTGTGGTCCCTGAATAGTACTTCTTAATTTTCTTCTTCAGGGCAGTGGTGAGGTTGAGGGGCAGAAGGACCCCTAGACTTCTGGAGTTTATGGTGCTATTTCTTGTGTCGTCTTTTCTTTCTATTTTCCTTATTATTCTGTACTTCAGGATTGTTCATGTTGTTGAATAACTTTTTTCCTGGGGTTGGGGAATGCGTTATTTCGATGGTAATGACTTCTTGTGCTTCTGGAGGGATTGGTGGCTATTCCCTTTTGGCTTGGAGGTGTGGTGGGCAGAGAGAGGAAACAGGCTTGTTGGCCTTAGATGCTGGGGAATTTGTTTTTCTGTTGTCTCGGCCTAGCGTGGTTTGCATGGGCTTGGTGACGGAGGTGTGCATGGTTTGCAAGACGTGCAATTGCTATATTTATTTTCCTCATAAATGCGATGCTGGAAGAAGAAGAAAGAAGAAGAAGGTGGGCATCTGTTGCTTGGGGCTTTGGTAATTTATATTTGGCCTTCTGGTTTGTTCTGGGGCTGCTTATGTGGTTTGTAGACTGGAGGTAGATGGAGTGGACAGCAGCTGCAAGTTTGTAGGTTTGGGATGTTGAAGGAGATGTGAAATCGGCGAGAAACTGATCACACGTTTTGCTCGGCCTTGCGGGGGTATATAATTATCTGCCCTGCTTAGGCGACCCTGAGCATTTTATCTGATGCGCTCCCTTAAGCGGTCTTGCTTGTTGATGTGATGGAGGTGAATTTTATTGGTATGTCCTGATTTTATTCAGGTTTAACGATTAGTTAGGGTGAGTTCTTTCGAGACTGGGATGTCTGAGTTCATGCAAGTACATATAAATAATACAATAGAGGATATGTATAATATCAAAATATAATTTGTAGTACAGCTTTATTCACTTAACCCGGGAACGGCGAGAACACTCTTGAGAGGTTTTGGTGGGCAAGGGCGAGGACCCTCTTAAGAGGTAAGGCCTAAAAAAATAAAAAAAATATAAAAGGCCCCAGTAGCACTTAACCTCTCCGCTGCGTACCCCCTATAGTATACAGCCACCCCTGTGCGGAGGTATTTAGGCTGTTTCCTTCACTCAAGTCGTCATCGTACCATAAATATCATTAATACTTATCCATATGCGCCTATTTTATGTTGATTATGAATATATTAACCTGTTACAGCAATAAAACAAGTTGAAACAGCGTTTTCCTGGTCAAAATCGGCAACAGAGGCCAGGAGTTGTAATCATTGAGTGTGAGCCAGCCTCCCACTCCTCCCCACGTCTGGAGAGACACTGTCGCGCGATACTCTCTCTCTCGCTCTTTCCCACGCTTGGTAACACAGATGACCACGCCCTGCTAGCAACTCGCTAATGTTAGCACAAAAATATACCTAAGAATAAGGGAATAACAGGGAGAATAGGTAATAATTGAAGGGGGGGGGGGGAAGGGGGGGAAGGAGGGGATGTGGAGGAGTGATATTTGGCATGGCCAAGGGGCAATACAAAAATAAAAATAAACAAAAATAAATAAAAAATAAAAATATATAAATTGATACTGGGCTGGTTTAATTTTTTTTTTTTTTAGGCCTTGGATTAAATAAGGAGTTCCGCAGCGCAGCGGTAAAACTCTTATTAGTGTTTCAGTACTTGCTGGGTTAAAAAAAAAAAATTCTTTTCTCCATACCTCATATCACTCCTCCACATCTGTCAAAATCCCCTCCTTCCCCCCTTTCCCTCGCCCTCCCCCTTCAATTATCACCTATTTTCCATGTTATTCCCTTATTCATTGGTATATTTTCGTGTAAACATCTCCAAACCGATCCTAGGCTGTGGTCATGTGTGTTACGTAAGGTAGAGACTGGGAGAGTGTGAGGGAGTAGCTCAGTACTGCTTCAACCCTCGAGAGAAGAGGGTGTGAGGCCGGCTGGCTCACAATTGATGAATGAACCGCTCGGTAATAATTCACGATTTTGACCATCCAAATGATATTCCCACTTGTTTTATTGTTGTTACAGGTTACTATCTTCATATTAAACGTAAAATAGGCGCATATGAATAAGTAATAACGATATTTATCGTAAAATGACGATTATAGGCAGGAATGGAGCTTAATATTGCCGCCCAGAACTGTGGTGTCCTCTACACCCTGCGTGCGCTCACCGGGTTAATCACTAGGTACAATAGATATAATCACAAACACTAAATACACGGGAACATAAGTGGTACAACTCTATTTAATTTCTCCCAGCACGATCACGGATCTAGATGGAGATCAAGTATATTCAATTCAACTTAGATATGTAATCTTCTGGAGAATCATACGCACTATTTTCTTTTCAAAAGTCTATAATAAAGTTACTAAAATCAGGTTCTAATTATATTCACGATATATCTTGACTTAAATTTTGTTCGTATATAATAGGGGACGATGTGATACAAGTTCCTATATTTCTTTGCATGAAATATGGAAGCTTATGCACTGATTAACTTCTTCAGTTTGAGTTCAAGTTTGTGGACTCTAAAAAAATATTACTGCACTGACAGATTATTATCAGAGTTCCTGAAGGGGTGAAAATCCTCTTATTTGGTATAAATTAACTCGTTTCGTAATATAAGTATTCAAGACGTATTTATCCCTGAACACGTAGATTATTAATATTGTTCTATTTACTGGATTACTGTAACACTTGGTTTCTTTAACTCAAAGTTTAGGTTTGACGGACTCTGTTTATTTTTCACTTGGCGGAAATATGGCAGAGTTGATTGGTACTTAAAATCGGTCTTATTTTGGTATATTTGTTATTTTGTGAGTTAGAAAGTCGTGCTAAAGATGGTTATTTCTAGTGCATCTCAGTTTCAGTTTATATTAATCTTTTTCTATAGATTAACTTAGTGGAACACTTTTACGAACTTTTCACGTATTTCGAGGTATTAATAACTCTGTTTATTTGGGTCACTTTGAACTCTAACTTTGGTTGTATCTCGTCACTGATACTGAATTTTAGTAGTTCGATATTATTTCTTGTCTTGGAAGAGATGTAATGAGATTTTAATATTTAAGATACAAACTATTAGAGGTCTCTATGTTAAATGATTGGGTTGCCACAAGTAACAAAGATCCTAGAATATCCACAAGTAACAAAGATCCTAGAATAGGGTTTTTATATTCACAGACAGTATAAGGACTTCGGGGTGCCGTTATAAAAAACTTAATGAAGGGTCAAAATAATATTTCTCCATAGCGGGGTGCCGATCTTGAGAAAGCTTAGATTCGCTTACTTTCCTTCAAACTTCACTGGCCTAATGTGCACCAGTACTGGAGGGTACCCATTATCTGTCAAAGGATAGCAAGGGCTTGTGTTTGCACTGTTTAGTAAGACAAGAAGTCCTTCTTGTCCTAGGGGAGGTGAATCTTGGTTACTGTATGACAATACACTCCTATCCTTGAAGAGTCATTCAAAATAATATAATGGGCAGGTGTTAGGCAAATCAAAGTTTTATTTGTCTTTCTAAGTTATTGTGAGAACTCCAAGGAAATGGTGATATTAGAGATTTAACACAGAGTTTCGTTTTTTTTTTAATTGACCTCTGAGCGTGAGAGCTCAAGGGGGGAAGGGGGTATTGTACTTGAGATTGCCCCACATCGTGAATGTATTATTTATTTCTATAGGAGTTTGGCTCCTATGAGGGTGCAAAGGCGGCAGTACGTGTGGAGAGTGAGCAGAGCGAGTTCTTTGACCTGAATGTTGGTTTGAAACAGGGGTGTGTGATGTCCCCGTGGTTGTTTACTGTATATATGGATGGAGTTATGAAAGAAATACTATCAAGAGCAGTGGATGTTGGTGTATCGCTGAAAAGGGAGGGAATTGAGTGGAAGCTACCTATACTGCTGTTTGCGGATGATACAGTTCTGATGAGTGATAATGAATGGGAGTTGCAGGGTCTGGTAAATGAGTTTGGAACAGTGTGCGAAAAACGGAATTTGAAGGTAAATACGGGGAAGAGCAAGGTTATGGTCTTCGAAAGGGGTGAAGTCACAGAGTGTGAGGTGAAGCTGAACGGTCAGGCTATGGAGATCGTCAACTCTTTTAAGTATCTGGGCAGTGTGTTGAGTAAAGATGGGACTATGGATGAAGAGGTGCGGGAGAGGGTACAACAGGGGAAGAGGGTTGTAGGAACGCTAAAAGCAGAGTTACAAGAAATAGGGTGGTCAGTATGGAAGTGAAGAAGTCCTTGCATGACAGTGTGGTAATCCCGACACTGACTTACGGAAGCGAAGCATGGACGTTGGTTGAGAGACTCAGACCAAGAGTGAGAGCAGTGGAAATGAATTACTTAAGGAGTGCGTGTGGAGTTACATGGAGGGATAGACAGACTAATGAGGAAGTAAGAAGGAGGTGTGGTGTGGAGGTAGATGTGCTGGAAAGTGTGAAAAGGAACAACTTGAGATGGTTCGGCCATATGGAACGTATGGAAAGCGAGAGAATGACTAAGAGGGTGTATGAGAGCGAGGTGGAGGGACAGAGGGGGAGAGGTAGACCGAATATGAGGTGGAAGGATGGAGTGAGGAAGTACATGAACGAAGGTGGTGCTGGTTGGGGGGAGGGGCGTCGACTGACTGGGGACAGAGGTGCATGGGGGCGGTTCGTTCGTGGCCACCCCTTCGGGGATCACGGCGTCAGGCAATAGATAGATAGATAGGAGTTTGGCACTGTTAAGGTTGGATAGAGGTATATGAGAATGTTAGCTTTTCCTTCTGGAGTTATTGCTAATCATTATTTTAGGTGTTGGATATAGAGAACATACATTTTATACATAAATAAAGTCTGGTCGGGAAGAGGGTTAGGTTGGCATTCCTGGGGGTCATTGGAAGGTTGCGTGTGTCCCCTAGCCTCGCTCGCTTGTTTTTCATACTGTGTTTAGACAAGGCCTGTTGTCTCTAATATTAATTCTAGGAATAGCTGAGTAGGTTAGGTTTCCTTGGTATAGTTAACATTGATAGTTTCTAGGCTTTAGGTATATAACATAGTAGTTTTATAGGAGTTGTAGGACTCTCAGGCGTGGAGGTTAGGTTGGCAATACTGGGGTCAACTATGTCACACGTCTTGTAGCCTCTTCGGTTGTGAAGTTGTACATTTTCAGACAAGGGCCTACAGTGGTTAATATGGGAATAACAATCTTTGATCATGCTAGAGTTAAGTCACAAAAGTAAGACTGATATTTTTTATATGGAAAAATACGTAGGGAACAATTTTATACTGTTAATAGGGGTTAATTGTAGCTGGTGACCTTTGGTTGGTATTTCTGATGGTCACTTTTGCTATCTGGAGGGGCAAAAGTTCGTTGGCCCAAGCTAGGAAGTGTTATGCCCTGATTTTATACAGGTTTAACTTGGTATAGGTGAGTTCTGCAAGACTGGGCTATTGGATATATTACAAAGTACATAAAGGAAATCAACAGAGGACAAAAATAATCGTGGATAAATGGTTTGTACTACAGCTTTATTTAAACTGTTAAACACTCGGGTATAGAGTACGTGATAGGATTCGCACGAACAATAGATGTTGGAGCACTCGGTTAAGGTAGTGGCCTATGTATCGTCTCTTAGCACTGCTCACGGATTTGGATAGAGTTCTTTCGCTTCCCACTTCCAACGTTCAGGAATGATTCTTCTGATCACATTACTCAACGATACATAGATTACTTAAATCACAAGGCTAGGCATCTCGTTATCTTGAGTTGGTGTGTTGGGGGCTAACAGCGACTCTTTTGCCATCCAAGTTGTCCGGGAGTGTAGAGAAGTGTACAGTTGGGCTAATTTGTCTAGCCGTTGATGACACGTCGTTATGGGACTCCCACTGAAAGCCTTAACCCGGGAACTGCCGGAAGACTCTTAAGAGTTCCCCCGGCGGACTGCGGGAAGACTCTTAACACCTTACGAGCGGCCTATGCGGTTTATTTATGTGTACCGCACAGCGGGGTGTTTTTAGCCAAAATAGGGCTGTTTACGTGATCATTTTCATGCCTAAATAAGACCCAGAACGTAAAACAAGTACCTATCCCTGAAAGGGCATAAACAGAGCTTTCGAATGACACCATAACGATCCTTGTATGATGGATAGTTTTCTTGCAATAACCGTGCAACGCGAGTGCAAAAAGCAGGTAATTCGGTACTTTCAGTACATAATTGAGTATGTAGCGAGTGAGAGAGGGAGGAGGGAGCTGAGATTTGTGTCAGTAGGTTCGCCGCGGTGGTCTGGAGCAGTCATACGCTCGCTAGTCTCCTGCCACCACTTGTCTCTCTCTCTCAGCCACATTACGTGCTGAAATTGCCACTCGACCTATGTCGAGCGCCGCCACATAGTCCAGCTTTATTTAACTCGACTTATGTTGCTCGCCGCTAATTAAGGGTTAAGAGTAAGGCTATTAAAAAATCCATTTAAAACAACCCCCCATTTTTTTTTTTTTTTTATTGCCCCTGGGCCATGCCAAATATCACTCCTCCACCTCCCCTCCTTCCCCACTTTCCTCACCTCCTTCAGTTATCACCTATTTTCCCTGTTATTCCCTTATTATGTGGTATATTTTCGTGCTAACATTAGCGAGTTGCAAGCAGGGCATTGTCATCACTGTTAGCAAGCGAGTGCAAGAGAGAGAGAGCGATCGACAGTCTCTCTCCAGACGTGGGGAAAAGTGGTGGGAAGGGAGGTTGCCTCAGCCATACATTATGTAACTCCCGGCCTGTATCGCCGATTTTGACCATCCAAACGCTGTTTCCACTTGTTTTATTGTTGCAACAGGTTAGTACCTTTATAATCAACCTATAATAGGTGCATATGGATAAGTATTAATGCTATTTATGGTAAAATAACGATGTTAGTGATGGGAACAGCTCAAATACGTCAGCACAGGAGTGTGGTGTCTCATACCCCCCATGCGCACTTCAGAGGTTAACCTAACAAGTGCGCATGGGGTAATTAGACACCTCTCCCTGTGCGCATGTATTTGAGGTGTTTCCGTCACTAAAATATTCATTTTACCATAAATAGCATTAATACTTATCCATACGCGCCTATTATGGGTTGATTATAAAGGTATTAACCTGCTCCCTCACAGAGGCACTTGGATCGCGAACACCGCAAATCACTGTATATCCTGAGGGTGGAGCTGGGTAATATATCCACGACTGCGGCGCTTCCGTTACATGGCTTATATCCTCTCGAACTGGCTTGTTTTTGGCGCGGAACTATATATATGGAGAGGGGGTTCCTTTGTCTAACTTTTGGATGTCGGAGGGGAATACAAGTTAATTTAATCCCTTGGTTGAAGAGGGTAGCATTAAAGGTCTATTATAAAGTTAGCATGTAGGCCGCATTAGGAATTACCTTTTTCTGACATTTACTCTAAGACAAATTATTAATAGGAGTTGAGAGGAGGATGTTGGGGAAACAAAAAACTAGTGTATCCCGCGCCTTTGGACTCAAGCGGTAAGGCAGCCTACGTTAATATTATCTCTAGGATCCTCCTCTGAGTTAGCTGAAATGCTATTAGGACAGTTTAAGGGGGACTTGGGGGTTAGATAGGAACGGGATAGGAATAGGATTTAGGCTGGAATCGAAAACTTGGAGGTTGGTATGGGTTGTAAATACCCGGAGTTTCTAGCAAGAATTTGGCGGGCATATGGATGTCGGTAGTCCTACGCGAGGGGGAGATGCTGGGCCTCTTTGAGGGGAGGAAAAGGGGGGGTTAGCCTCGCGCGCATTAATTCACTGCCCCAGGTTGTAGGGGTGGTTAGTTATGTTAGGGGATAGTTAAAGGAGGTACCAAATAGGTTTGTACTCTCTGCTTACGGAAGCTTGAGAAAATGACTTGCTCGGCACAAATTAACATCCTGATGGTATCTTTTTTTAGAGGGAGTTATTAAGATCGGGTTGGTATGGAAAAACGACAGGGTGGATAAAAGGTTACCTGAGCATGCTTGTTACTATGCAAAGTATTGGTGGATTAATGAGTTAACTTAGGAAAAAGTGACATGCATGAATTGGACGGTATTTTTGCCGTCGTTAATATAAAAGTATAGGACCTGGTTGAATAACTCAAGTTCAATTGTAAACTACTTAGATGCTAGAACGAATCCCGGAGCATGGATTAATATACGTACGTTTATCTTCTTAAATGGAGAGAAAAACTAGGTGGCTTCCCTATAGCTCTCTGAGAGGATTGTATTTAGATTTGTCATAATTAATCTTATATAGAACAACAGAGACGCGAAAAACAGAGTAGTGTGGACTGTGGACTAGAAGGGATGACTGATTAGATGTATAATAGGTGTGGAAAGAGACGGAAGGAGGAACACAAGGGTGAAGGAAAAAGAAATACTTAACTTACGAAAACGAAATGCGGGTATAAAATGACGGTATTAGTCGTTAATATAAAGCGAATGAACCCTGGTTGAAATGCACGGAATACGATTCGACATGGGCAGTGCCTCTGTGTCAGATTCATATCGATCGGGCAATTTCTGGTTCATATAATATCCTAGGCACTAAAACGAAACAGCTGAGCTTGGGGTCGGTGGATGTGAAATTGTTATGGCCTATACCCTCTTTCAAGGGGGTGGGAGGGGGGCATAGCCTCGCGCGTTCTACCCCTACGGTTCAGGTGGGGAGTGTGGTTTACTTAGGTTAGAGGATCGTGAAAGAGATACTAGAATAGGTTTGCACTCTCTGTATACTGGGGTTCGAGTCGGAACTGACTCGGCACGGAATATAAAAACATCCTGATGGGCGTCATGCGAGGGGAAGTTTTGTGAAGTTGGGTTGGTAGGCCTACGGGGAGAGGACAAAAGGACAGGGTGGCTCAAAAGTTTACCACTGGGCAGTGTGAATAAAACTTTTTCTTTAACTTAGGAATGGGTACATGTATGATTGACATCGATCTATCTCATAATGGAGAGAGAGAGACTAGGTAGTTTTCCTGCACTTCTCTGGAGATGATCGTATGCAAATTGGATATTATTAATTATATAAATCAACAGATATGGATTAGTACAAGCACAGGGTTAGGTTAGTTTTCTGTGGATCGGGGGCATACATAGAAAACGGGTTTTCATGGGGTAACAATTTTGAGGCGGTTGTACCGAGTTTGACCCGTAGCCAAACTCACGCGAAATTAATACGACGATATTGTCCGGCACGACAATTTACTAAGCACAGACCCGCATACGAAATTGGGGATGGACTGGGGGCTTTCCAAATCCATGAGTAATTGCCTAATTAAATCTCGGAACTACTCCTAGGTATCTTGTCTAGTGAAATGGAGGTTGCATTAGGAAGGTTGGGAACATATAATTGTTACATAACTAAGTACAGGGCTGACGTAATCAGATAGACATGTAGATGGTTATAATTCAGGTAACGTCTATCTTGAGGAGTTATAGAATCGTCTCAACATAATCATTTCGATCTCCAACTCTCGAATATAGATTCGTAGTCGGGGATTGTTTCTCATCTGAAGCAATAGTAATAGTAACACACAAGGGATAGGGTACATAATAGGTTGAGGATAAATCCTACACAAATGTGGTTAAGGATCTCAGTGAATTACTGGCAACAAAGGTGAAACATGAACATAGTATTAATCGCCAGTACTAATAACAATCGATATGAGTCGAGTGTCTTAAGTGACGGATTAACAACAAAGAAACAATTAATATCTCAAGTTGAGAGACCTGGGGAGTATTGAAACAAATAATTGCCCAGAATGACTAGGCGAGTCACACGGCTGAGGTTCGTATTACCGGACAGTCGTGGTGGACTCCAGAACAGGGGGAGGGGCATAGGTTTACTGAGGTGTCTTCAGATCGCCGTCGTACCTACACAATGAAAATATTATAGTCTGCATGCATGGTTGGTACCTTAATTAAATACATACTTAGTTGGTACATACAAATGTTAAGGAATAAAGTAATGTGGGTTGTATACGAGAAGGCTGTGATTGGAGAGACGTATACATATGTGGAGTTATGTGAAAGGGAGACAACGAAGTTGGTGTGGTGATCCTTATAGCTATCCTGGCCTGTGACGCCGGTCCTTTCGTTCCTGTGGCATTTTAGGAAGGAAGCATATGTGGTTTGTTTGAAATTAATAGATAAATGGTAATATTAGGGAAGACGTGTACATAGGTGTTTATTATTTCTTTAAAAGATAGAAGCATCTCAACGAGATGATTTTAGAACTCTCGTATCTTGACAAAAGATGCATTTTGTGTTACCACCACTGATAATTAAGCCATTGGGCTTTTGGCAGAAAATGCCAAAAATTGTCAGTGATATCCGAGACATGTTTACATACAGTGTTCTCATCGTCCAGCATATTACTGCTTCATATTCATCAGCCAACTTAAAATAGCCCTATATAATATTTAATTATCACTAGAACAATACACTATACCATGTAGGAAGTCTTCTGGAGAAATAGGTCAAATTTATAAAAACAAATGCAAGATAAACTAAAGCACAAATGTATGCTAGAATAGCATTGACAAATCGCTAGATAGTCACCAGACACTAAAAACTTGTATGTCACTAGAAAACATATGTTGAAGTATCTAGAATAATCTTTAACAATCAAAACATCTCTCCAATTCCTTACAATAGGGAAACTAACTTGAATATCGCTAGAATTCATCACATCTTGATGTCGCTTGATGGAAGTGATGGAAGTGATTCGCTGGATTTAGCGGTAGCAGCTACATTGGCAACATCGTACCAAGAACCTTCATTCCGTTATAATGAACAAGGTCAGATTTCGAAACTATTACAATTATTTCAAAGTTCAGAGATCATCAGATTGGTTTGGAAGTCGAAGTACACAATTTCAGTTCCATTAGTTTAACAAACATTTACATAATAAATGATAATATGCTACTTAGAGGGTTTAATAAAGAAGCATTACTTTCCCGATATCGTTTAAGCGTACGCAAGCTGTTGTTAATTTGTATTGTTTTAAGAACGTCAACAAACGCTTCGTATATTTGGGTTTGGTGAACCTTTTGGGGTTCCTAGTTATACATTAGAACATATTTATAATTTGCACACTCTTATAAGTATAAACACTTACTTGTTAAAGAGGAAATACACAAAAGCCCAATTTAGAATGATCGTGAATAACTTTACTTTGGCGTATGTTTGGGTTAATTTAAGACTACATTTAGATAGATATATTTTTTTAACACTCGCCAATGAAATATGATGACTTGCTTACAGATATATACGTAAAGCCCGAATCGGATTGACTTAAATTAACCCAGTTGTTCACTTCCTCAAGCCTGTGTAGGAGCAGGGTTGAGTTGGCTTGATATTGGACACCCTTTTATGGCATTTGGGTGTGAAATACGACACCATTTCCAGTCTATCGGAGATAATGATGGTAAAGGAAAATGCGGCTTAAGTCTTTCAACATGCTTATATTCTGTTCACTATCTTGTTACATAGTGAATCTGTCTTGCGACATGTTATACTTAACCCTCTCATGACCATATGACGCAGAGGTTGCCAGATTAGCAATAAGAAATAGAGTTCTCTCACTCTTATAATTACCTCTCCAAAATTAGTTTTCTGCCCACAGCTAACTCAAGACAACTGCAGAGGTTAAAGTAACTAAACTAAAGGTTTCTAAATACCCCTGATGGTAACAAAGGTGTTATGCCCTGTTTTTCTACAGGATTAACTTGGGTAATGTGAGTTCTAAATGACTGGGTATATAAGGCTGCATGCACAATACAAGATATGAGGAATAGAGAACACAAAGAAACACATGGTAACAAGTTACACGATCACGTTTATAGATATACCACTGCAGAATACTCGTGCAAGACAATATAATAGAATTGAACAACACTAGCATAAGTGGATCTGGATGGAGCCTAGTCTCCCACTTCCAACGTTCAGGTATTAATCTTCTGATCACTGGCTTTAATTCAACAGGTTTATATACCGAAGACCATCAATGTTACTTATAGAATCATATTCACTGTTAGATTTATTACTGGTAGCTCTGGCGCACAAGTAGTAGTTCACAGACTAGATTAGACACACGTATTTTAGAGTACGGGAATTCTAGTAACCTCAGGGGGTACTGATCTAAGTTTTATATTCTTGTCTCAGAAATACTTAGAACGCAAATCAGTGGGCGAACATTCAGATATCACTAGGGTTTCACTTCTATGTAATAATATCTGGGTATATGGTTGATTACGAGAGTTAGTATCGCCTGTTAATTAATGAACACTGATACGCTTAGCACTTCCTAATTGAATGGTTGTATGAATTACTGGGGCAAAGAGATAGCCACTTCGTAGAAATATTAATAAGTGAATCTCTAAACAGCACTGTAACAATGTAGTACTGATAAAGGGAATCTTGGGTAGTATCTGATGGGTCTGGTCCTGGTTATCTTGCATCCATGATGTTGGGGGCTAACGACTGGTTCCGCGGCCGTCCAGGGGGTCCATATGTGTGAAGTTCTCAAATACGTGGACAGGTCCTTCTATCCAAATCTGCCACGGAGTCTGCCGGCTCTGGAATCTCTCAACTCCGGAACAACACAAGGGCAGAGCTAGAGGTTAACTTCAGGGTAGTGACCACTGGTTGGTGTCTAGCTTTCAACTGATTTGACTGGGGCGGGAGCTAGGTTTATAGGCTCGGTTTTGGGCCCTGTAGACAATAGGGATCTCGAGTCTTATGGACTTATTTGAGCTCTCAATAGATATGGGGACTAGGTAAGATGGTGATTACTGTTGTGGCACATGGCTATAGGAAGCCTTCATATTTTTATACAACTGAGCCTTAGTAAGAGGTACTATTTTGGCTATATTGGAAGTATTGAGGGGAGAGAGACTGGATCTACTTTGCGAGGAGGATGGGGACAGCTGTGATAGGAGCGTCTCTCTTAGATTGTTCAATCTTCATTCTATGGTATAGCTGAGGTGCTAATTTAGTGATCAGAGTATGCAAGAAAGGTAAATGGTTTATTGTGAGTTAATAGAGGTTAGTCAAGGTGTTAGTCATGCATGGTTAGTTCATTGATAGGAAGAATTCCTGTGCTACCTGGCAATGACTCAGAAGTCAAAACAGGGGGTCAGGTATACCTCCGCATGGGTGGGGGTCTCCCTCCTCGGGTGGGTAAAAAAGGGGTAGCTGGGCGCCCTCTCTCTGTGATGGTCGTCCGGCAGCTGTGGCTAGGGGCTTGCCATATCACCAGTGTTTGTAATAACCCTCTGTTTATGAGACAGATGTGGGTATTTTTAATATAAAAACCGAAGGTGCCTTGACTAGCTGGTTATAATCGGTTGGTTGTTAATTTCATGGTTTGCTTGGTGTGGTGGAGACGGGTTGCTAACTCTGCCACATTTATCTGGAAGTATGGCAATAGAAATTAGTTACTGGCGAGGCGGCGAGCCTCGCACCGACGACCATGGGGTGCAGGGTTGTGAATGGGTTGTAAGAGAATAGATGGCATGCAAGGGGTTAGTAAAGTTCTAATGTTGTTCTGGCCTACTAAGTGAAGGTAGGCTGGATAGGAGTATATATATAAAAGGTTGGAGAGCGTTAGCAACGGAAAATTCAAGGATCTTCAAGAGGTATGAGAGAGAGGCTAGGTCGGACAAGAGTCGAGAAGCGCGGGTGTCTTAATGAGAGGGGGGGGAAGCTCAGGGGCTACAGGGAAATTTGCCCCTAAGGTCCCTGGGCGTGGGGGTGGCATTTGGCTACAATTGATATTGGAGTTTGAAAAGACAGTGAAAGTACGTTAGTCAAATGCTACCGGGGGATGCAAATACGGGGTGGTATATGAGTCTGGAAAAGATAGAATCATGTGGACTGTGGGGCGGTGGGGGAGAAGGAGGTTAACTGTAGGTGTGTGCGTGACTTGTGGAGAAAGTAAGGAAAAACATGGTGTATTATTTCTCGTACATACGAGGGGTTATGGACCTATTATTTGACACGCTTTTACACGTCTAGTTGTCCCTGGGAACTGCGTTTTCTATGAAATATAATACTGAAATGCTAGGTTTTTCCAGGTTAAATAGGAATGGAAATATCCCCAGGTCCACATTTAGGATCCATTCCTGGTACCTGGCGCGGGGTACGAACCTCTGAAGGGAATTTAACCCCCCTAAAAACCCACAGGTTTTGAGATGCCTTGGGTGGGGTTCGAACCCTGGTTAGTGACGCACCACCATCACCACCAGGCCCGCGCGCTAACCCACTGTACTACCACGGATGTACTAAAAGTCCGTAGTCCGTAGACCGTAGTCCGATTTTTAAGAACCAGGTGATTGTCTCGTGGTGTTATCACGTGATGAGTTTATTGGACTTGCCATCTACGACTATTTTACGCTATACCTGACGTCAACTCGGGTTAGTATTATTGTGGGTGCGGGACATTTTCGAGGGCATTACAAATACCAAGAAAAGCGGCAGTTCGTAGGGGTACTTAATTATTGTCTCGAGGTACTTATGACAGATACTGGTAACAAAGGTTATATATACAATCTCTGGTTGGGGTAAGGATTACGTTACAGCATGGGTGCATTAACTTCTAAGGTATATAACATCTACTTCTCGGATGTAAGAACATACATAGATATAATTATGGCTGTCTGATGTGTTGGCATTGGCTCAACGTAGGGACAGGGCATGGGTGTTTTTAATATGAATGTATATTCTTGTTCATCATCGTGTAGGTAGAATCGGGCGGGTAAGGGGTGTAGGACACGAAGCAAATTGGCGTAGTGTGGACTGTGGATACGAAGGAGGTAAGTGGAAGACGTATGACAATTGTGGAAAAGTAAATGGAAAAAGGTGAAAACAATGGCGGATAAAGATACTTAACCTAAGGATTGAATACATAGATTTATGGGGCGATGGGTCTTCAGAAATTAGTCTGGCAAGACAAGATGTTAGGGAATGTTAATATTAATACTTAAACTAAGGATTGAATACATCGATGAACGATGACATTATAGTCGTCGTCCTAATAAGGTGATGAAACCTGGTTGATCTGTACTTGGCACAATACGACACAAGGACAGTGCCGCTATGTCGTATCAATACTGGTGGCAGTTAATATTATAGAGACACTTAGTTACTAGAGGAACAATGCAAGGGGGCGACTGAGCACGGGTTACATATATCTATACTCGTCATGTGAAATGATATGCGAGGTCTAGGGACAGGCGTGGGTGTTTTAACTTCTAAGATATATAACATCTACTTCTCGGATGTAAGAACATACATAGATATAATTATGGCTGTCTGATGTGTTGGCATTGGCTCAATTGGACAGGGCATGGGTGTTTTTAATATGAATGTATATTCCTGTTCATCATCTTTGTAGTTAAGAGTGTAGGACACGAGGGGGTAGTGTACGTGAGGTGTGGAAAATGGTCAGTTTAGAAGAGGTATGTAGGTGCGGCCTGGAGCTGCTTAGCCCTGCGGGCTTGGGCCTGTCTGAATTGGCTGGCTCGGTCAGCTGGTCCTTTCGTTCTGTGGATCTTTCTTTCGGGTGTTTCTGTGTGGTGTTCGCTCGTGGCTTCTGTGGTGGGCTTCTTGTTCTGGGGCATTTTACTTCCCTCTCCTTCATTATAGGCTCGTCCTCAAGCCTCAAGGGTGAAGTAAAAAGAAGCATAGTCATGGTGGGTCATTTTAAGGGTATTTAGAAGGTTCCACCAAGCAAGAGAGCGACGGTCAGGTTTCTTTTGCAGGTCAATGTATACCTGTAAGAATGTGTCCTCTGTGTTGTGGCGGGCGGCTGCCCGGGCTTGATGTGGGCGTGGTACATGGGCCAAGTGTCCAGTGTTTTTTTTTACTTTAACCTTCCGTATGAATGGTTTGTAGCTTTCCCCCGTGGGGGTCGGAGTGAGGTGTGTGGGATTGACAGGAGGTTTGTTTAGTGTGGTGAATGGGTTACTAACCGAAGGGGGATTCACGCGTGACAACAGAGCTGGGGATGAAGGGGGAATATGAGTCTAGGGTTTTTTTGTTTTGTTTTTTGTCTTGGGCGGTGTTGTAGGCTGGGAAAATATAGTGAGGCAATGTGCAAGATTGGTTTAGGTAAGGTGGGTGAAGGAGGTGTAGAGAAGGAGGGGGTGTGTGTTGTGTGGCTTGGGTCTTTAGTGTCAGAACGGGGTGTTATTTTTGTATAACTGTCTTTAAATCTGATGGGTCTGTTGATTATTCTACCTCTGGCGGTCCTGGTAGGAAGGTAGATGTTTGTCGTGGGACTTGAGTCGCTCGACGATGTTTTATATTGAGGGGAAGAACGTTTTACAGGTGAAGGTAAAGTGTTTAACAATGTATAAAACAATTTTAAAAGATAGTCAGAAAAGTGTAGGTTAACAAGAAAAGTAGTATGACTAAGGGAAAAAAATATAATATATACAGTATATGGAAAACATGTAAATTTAAGAAAGAACAGATAATTAAGAACACAGGAAAATTAAGAAGAGGTAAAGTGTTTAACAATGTATAAAACAAATTTAAAAGATAGTCAGAAAAGTGTAGGTTAACAAGAAAAGTAGTATGACTAAGGGAAGAAAAATATAATATACAGTATATGGAAAACATGTAAATTTATAGAATCATGCCCAATCGCTTAGGAATTGAAAAAAAAAAAAAAAAATTAAGTACAATAATATCCTCATCATCATCAGGGGGGTTATTTAGGGTCGCCGTTAGTCTGGGTGACGGTCTGGTAATAGGGGTGGTGGTGGTGGTTGTGGCTTTGACCTTGGGGTTTCACTTTCACTTTGGAAGGGCGGGGTGGATATACCGTCAGGTTTGCTGTTCGGAATGTGGGTCTGGGTGAGAGCTGGCCCGGGGCCAGTTTTGGAGGGAGGTTAAAATAGTCTCGGTCGGGGGTAGTGATAGGGGGTTTAGGTCGGGTCGGGGTTGTTGTTGCGGAAGAGGTTGGTGCTGGGGAGGGGTTGAATTGTGTAGAGAGTTGTGGTCGTGAGTGGGGTTTGGGGAAGGGTGAGTAAGGCTGGAGGTTGAGAGTTTACTATGATCGGGTGGTTTGGAGGTTTGGAGTGTGGGGATTTGATAGGGAGATGGTGGGGGGGGGGGGGGGGTCTGGGCAGGCAGGGTTGTGGTTTGAGAGGGGTTGAATTTGGACTGATTTTATTTTCGGGAGAGACATGGATGGGATTTCGAGGAATGGTTGAAGTTGAGAGGTTGATTATGTTGTTTGGGGCGAGAGAGAGAGTATTTTGGGGTTTAGCCAAGGTGGAAAAAGTTTTGTGGTTGGATTGGGATGGGAGTGGTATTTTGTCGAGCGGGACCTTTGGGGTGGAATTTGGGGCGGGTGGGGTAACGGTGAAGAGGGGGGTAAGATAGGGGGGAAAGAGGAGGTAGGGGTTATGTACGGGGGTGATTGTTCGTTCTGAATGTGGTCTTGAGAGGTTAGGCTGGTAGGGTGGGAATTGGTGGAGGTTGAAAGTTTAGCTGGGCTCATGATGGTGGGGGACCGACTGGTGAGCAGGTGTTCGGTACGCATGAGGGGGGGGGGAAATCACTTTGGTGGGGGTCACGCGTGAGGGGGGGATTAACGGCGCGTGTGGGAGGATCAGAGTGGTGGGGTGTGTCGGTGGCAGTGACGGTTTGTTTAGAGGTTATATGGGATTGGTGGGTTTGTCTGTCATGAGGGGGTGAGTCAAGTGTGGGGTTTTGAAGTTTATTAGGGGTGTGAATTGTGGGGGGGTGGAAGGGAGCTACTGACGGAAAACTGTCACAAGGGAAATTTTGTTGGTGGGGGAATAGCTGAGCATTTCTGGGGGAAGGGGGGGAACATGGTTGAGTCCCTAGGTCGTCACACGTGAGGGGAGGATTAACGGCGCGTGTGGGAAGGTCAGGGTGGTGAGAGGTGAGTGAGTTAGAAGACAGGATTTGTTGGGGGTACTGCGGAGGGTTGGTGGGGGAAGAGTTAGGTGTAGAACAGGGGTTATTGGTAGAGGACTGATGTATTGATTTGGGGTTGTTAACAGGACGAATTTGGGGAATTTTCTTGGTGTCAGTCTCGGTCTGGTTAAAGGTTATGTGGGACTGGGGAGGATTAGTGGGGGCAGAGTTAGGCCTAGGACATGGTTTATTGAGGGAGGAGTGATGTACTGATTTGGGGTTGTTAACAGGACGAATTTGGGGAATTTTCTTGGTGGCAGTCTCGGTCTGGTTAGAGGTTATCTGGGACTGGTGAGTTTGTTTGACATGAGAGGGCGAGTCAAGTGTGGGGTTTTGAAGTTTTCTAGGGGTGTGAATTGTGTGGGGGTGGAAGGGAGCTACTGACGGAAAACTGTCACAAGGGGAATTTTGTTGTTTGTGGAATAGCTGAAAATTTCTGGGGGCATGGGGAAAACATGTTTTGGTACATAGGTAGGCATAGCTAGAAAACGGGACTTGTTGGGGGGGACTGCGGAGAGTTGGTTGGGGAATAGGAGGTAGGCGGAGCTATAGCATTCCTGGTTGATGCGGGTGTTTGAAGGGGTTCACCGAGGTTGGATAGGGGATTCATCGAACTGAGTAGGCATTCTTCTCTGATGGAGAGCATATGTTCTTCGAATAAGCCGTACGGGTCGAGATGGGCGGTGAGGTGGGGTGGGAGGATGTTTAATAATGCGGTGAATAAGAGTTAATTTTGTTGCTCGTCATCTTCAGAGCTATACGTGGTCCTCACGTATCTGTAGAGTTGTATGAGGGTCACATTTATATCCCCTTCATACTTGATCTCGTCGACTGATTTTATTATTTCGGGGGCGACGAGGGAACCCAAAAGTGGCCCTAAGGTCCGGATCACGAGGGATCGAAACTGGTTCCAGGTAATCTCTGGCGTTACCTGTTTCGCAATTTGGGAAACGGCTTTTCCCAACTGCATAATGTGCAATAATGCAACGGCGATTTTGTCGGGGTCATTTTGAAGTGCCACATCTAACACTAGTTTTATTATGTCAAAGTAAGTGGCAATATCATACGTGTTTACATCATACTTGGGAATGTGTGTGAGTGGCTGCCAATTTTGCGATGTTCCCATGCTTCTACTGTTCCAAACTTGCAGTGTAATGCAACCTTTTATCCGAATCAAGAACCACCGCTGCCGCCAATGTTATGCCCTGTTTTTCTACAGGATTAACTTGGGTAATGTGAGTTCTAAATGACTGGGTATATAAGGCTGCATGCACAATACAAGATATGAGGAATAGAGAACACAAAGAAACACATGGTAACAAGTTACACGATCACGTTTATTGATATACCACTGCAGAATACTCGTGCAAGACAATATAATAGAATTGAACAACACTAGCATAAGTGGATCTGGATGGAGCCTAGTCTCCCACTTCCAACGTTCAGGTATTAATCTTCTGATCACTGGCTTTAATTCAACAGGTTTATATACCGAAGACCATCAATGATACTTATAGAATCATATTCACTGTTATATTTATTACTGGTAGCTCTGGTGCACAAGTAGTAGTTCACAGACTAGATTAGACACACGTATTTTAGAGCACGGGAATTCTAGTAACCTCAGGGGGTACTGATCTAAGTTTTATATTCTTGTCTCAGAAATACTTAGAACGCAAATCAGTGGGCGAACATTCAGATATCACTAGGGTTTCACTTCTATGTAATAATATCTGGGTATATGGTTGATTACGAGAGTTAGTATCGCCTGTTAATTAATGAACACTGATACGCTTAGCACTTCCTAATTGAATGGTTATATGAATTACTGGGGCAAAGAGATAGCCACTTCGTAGAAATATTAATAAGTGAATCTCTAAACAGCACTGTAACAATGTAGTACTGATAAAGGGAATCTTGGGTAGTATCTGATGGGTCTGGTCCTGGTTATCTTGTGTCCATGATGTTGGGGGCTAACGACTGGTCCCGCGGCCGTCCAGGGGGTCCATATGTGTGAAGTTCTCAAATACGTGGACAGGTCCTTCTATCCAAATCTGCCACGGAGTCTGCCGGCTCTGGAATCTCTCAACTCCGGAACAACACAAGGGCAGAGCTAGAGGTTAACTTCAGGGTAGTGACCACTGGTTGGTGTCTAGCTTTCAACTGATTTGACTGGGGGCGGGAGCTAGGTTTATAGGCTCGGTTTTGGGCCCTGTAGACAATAGGGATCTCGAGTCTTATGGACTTATTTGAGCTCTCAATAGATATGGGGACTAGGTAAGATGGTGATTACTGTTGTGGCACATGGCTATAGGAAGCCTTCATATTTTTATACAACTGAGCCTTAGTAAGAGGTACTATTTTGGCTATATTGGAAGTATTGAGGGGAGAGAGACTGGATCTACTTTGCGAGGAGGATGGGGACAGCTGTGATAGGAGCGTCTCTCTTAGATTGTTCAATCTTCATTCTATGGTATAGCTGAGGTGCTAATTTAGTGATCAGAGTATGCAAGAAAGGTAAATGGTTTATTGTGAGTGAATAGAGGTTAGTCAAGGTGTTAGTCATGCATGGTTAGTTCATTGATAGGAAGAATTCCTGTGCTACCTGGCAATGACTCAGAAGTCAAAACAGGGGTCAGGTATACCTCCGCAGGGGTGGGGGTCTCCCTCCTCGGGTGGGTAAAAAGGGGTAGCTGGGCGCCCTCTCTCTGTGATGGTCGTCCGGCGGCTGTGGCTAGGGGCTTGCCATATCACCAGTGTTTGTAATAACCCTCTGTTTATGAGACAGATGTGGGTGTTTTTAATATCAAAACCGAAGGTGCCTTGGCTAGCTGGTTATAATCGGTTGGTTGTTAATTTCATGGTTTGCTTGGTGTGGTGGAGACGGGTTGCTAACTCTGCCACATTTATCTGGAAGTATGGCAATAGAAATTAGTTACTGGCGAGGCGGCGAGCCTCGCACCGACGACCATGGGGTGCAGGGTTGTGAATGGGTTGTAAGAGAATAGATGGCATGCAAGGGGTTAGTAAAGTTCTAATGTTGTTCTGGCCTACTAAGTGAAGGTAGGCTGGATAGGAGTATATATAAAAGGTTGGAGAGCGTTAGCAACGGAAAATTCAAGGATCTTCAAGAGGTATGAGAGAGAGGCTAGGTCGGACAAGAGTCGAGAAGCACGGGTGTCTTAATGAGAGGGGGGGGGGGGGGAAGCTCAGGGGCTACAGGGAAATTTGCCCCTAAGGTCCCTGGGGGTGGCATTAGGCTACAATTGATATTGGAGTTTGAAAAGACAGTGAAAGTACGTTAGTCAAATGCTACCGGGGGATGCAAATACGGGGTGGTATATGAGTCTGGAAAAGATAGAATCATGTGGACTGTGGGGCAGTGGGGGAGAAGGAGGTTAACTGTAGGTGTGTGCGTGACTTGTGGAGAAAGTAAGGAAAAACATGGTGTATTATTTCTCGTACATACGAGGGGTTATGGACCTATTATTTGACACGCTTTTGCACGTCTAGTTGTCCCTGGGAACTGCGTTTTCTATGAAATATAATACCAAGAAAAGCGGCAGTTCGTAGGGGTACTTAGTTATTGTTTCGAGGTACTTATGACAGATACTGGTAACAAAGGTTATCTATACAATCTCTGGTTGGGGTAAGGATTACGTTACAGCATGGGTGTATTAACTTCTAAGGTATATAACATCTACTTCTCGGATGTAAGAACATACATAGATATAATTATGGCTGTCTGATGTGTTGGCATTGGTTCAACGTAGGGACAGGGCATGGGTGTTTTTAATATGAATGTATATTCTTGTTCATCATCGTGTAGGTAGAATCGGGCGGGTAAGGGGTGTAGGACACGAAGCAAATTGGCGTAGTGTGGACTGTGGATACGAAGGAGGTAAGTGGAAGACGTATGACAATTGTGGAAAAGTAAATGGAAAAAGGTGAAAACAATGGCGGATAAAATACTTAACCTAAGGATTGAATACATAGATTTATGGGGCGATGGGTCTTCAGAAATTAGTCTGGCAAGACAAGATGTTAGGGAATGTTAATATTAATACTTAAACTAAGGATTGAATACATCGATGAACGACGACATTATAGTCGTCGTCCTAATAAGGTGATGAAACCTGGTTGATCTGTACTTGGCACAATACGACACAAGGACAGTGCCGCTATGTCATATCAATACTGGTGGCAGTTAATATTATAGAGACACTTAGTTACTAGAGGAACAATGCAAGGGGGCGACTGAGCACGGGTTACATATATCTATACTCGTCATGTGAAATGATATACGAGGTCTAGGGACAGGCGTGGGTGTTTAACTTCTAAGATATATAACATCTACTTCTCGGATGTAAGAACATACATAGATATAATTATGGCTGTCTGATGTGTTGGCATTGGCTCAACGTAGGACAGGGCATGGGTGTTTTTAATATGAATGTATATTCCTGTTCATCATCTTTGTAGTTAGGAGTGTAGGACACGAGGGGGTAGTGTACGTGAGGTGTGGAAAATGGTCAGTTTAGAAGAGGTATGTAGGTGCGGCCTGGAGCTGCTTAGCCCTGCGGGCTTGGGCCTGTCTGAATTGGCTGGCTCGGTCAGCTGGTCCTTTCGTTCTGTGGACCTTTCTTTCGGGTGTTTCTTTGTGGTGTTCGCTCGTGGCTTCTGTGGTGGGCTTCTTGTTCTGGGGCATTTTAAAAAGCTTTAAAGTATCTCTAATAGGCTCAAAATCGCATCAAGAACGTGGGTGACTGGACGACTCGGCCCATGGGACAACTCGGCTCGGACAGCTCGGCCCACTTTTGGACAACTCGGCTACGACGGCGAGACAACTCGGCCCATTATTTGAGACAGCTCGGCCCCATGTTTTGCTATGGGGCAATTTGACGAGACCAGTCAGGATTAGGATGGGGAGAGCTAAGTGGAGGGTTTATGGGTGAGGCCATGTATGCAGCACCAAATCCTGTCCTCTGCATATGCGCGGCCTTTTCCCTAATATTTTTATTATGTTGTTTAGGCTCAACTGTTAGGTTAATTTAAGATAGGTTAGGTTAGGTTAGGTTAGGTTAAGTTAAGATAATATAATAGTATAAAGGAAAACAAAATCGTGCCAAGGGGCCTAAGATTCTCACGCATACGCAGAGGACAGGATTTGCAGGATTTGGTGCTGCATACATGGCCTCCCGTTTATGGCGTGTATGTAATGTGGGCGAAATGTTCGTTTATTGTATAATTATGTCATAGGCTAGTTTTCTCGATTCATAATGTGTAGGTTAGGTTAGGTTAATTAAGAGTTGTCTCGTAATTAACACGGGGCCGAGCTGTCTCGTTTTTACTGGACCGAGCTGTCTCGCCGTGGGCCGAGCTGTCCCGTGGGCTGAGTAGTCTAGCATTCAAGAATGTGAGAGGGTTAATATTAATACATACTGTTTACATAATGGTTTTTAAATGTTTATTGTTTTCCAAGATTATACATATACTGTAGGCTACATGTTTTTATACTTTTTAGAAGGGTTGAGAAAATAAGGCTTTCCTTTTCACGGTTGATGGCACCCCCAGGCAAATTGTTTTTCCTGGGGTGATCGGGCATGTCTCTCTCACGGTAGCCAGTCGGCTGGTCCTGAGGGTCGCGGCCGGGGTGAGGGACCTTGCCATTCCTGTCCTGGGCGGGGTCGTGTTGTCGGTCTTCGTTTCTTTCTTCCGTGGTCTCTTTTTCTTCTTCTTGTTTCCGCTTTGCTTGTCTTTCCACCTCTCCTTTTCTACTCGTTTTTCCTTTCTTCTGTAATTTATTTATATTTCCTGTTTACTTCTCTTATTTCTCTGGACTTTGGGATTGGTTATGATGATGAATAAGTTCTTTCCTAGTGTTGGGGGCGTGTCATCTGTATGGTAGTAATTCGTGTTTCGATTTTGCGGGGTTGGCGGCTCTGCTGGGTGACCTTGAGTCGTGGTGGTGGTGGTGGAGATCCCGTTATGTTGGTGGTGGCGTTGGTTAGTCCTCTCGCTCCCGGGTCCCTTCACCACTCAAATGAATGATCGATGCTTGGTGGCAGTGACTGTTGAGCAAGCTGCTTTTCCGTTATTTTATTTATATATATATATATATATATATATACTGTATATATATATACAGTAGAACACTGTTAACCTGGGGGGGGGGGGGAGGAGAGAGCGTGCCGAATAACCAATAATTCTATTGTATTGAGAGTTACTCTTAGGCCTAGGCTATAGATACTCACAAAACCCCAACTGAGCTGCTTGGATAGCGAGAATATCCAGGTATATTTCATAAACGTATATTAACCGAGTAATCTTGACCAAACCGATTTGTGAACCTCATATCTCTTGTGTTTTGTTTTGTTTACTGGTACGGTATGCTACTGTGCCGTACAGTCCGCGACACACAAACACACACACACACACACACATAAATTAGCTGACTCGGGGGCCCAATCGATAATCGAAGAAGTGACCACGGGTCCAAAGCAACTTTTATTAATTTGCTCAATCGAAAAGCACTTGGTATTGAAAATGCTAGTCTTCACCATTCACAAGGTAAAAGTGATATCTGCTTCCTGATATATATCTAAGCTAGGTTAGACTATTTCTTGGTCTGGCTAGCTAGTTAGCAACTTGTTGCTAATGTTATGTGGTTATTCCTTATCAATAAGACTATTCACAAGATAACAATGAGTTCTGCTGCCTCATAATATACATCTAACCTAGGTTAGGTAATTTCTGTGTGGAGATATATTGGCTCGGCCTATGTCTTCTAGCAAAAACACAGTAAGCAGACGACGCTGAGTGTTTCAGCGATCGACGATGCGCATGGCGGGCGTTTTGAATTCATTTTTGCTGCATTTTCTCTGATTTTATACCTAATTAATGCCTCGCCGATTTGTGCCGTTGTTTTGAGCTGTTCTGAATACCGAATAAACGACGTTCTACTGTGTACAGAGAAAGAGAGATAGATAGAGAGAGAGAGAGAGAAAGAGAGAAGGAAAGTGCGATGCAATGATATAAAATGATAGTGTATGTTTGTATGTATGAGGAGAGAAAGAGGGAGTGAGAGTGTGTGCATGTATGTATGTCTGAGAAGAGAGAGAGAGGGGGAGGGGGGGGGGGTTACATCCACATAGATACACTATACTGACATTCTTTGGTCTCTCTCTCTCTCTCACTTCCTCCCTTTCTCTCTCTCTCTCTCTCTCGTAGAGGAGATGGGGTTAGCCCGTCTTTTATGGAGTAGCGTCCCTATGAATCCGAACTATATCTACTCCAACTATGCCTATACTATAGGTCTAGTTATAAGGCTTCTTCCCTATTCTACACATATACACAATTAACTTAACCTTTAAAAGGCGAGCTGTATGTAGTGAACACCCTACTACTGGGCGGCCATATTAGGCTTCATTCCCGCCTAAAATCGTCATTTTACGAAAAATATCGTTATTACTTATTCATATACGCCTATTTTACGTTTAATATGAAGATATTAACATGTAACAGCAATAAAACAAGTGTGAATAGTGTTTGGAGGGTGAAAATCGCGAATTATTGCCGACCGTTCATTCATCAAATGTGAGGCAGACGCGACGTACACACTTCTTCTCCCAAGCCTAAAGGGAGACTGAGTCTCTCTCTCACAACACGCACTCGGTAGGCGCATAACCACGCCTTAGAACCGATTGGAGATGTTGGTGCGGTAAATAAACCGATAAACAAGGGAATAAGAGGAAAAATAGGTGATAATTGAAGGGGGGGGGGAAGGAGGAGGTTTTGACACATGTGGAGGAGTGATAGGAGGAATGAAGGGGAATTATCTCACTTAATCACCTATTCTTTTGTTTTAAGTGCTACTGGGGCCTTTTAACCCTTCTTTAGCGGCCTATGCGGTTTATTTATATGTACCGCCCAGCGGGGTGTTTTTAGCCAAAATAGGGCTGTTTACGTGATCATTTTCATGCCTAAATAAGACCCAGAACGTAAAACAAGTATCTATCCCTGAAAGGGCATAAACAGAGCTTTCGAATGACACCATAACGATCCTTTTATGATGGCTAGTTTTCTTGCAATAACCGTGCAACGCGAGTGCAAAAAGCATGTAATTAGCCACTTTCCCGATACAATTCCGTATATAGCGAGTGAGAGAGGGAGGAGGGAGCTGAGATTCGTGTCAGTAGGTTCGCCGCGGTGGTCTGGAGCAGTCATACGCTCGCTAGTCTCCTGCCACCACTTGTCTCTCTCTCTCAGCAACATTACGTGCTGAAATTGCCACTCGACCTATGTCGAGCGCCGCCACATAGTCCAGCTTTATTAAATACGACTTATGTGGTGAGCCGCTTTTTAAGGGTTAAAAGGCTTTTTTTAGGCCTTATTTCTTAAGAGGATCGTCGCCTTTGCCCACCAAAACCTTTTAAGAGTGTTCTCGTCGTTCCCAGGTTAATAATAAGGACCCTACTTCTACCTCATGCGTGGGAAGAGAGGCTTTGGACACCTCTATAAATAACACCATTTAACGCTTACAGGTTATGAGAGACTGGAGTTTGGAGGAATTCCAGACGGTGGGGACCAATAAATGGAGTGTGGCTGCAGTGCCCCGATAAGGCCGCTCCTTACGTGTAATGCTTGACCAGTCCCTATGTCCGTTCTATGGTGCATCTGGCTGGATTGCTCTTGTGAGAGAGCTTTGCTACTATGATGGTTGCCAGGCCAACTAAAATACTCAGGTTTGTCTACTGGAATAAGTGTGATATCCCTTGATCACTTGATTTTAGAGTCTGGCCATTTGAAGGTGGTTAGTAGTACTTAGTAAGGATTCAGGCTATCGCTGTCACTCCTTTCGGAAAATCAATGTCTTTAGGACACGAGTGCTGCTCAGTTGGGAGCTGCGGCATGTTGGGACTATCTGACCTCGGGGAGACCTTTGGTTTAGTGTGGCAAGCATAACGAAGTAAGAATCTTGAACAGAACAAACACCATTGACGAATAGGCGGATGCGGACGATGCAGGTATAATTCACCACCAACCCCCTTTTTATACCATTGTATTGGTCATTAGTTTTCCTTGAAGTTAGAAGCCTTTACAAAATATTTGAACTGTTAGAAGAATTTTAAAACCATGTCAGTTACTGGCCCTTCAAAACTTAAAGCAACTTGCGCTAATTGCAATGGGGTATAGACTTCAAAGAAGGTGCATATGCCAGCATCCACTATGATAGTCTCTGTCTCTTTTGTGAGATAGAAGTAAAAGTCATGAAGGAGGTAGATGGGATTAAAAACAATTGAAACAAAGAGACACTGAGAACACAATCCTGAAGAACGAAGTTTCTGAAGAAAGAAAAGAAATAGAAGAGTTGAAAAGGGAAATAATTAGATTTGGAAGTGAAACTAATGTAAGAGTAGCAACTGTTCCTTCAAACACCATTAGTACAAGTCATGCAGGTGGGACAATGTCAGTCAAGGAGGCAACAACTGAATCAGGAACTATGGAAGAGGCTGCAATTCCTGCTACAGCTAGTGCTAGTGACCCTCGCTATGCTTGGAGAGAGGCCAAACACAAAAAGAAGAAAAAGGCCAAACAGGAATATGAGGTTAACACCTCAAATAGATTCAGTCCTTTAGACCATACCAAAAATCAGTACCGGTATGACTTCCCTAAGTCCTCACAGAACAGAGGAAAAATGGATAGTCAAGTGCAGAGTGGGAAGCAAAATTTAAGCCTACTATGCATCATTCAAACAAGAAAGGGACCAAACTTAACATGTCAAGCAGGTTTGGTCTTGTTAGTGACAAAGAGACGAAAACCATTTTGATTGGGGATTCTCAGGTCAAAGGCAAAATTAAGAGTTTCACTTTGTTAAGTTCCGCCGAGATGTGAGAAAGATGAAGAGCCTCAAAGGGTGCACAGACTAATTCCCAGATCACAAAGGGAGTGGAAAAAGTCTGTTCCAAGACTAAGGGGATGGCAATAATAGCTCAGGTCAGTGGTAATGACCTGTTCCTCAAGGGAAATAAAGTTGGTGCCACAGAGTCGATAATAGGAGAGGTCATGACTCTGGCTGATGAGCTCCGACTCAAGACAGACAGAGGCATGATACTTGGTATTTTGCCCAGGATGTATAGAGGGGATTGTGCTACCAGCAAAGCAATAGGCTTAAATGGTAGGTTAGCTGATCTATGTACCCAGAGAGGTGTAAGAAACCCATTTGATGAATTCTATGTGAAGCGCAACGTCTACCTCCGTGACGGTGTGCACTTAAGCACTAGCGGTAAAATCAAACTTGGTGATTTCCTAAATCACCATCTTTACAGCTTGCTGAGGGCAAGCAAAAATGTAGGAAGCATCCCCCAGCAGGAAAAATGCAAAACTTCACCAGCAGCTGATCTCAAACTTCCAAAACGAGGTCCCACAAAAGAAGGAGTTAGTCCCTCTGAGAGCAAGATTACCTCTCAACAAATGAAAAGAGTTCCCTAGTAGATGAGTGATGACCCACAACTCCCTCTAGACTCTACACCCCAGTTGCCAATTTCTGAACCACTAGATAGTGGTTCTTCTACCCCAGGTGAGGATTCACCAAGTATAGGAGATTGCAACACCTCTAACAGTGTACAGAGAAATAGTGTGCAAGAAAATGCACTACGCCCAGAGACCCCATTCCCTTTGGGAAACGTGTTAAACTAGGGGGTTCTAAGAAAAACTTGAATCCCCTTAAGGTAGTATTATTTAATGCCAGGTCAATTATGAATAAATTCTCCGAACTTCGGGCATTATTGACTACAGAATGCTTCGATGTAGTGACCATCACTGAATCTTGGATTCACAGTCATACCAGAGATTACGTTGGGGAATTTTAAATACCTGGATATAGAATGGTCCACAAAGACTGAACTATGCAGGAAGGGGCCGGAATTCTTTTGTACATCAGAGATTTTCTAAATCCAATTGACTGCAAGATTAGGCCAGAACATGAACTACTTGGAGTCTGGTGTACAGGCATCCACATCAAAATGTTGAAAAGGATGAATTTCTGTACACAGGACTGAGTGCTGTTATCGAGGGTAAAACCAGTGTGATCTTAGGTAACGTCAATTACCTAGTAAACTGGGTAGCAAGAACTGCCGATGCTGAAGGTAAGCATCTTGTGGACTTTGCTAATGATAACTTTTTGACCCAGTGGGTGAATGAGCCAACTAGAGGGAATAATATACTAGATCTTGTGTTTACCACTGAAGATGAAAGTGTGATCAGCGTATCTGTTGGGGAATCACTTGGAGGTAGTGACCACAATCTAGTTAGGTTCTCTCTTCGCACCTTTAGCAGCAGACCCACCAGTCCTCAGAGTGCAAAACTAGATTTCCGTTGTGCAAATTTTTAAGGCATTCTGGGAAGCTTATCTCAGATCAGACTTGAGGGTGAGAATGTTAATGCTATTTGGTGCTCATTCAAAGAGCAGTTTATGGATCGACAAGCTGCTCTCGTTCCTACTAAGCTTACCAAATCAGGCTCAACCCAACCAAAATGGTTCACAAGTGACATAGCTTCAGCAATTAGAAAGAGAAAGGTTGCATACAGAAAGGCCAAAAGAAGACAAGACCAAAGATATTTAGATTCCTTCAAAAATATGTGTAGAAGAGTTAAATTTCTTATAAAGGAAGCAAAGCGGAATGAATAACTCTGGGTTGCAGCCTTCTACAAAGAGAGTCCTAAAGAGTTCTTCAGCTATATGTGAACAGCAGGAAGCCATTCAAAAGTAGCATTGGACCTCTAAAGGATCCAACAGGCCAATACAAAACTCTGACAATGATATAGCTGAATCCCTAAACAACTATTTTGCCTCAGTATTCACAAGGGAAAATACCAGTGACATGCCAAGTCTAGGATTAGTACATGAGGGTGAAGTTCTTAGCAGAAGTAGATGTACCCCAGAGGAGGTAGCAAATAGAATAGATAAGTTAACCCGGGAACTGCGGGAAGACTCTTAAGAGTTCCCCCGGCGGACTGCGGGAAGACTCTTAAGAGTCAGGGAAAAAAAAAATCAATTTAAAACACCGAAAAAAAAAAAAAAAAAATTGCCCCTGGGCCATGCCAAATATCACTCCTCCAGCTCCCCTCCTTCCCCAGTTTCCTCCCCTCCTTCAGTTATCACCTATTTTCCCTGTCCCTTTTCCTGTGGTCTATTTTCGTGCTAACATTAGCGAGTTGGTAGCAGGGCGTTGTCATCACTGTTAGCAAGCGAGTGCAAGAGAGAGAGAGAGAGTATCGATCGACAGTCTCTCTCCAGAGGTGGAGAAAAGTGGTGGGCTGGGAGGTTGCCTCAGCCATACATTGTGTAACTCCCGGCCTGTATCACCGATTTTGACCATCCAAACGCTGTTTCCACTTGTTTTATTGTTGTAACAGGTTAATACCTTTATAATCAACCTATAATAGGCGCATATGGATAAGTATTAATGCTATTTATGGTAAAATAAATATATTAGTGATGGGAACAGCTCAAATACGTCAGCACAGGAGTGTGGTGTCTCATACCCCCCATGCGCACTTCAGAGGTTAAATAGGTTCAAGTCATCCGGCCCAGATAGCTTTCTTCCCCGAGTTGTATGAGAAGTGCAAGATGGAATCGCACCTTTCTTGGCAGACATCTTCAATAAATCACTGGGAAATGGAAAGATCCCTGAAGACTGGAAGCTGGCCAATGTGACCCCAATCTTTGAAAAAAGGGACCACGAGTGTCCCAAGAATTATCGGCCAATTAGCTAGACTTCAATTGTAGTAAAACTCTTAGAAGGGATACTAGTAGACAAGATAGTTGACTACCTAGAAATTCAAAATTTTATTACAGATTCCCAACATGGATTCAGGGACACCGATCATGTCTTACCAATGTGCTGGAATTTGTCCATGAAATGCTGAGAGGAGTATGCCAAAAGTAGAGCCATAGACATCCTTTAATTAGGTTTTCAAAAAGCTTTTGACAAAGTGCCTCATTGCAAGCTAATGTCAAGAGTAAGTGCACTAGGTATCAATACAGAGGTCACAAATTGGATAAAAAGTTGACTAACAGGTTGACAACAACGAGTAATCAATGGTGTTTCTTCTGAGTGGACTCCAGTCACTTCTGGAGTTCCACAGGGATCTGTCCTTGGCCCACTTCTGTTTATCATATATGTCAATGACATCGATATTGGTCTGTTGAGTGTGATCGCCAAGTTTACAGATGGCATAAAGCTTGGAATGAATGTGAAAGACCCCAAAGGGGTTGAACAGCTCAGGATGGACCTCAACAGACTGGGTGAATGGTCAGAGACATGGCAGATGCCTCTAAACTTGGAAAAGTGCAAGGTGATGCATATCGGCCAAGCAAACCCCAAGTCAGGCTATTCGCTATTGGGAATGCCTCTGGAAGTGACTGACTTGGAAAAGGATTTGAGTGTTTTGATTAGCAATGACCTAAAATTGTCCAAGCAGTGTACTTATGTAGAGAAGAAAGCTCAGAAATGATTGGGCTATATTAAGAGGCAATTTAAGTATAGAAATAAGGAAATAGTACTCACACTTTACAACGCTCTGATACGGCCTCTCCTAGAGTATGCTGTCCAATTCTGGTTTCCAGTACTCAGGAAAGATATAGAGCGACTGGAAAGAGTACAAGGTAGGGCTACAAAGCTTATTTCCATCGCTTAGAAAAATTAGCTATGAGGGCTGGTTGAGAGCTCTTGATCTCTTCCCATTGGAGACATATATATTTTGTTTCTATGTGGATGAGGGAGACACAAGGCAGAGCTGCCTGTGCCAAGTGCCCCATCCCCGCCCCGAGTTGAAACAGTGAGATTTTTTTTTTATGGCAGAAAGAAGTGCTGTGTGCTTGTTTAGTGTAGTTAAGTAGATAGCAGGAAGATGTGTTTGTGAGAGCTAGGTGGAACACTCTGTGTTTGTGTGTGTGTATATGTATATATATATATAATATATATATATATATATATTCTGTTTATTTAAGAGTTAGAATTCAGAGTTGAAGGAGTGCCGAATCACCCAGGCGGCGAAGCAGACCAGCGAGCAAACCAGCGAGTGGGAAACCAGCTCGTCTGCATACCAGCAAACAAGCCTTCACACCTGCGTGCATCATAGGGGACCCTGCAAACTACTTCGATGACCCGACGCTATGACGATGATCGACGCCAATCGATGCCATTGGACCACGCACCTCTTACGCAACTAGAGGAGCTGTGATTGGGGCACGCACCATCCCCCGCCTCCTGATTCGTTCCTACACCATCATTGCTTAGTATATAAGACCCGAGTAGTGGGCATTCAAATCAGTCTCATTTGGAGTTGGGAAGGTGAACTTGCAGCTGGAGGAAGATGGGGTGAAGTATTATAATGGGATTGTGACTGTCAGTCAGATTATATAAGTGTGTGTTAAGCGTGTTCGGTGTAAACACTTACGTTATGTTGGTTAGTGAGATATGTGATTGGGAATTAACGTTAACGCTACTATTATGTACTTAACTATTTTAGTTGACTGACTTGTGGACTAAAGCAACTCTTCAAGTAATTGGGTTATGATAAAAGTAATACTATTGTTTTATATTAATACTTACGAGTTCTTTCATTTGCTTACATTGCTGGTAAGAACAAGAACGGTGATACTATTGTCTCTTATTAGTAATATCGCCTTAGACTAACATGGCTGTTTTAATGTTACTTCTAGTGATTTCCTAAGCTGAAGAAAATTCTTTTAGCTTCAAAATATTATTTTTGCTTTTTCATATTATTTGAGTGAGACCTGAATCGAATCTATGAAGCGATCCTGTAACTTAATTTACTCATAATCAAACCTCAATGTTACGTGGTTAAGAAATACATTTATCTAATTATTAAATATATATAACTTTTTATGTGACTTTGATATTAATCCTGATAATAATAATAATATAATACTATTAACGTAAAACAAGAACCAAGAATAATACTACATTAAATATAAATAAAAGGACATGATATGAAAACCATCTATTCATTTCAAAAAGGGTAAGAGACAGAAATATTCTTACTTTAATATTTATCTTTCAAGACTTTTTATAGAATTAATAGTCCTTCTTTAGATATAACTTATTCGGTTCATAACCATAGCCTACTAAGCTTCGGTTAAATAATAATTCTTTATAAATACTACATGACTTTAATTAGTTTCAGTATTTTTCCATAATTAAAGAGTATCAGTCAATAAAGGATACCAAGTCCTAAGATCCAAAAGGAAAGGAAGCAACAAAACAGGAAATAATTTTATTAGATTTTACTTTTGTTTTGCCTTCAGCTGACTGATACCTTAATATATATCTCTGTGCTATCTAGATTCATCAAGTTAACCACTTGAGGATCAAGATACGTAACAATATATATATATATATATATATGGAATGGATCCATCCTGGACGGAATGGATCCACCCTGGACGAAATGGATCCACCCTGGACGAAATGGATCCAGAGGGTACATTACGTAGTGTTTCCCCGGACTGGCACTTTCCGCCCAATAGTATAGGGGCCCGAACCTGGTGGTAGCGCTCTAGGAGGCTGCCCTGTCATTGGGCAAAAAATACCGGACCAGTCGTAGTGCCGTGTACGCGCACGGGGTGCGTCCCTGCGGCTGCTTCTGGTGGGGTGCACCGAGGCCACTGGATCCTACTCCCTTGTAATCTCTTGGGGGAAGGTGCTGGGAATAGTCCCGGGGTAGACTGGAGCCGGAGTTCTGGGGGGGGGGGATGCCCATTTGCCAGCCAATTTACCGAATATGACTAAACCTAAAGAGAAACAACGTAAGTCCGATGATCCAAAACCGCACAGGATAAGGACAAATTCCCTCCACAATCTCAGACTTGCTAGTGTGAATGTTGGCAGTTTGAATCTGCGTGAAAATGAAGTGGCCTGAGATGTATGAGAGGAGGCGAGTGGACGTCTGCTGTGCGCAGGAAACACTCTGGAAAGGGCCTGGGGTACAGTGGATTGTTGGAAGAAAGAAAAGATATAGGATCTACTGGAAGGGGGTGGAGACTGATAAAGTGAACGGAGGAGTGGGTGTTCTGGTGGCTGAAGAGCTGGCGGAAAGTGTGCTTCAGATTACGAGAGCTAGTGAAAGGCTGATTGTTTTGAAGTTGAAAGTTGGTGAAAGAATTCTAAATTTGATATCTGCATATACTCCACAGGCTGGCCCGTGGAGCTGGCCTGGCCTGACTTCTGGAATGACACCGTCAGTGTCATTTCGGGCCTCTCGGAATATGAAATAACAATCTTGGGAGGGGACCTGAATGGTCACATGGGAGCATCTGCAGATGGATACGAGTGAGTACATGGAGGAAATGGTTACGGAAGGAGGAATCTGGAAGGCGAATATATACTGGGGTCCTGCATTGCACTCACCATGGTTGTGTGTAACACGAAGTTCAAGAAAAGACAGAGCCATCTGGTCACATATAACTCTGGGGTCTCCAGTAGCCAGATAGATTACTTCTTGGTTAACAGGAAAGACTGGAAACTGGTTCGGGATGTAAAGGTCATCCCGAGCGAAGAATGTATCCCCCAGCATAAGCTACTGGTATATGACATGAGCTTATACAGAGATCCTAAGTGCAAGAAGGTATACATGCCCAAAAGGAAAGTGTGGCTGCTGAAGAACAGGGAAGTTAGAGATACAGTAGGTATCATAGTGAACTGGAGGAAATGAATAGAAATAAGGAAGCCAGGCCTAGCGATGTAAATAGTCAATGGAATTTTCTTAAGCATAGCCTTCTCGCTGCCACTGACAAAGTCTGTGGGAAAACAAAGTGTCACCCCAGGAATAAGACCTCCTGGTGGTGGAACGATGAGGTAGAACATGCTGTGAAAGATAAAAGGAGATGCTTCAAAGCATGGAAGAAGGGAGGCAGCAAGGAGGAATACCAGGTAGCTAAACGAACTGCCAAAAGAGTGATTTACAATGCTAAAAAAGGCATTAAGGACCTGGTCCTCGAACAAGTGTGTAACCCTGACAATCCCAATGGGATCTTCAACCTAGCTAGGCGAGTTAAAAATGACAGTAGGGATATTATAGGTGAACAGTAGAAACGATAATGGGAAGATTGTGTATGCAGAAAATGACATCAGAGAAGCATGGAAGGAACACTATGAACGATTGCTAAATGTAGAGTTTGCATGGGATAAGGAACAGCTTAGTATCGAAAAACCAATATCTGGACCCCCTCCTTTGATAGCACCAGCTGTAGTGAGCAACGCAATCAATAAAATGAAGGACAGTAAAGCTCCAGGTTGCTCTGACATTGTCGCTGAGATGATAAAAGCCTCAGGGGAGACTGGTGTCAACTTAGTCACTGAGTTGATAAACACCATTATTAAAGATGAGAAAATCCCTGAGGATTGGCAAAACGGTGTAATAGTAAATATATACAAAGGAAAAGGGGATGCGCTAGATAGAGGTAATTATAGGGGCCTGAAAATGCTTGACCAATCATGAAGGTCTGTGAGAGAGTCTTTGAGGGTATGATCAGGCAAAGCATCTCCATTGATGATATGCAGTTTGGTTTTATGCTAAGGCGTGGTACAACTGATGCTATCTTCATAGTCAGGCAGATACAGGAAAGATACTTACTAAAAGGCAGGGATCTTTACTTTGTGTTTGTAGACCTGGAGAAGGCCTTTGACAGGGTGCCTAGAGATGTTGTGCAGTGGGCTATGAGGAAACTTGGTGTGGAAGAGTGGCTGGTGCGTGTGATAATGAAGATGTAAGAGGATTCGCGAACTGCGGTGAGGGTAAAAGGTGTACTGAGTGATGAGTTCACAGTCCGTGTTGGAGTTCATCAGGGTTCAGTGTTAAGCCCCCTCCTCTTTATTATGGTCCTGGAGGCACTGTCTAGAGTTTTTAGAGGCGGACTCCCGTGGGAACTGTTTTATGCAGACGATTTAGTCCTAATAGCTGACAGTATGCAAGATGCTGAGGCCAAATTCAGAAAATGGAGAGAGGGCATGGCGAGCGAGGGTTTAACAGTCAATATTAACAAAACCAAGGTTATGCATTGTAGATTGAGACGAGGCAATGTGGAAAAGAGCGGTACATACCCATGTGCAGTGTGTGGAAAGGGTGTGGGTGCTAACTTGATTCGATGTAGCATCTGTCGATGTTGGGTAGCTTACACCATGGGGGTAAGCGCTGTAGTTGAATAAAAGGACCCCTGCCGAAGGATAAGTCAGAAATAGAGAAATTTGAGTGCGTAGTGTGCAATGGCGAGCTTGTGTTAAGTGATAATCCTGTGGCTGTGAACTTTGGAAATGAGTCATTGGAGCTGGTGGACAAATTTTGTTACCTAGGAGATACCATCTCTGCCGGTGGTGGGGCCGAGGCTGCCACTGTCGCTAGAATTAGATGTGGCTGGGGGAAGTTCAGAGAACTGCTGCCAATTCTAACCATGAAAAGAATGCCTCTCCCCCTGAAGGGAAAGGTGTATGCCTCATGTGTTAGAAGTGCAATGATGTATGCCTCAGAAACATGAGCCGTTAAATTAGAGGATGTCAACAGAATGGAACGTAATAAGATGAGATGGATGTGTGGGGCCAGGCTGCAGGATAGAATAACAAATGATGAGTTGAGGAGACGTTTAGGTATAAAGAGTATTAGCGAGGTGATGCGTACAAGTAGACTGGGATGGTATGGACATGTGGAGAGAATGGATGAACAAAATCGGGTGAAAAAATGCACGTCTGTGATTGTGGAGGGAGCTGCACCAAGGGGTGGACCGAGGAAGACCTGGGATCGGACTATTTAATAGTGGCCCCTCCATCATTGACGATGTGCTTATTAGTATAATAGCCTCCAATCAAACGCCGCGGTCGCCAGTTTGAATCTACCGCCGCGGGAGGACAGGAGTACTATACGTCATAAGGGTAACGCTTATTCTCTAATGGAATCGTCTTATGATCGGGTACTCAACTACGAAAATACTTTGTAAAAAAAAAAAAAAAAAACAACTTAAAAATTGTTATACTAAAGCTTTCCAATGCGTGGATTTCTTGCGTGTGGATTCCTAACGCTGGCCCCCTAGCGGCCATACTTTCTTCCTCCTCCCGCGACCGTACCGTGAGGTTGGGTGGCTCTGTGCTTCGGCTTCATTCTTCGTTCTCTCGCTTCTAGTGAGTCTCTGCTCATTTGTATACATCTGAGTTGCATTGAACAGAGTTTTAGATTAGCTAGCACAGGCTGCCCCATTGGTACACCCACAGGAAGTGTTTAAATTAGGGTACTATTGTAACAGGCACCTACGTGTCCCAGGATCGTCGTGCCATGTATTTTGTTTTTGTTTCATTTTGCGCCTTAGCTCTCTGATATATTAGTTGGGAGGCTGCCATTCCGCAAGATTATGCTTCAGGCCGTCACTATGAGGCAGTTGCATGTATTTTTTTAGCAGATGCTCTGGTTCAAGGGTTGCCACACGTGGTGCGGAGCCTTCTGGGGTCTGAATCTGCGCATGGGCCCCTATCGTGGGCCTCTTCCTCCTCGTGCTGCTGCGGTTGGGTCTTCGGAGCGTCTGGTTGCTGCCAAATTGATGCTTCGTCGATGCCTCGTGGCCAGCCTCATTAGGGGTCTCCAATGTAGGCTAGGGGTTATTTATTATGATAAATTTTCTCTATGTATAATTTAAGCCTATTTTATCCCCTGTGTGTTTTTCCGCATGTGTGTTTTACATGCTCTAGGGGTTGTGGGAGACGTCCCGTTTATATGTTTTTTGTTGGGGGGTGCTTGACTTTCCCATATAAGTCCTCACCTTTGAAAATTTTGGTTCGTTTTCCGGCGGCTTTCTCAGCAGAGCCGCCGTTTTCTCGTCTTGCAGACGAGTAAGAAAACAACCAAATGTCCCAGCGTGGTATGCTGAACGACAAACCTTCCGGCGGAAAATGCTAATTCCTAAGGGAGTCAACTCGGCCCGCCGAGTGAAATCGCCCTGACCGATAGCCTCACGCGGCAAGACTTACCACGCCCGGCGCAACAGTCAAGTCATAAAGCTTGTTAACTATATATCTAGTTCAAATAGTCAATGATAGTCAAATGCTTAAGGTCGAAGGGCCAGTGACACTTTGTCACAGGTAAGCAGTTCCAATGAATAGCAGTGGTGGGCGCGCTCCCATGGGACCGGTAATGCGGCAGCGCTCCGCGCTCCTCAGACATAGGGTAATGCAGTAGCGCTCACGCGCTCCTTTGGTCAGCCGACCCGATGCGCTTCGCGCTCTGTGCTCCTGCGCTCCCAAAAATAGGTATATAATAAAAAAAAGTAAAAAACAGCTTCTAGAAGTTATTTAATTATTTACCTAAATTAATACAATCCTTTGTCTTTCACTTCATTAAATTAAAAAAAATTAAAAAATTAAAAAAAACTCGTCATGGTGTCTTTCTGAAGTTTAAGTTTCTCACTTTCTCAGTTTCTGTAATTCTTTATGTCATATCAATGATATGATTGATATCATTGTGACATTGTGACTGTCCATTGATATCTATGATATGACATAAAGAATTACAGAAACTGTCCAAACTGAGAAACTTAAACAGTTAAACTTATCAAGCTAACAAGCCTAACAATACAATAACAACATGATTAGTTGATTACATGATTAAACGATTAATAATTTAATATCATAATATGATATGATTGATATGATATCATTAATAATTTATTAAAATAGGCCCCTTCGTAAGCCGTAACTTGCCCGTAAGGTTTACTTAGCGTTAGCAAAAGCCAAAAAAAAGTCAGTAACAAGTTAACAACTGTAACACTGTCAGTCTGTCACTATCATAGTATCACTGTATCACAGTTCACTAACACCGTGAGTAACACCGTACGATGACTGTACACGATAATGACGTTCTTGAACCTGTTGTTGACAGGAAAAATCGCTTCCGGAGCGCCAGAAAGGAGCGCGAAATTCAAGCTGCGCTCCCCGCCTGCACTCCGAGTTCAGATTTTTGCCGCTCCTCGCTCCGCGCTCCTCTATATTGGTAGTGCGCACTGGATCGCAGAGCGCAGAGCGCCAAATCGGCGCGCCCATGCCCACCACTGATGAATAGTATAGAAAACCCCAGGTTTTTCTTAGTCGAGTCCAGCGGAAGGTTAGAGTAGCAGTGGCTATAGCTAATTTTCCGGCGGACTTGAGGTAGGATGTGTTAACACCTCTCAGGTTATCCTTATGAGCATTGATTCCTTGAAATTTTCTATTTCCAGAATCCCAACACTTCAGTAGTAGCAGTACAGGCAGCAGGGGAGTGGCCGATTACGGCGGGGGGGGGGGGTTCCTAGCGCCATCATGCCTCGTTTTGACCTTTGCGCTACTCCTACCTGCTCTCTTTTACCAGTTTTTGCTCACAAATTATGTATAAGATCAGTGGCGTCACCAGGGGTAACATTTTTGGGGGGCTGTAGCCCTGGCATAGATAGGTGGGTGGGTGGCGAGCGAAGCGAGCCTGAGCAGCTTGGGGGTCTGGGGGGGGGCGCTGTAAGCCCCCCCGGAAATTTTTGAAATTTGAGCAGTTTCTGGGGCCTTTTTGAGGCCTAAAAATGTGTATAAGTAAGAAACATATGACACATAAATATTGATGAGCCTGATACCAGGCATCAGTCAGTAAGTTACAAGGCCAATGGTAATTGTAAGGTATAAAGCCTATGTGCAGAGAATAGTTTTTTCTTCATATACTATCATACTATAGTCCATTCATTATAGGTAGGCCAGAAATTGTGACCCCTAACCTTTGTAATTCGCTAAATGGCTAGAGCAAATGGGTTGTAAATGTCCATACTTATTGCCTGGCTGACCCTTCCCAAAGGTAGAAATATTAGCTTGATTACTCCAGTCTTTCCTTAGGTATAGAGGTAAGTGGTCTAGATGTTTCGCCTACTTATAATGAATATACTATAGTTTGTAACGATTTCTTAGCATATTAAATTGGATAATTTGAAGAACTTTTATTATTGTACCATTATATAGATTTAATTGGCAAGATTTTTCTTCCATTACTGTGATAGAAAAACAAAACAGTTCACTTAAAACAAAAAAGTATAATTTATTAACTCCAAATCATAAAGCAATTACTTTAGATAAGCCTATTGATAAAATACAAGATTACAAACAATTGTTATTCTATAAAACTGATATCCTTTCAAAGTTTCATATAGTGACATGGCCTAATGGTATGTGGATATGTGTCTTTTATTTCACAATTTAATATAAATTATATTATATTGTAAATATATAATAAGTCTCATAAAAACAATACATATTGCATTTATATTTCCAATAATTTCAATAAATATAACGGCTCAAGCTTCAAATAAAACCAAGCTTGGTGAAAATATAGGGGAAACTTACTAATATTACTATTATGATTTGAGTCATAGCCATAGGTTTATGTAAATTGTTAATAAATATTCACATTACATAAACAATTCGTATTTAACCTATATGGATCAATTAATAAAAAGTAGATTGGGGGGTGGGGGGTGGGGGGGGGGGGGGTTGGATGCAGGGCTGGTGAATGTGGTGAACTGGTTATGCATTATTTATTATTTAATTTTTATTTATTTATTTTAATTACTTTTGGCAGTTTTGGGGTTTGCATTTTGGGGGGGGCTGAGTCCTTGATTTGGGGGGGCTAAGCCCCCCCATGCCCCCCCCTGGTGACGCCACTGTATAAGATGTGTCAAGTGGCTTGATCGTTCAAGAGGACTATGGGTGTCGAAACGGTGCTCCGTGTGTTCTGAGTTAAGAGCGGCGGTGTTTGATAAGAGAGACCTTTCATGCTTAGCAGCCCTTAACCTCTGAAGTGCGCATGGGGGTAATTGGAAACGTCCCCCTGTGCTGACGTATTTGAGGTGTTTCCGTCACTAAAATATTCATTGTGCCATTAATAGCATTAATACTTATCCATATGCGCCTATTATGGGTTGATTATAAAGGTATTAACCTGAAACAACAATAAAACGAGTGAAAACAGCGTTTGGATGGTCAAAATCGGAGATATAGCCCGCGAGTTGTATAATGTATGGGTGAGGCAATCTGCTTTCCCGCCAATTTCCCCCAAGGCCACTGAGACACAGTCGATCGATACTCTCTCTCTCTCTCTTGCACTCGCTTGCTATCAGTGATGACCACACCCTCCAATCGGATTTCTAATGTTAGCACGAAAATATACCTCAGAATAAGGGAATAACAGGGAAAATAGGTGATAACTGAAGGAGAGGAGGAAAGTGGGGAAGGAGGGGAGGTAGAGGACTGAGATTTTGCATGGCCCAGGGGCCAAAAAAAAAATAAAATAAATTTTTTTTTTTTTTTTTTTTTTTTTTTTTCGATGTCAAAAGTTGATTTTTTTTTCTCTGACTCTTAAGAGTCTCCCCGCAGTGCGCCGGGGGAACTCTTAAGAGTCTCCCCGCAGCTCCCGGGTTAAGGAGATTAAGAATATTTTCAACGTTTATGCGAAAGATACTGCCCATAAAGCGTTGCATTGTGACAATGAGGCTCTGTGGGAGCATCTAGTCATTAAGTCTCCGTTAGTTAAGTCAACCCCGGCCAAGTCAACTGAACCTAAAACGAAAACTAAAATACTTTCCAAGGAGGTAGTGAGTAGTAGTAATAATGACAGAGACAGTGCTGAGGGCCCCCCCCCCGACCGGTCTAAGAGGAGACGGTCGCCTTCACCTAGGCCCAAATCTAGATCACGATCTAGATCTCCCAGGAAACAGTCCCGGCATTCTTCCGTCGAGACGTCTACATCGACTAAACGCCGGAAGGAGGACTCTGCTTCTTCGACGCCATCTAGTTCAGGACATAGAAGTGCCCGTACGGACAACACACAACCGCGTCACCAGCCCTCGCCGGGGTCGCGGCCACCTCCCTCCACTCCTACCTCTATAACGCCTAACGTCCAATCTGGCGACTCAGAGGTAGGGGCGGAGGGGATGGAGTCGAGTCCTAGGGATGAACAATCATTGAGTGAACCGCAAGATTTTACCTTTGCAATACCTAAGGTAAAGTATGTGCCACATAAAGGCTCCCTGGTTGTGTCTAACAGAGTTTTAGAGGATCAGTATACGGGTTCACCGTCTTGCTCACGTCAGATTTTTTATAGTTCTCAGGTGATACAGGACTCCCAGCCACCCGCGGCACAAGGCCGGGGGGTCTGGAGACAATCAGAACCTTCAGAGGTAAATCTTTTACTTAATCAGGACATAGCTAGGGAGAGTGGACATGTAGAAACAATACCCTCGTCAGTCCTTGATCTGGTGTGGCCACTGTCGGACCAAGTACCTGAACCCCGGCTACCAACGCCGGAAGTGATAGAACTACCAGGGGAGCCGGAGGACGTAGATCTGTCCTCCGCTCAACCGGTTAATAATGGGGAAGAATCGGAAGAAAGTTCTCAGTCCTCTCGAGGGTCCCACAGTAAGTGTGTTACCACTGACGAACTAAATTATATTCTACACAGAGTGATGCGTCAATATCAGGTACCTAGTTCCCAAGCTCCTTCGACTAGCACAGCGGTAGTTCCCCAGTTGATTCTACGGTACGACCTTTAGAGCCTTCAGGTATTATGCATCCCCATACCTCTTTGTCTTTGTTTAATGTAACTCCGGCGACGACCACATCCAGAAGCACGCCAGTGCCGGCCTCTTTGACTACCACTAACGTCCGTGTCATTTCAGACATTACTCCTCCCCCCTCTTGATAAGCTCCCGCAGAGGAAAGGCCCTATGCCTCTCCTTTACGGGCCAGATTACTCATGGATTCCGTCAATACCACAGAAACCGCACCTGACACAAGCTACCGTATCGGGGGATCTACCGGTCCCTAGTGATTGTACCATTAAGATTAATAAGAGTAGAAAGCTTAGGGCTAAGGACGTGGAAGGGAGGTTATTAGATGTTACTATGGCCATACCAAATACTTACAGTGCTGATTTTTTTGTGTACTCTGCTTCCCTGGCGGTACTTCCGGCCTCATCTGCACGACTCTTTGCGGACTGGTCACGATCTGATGGCGTCAATGACATTAAAGCTCTCAATGCGCTTACGCCGGAACTGGATACAGTCCCGGTGCTCGATCAGATGCACACCCCAGTCCTGCAGGTGGGGCAGGTAGGTGTAGGTCCATGGGTAGACTGGGAACTGGAGGCGCAATTCTTCGTATCCACCATTACAACTAAATCCTTCCATCAGATCCCTCAGGAAGTTCATTCATGGTTCTCATTACCTGTTAATAAGGCAGGATGGGTGTCACCGGCTTTGTTTGAATTCTTAGCAGCTCCCAAACTGTCACTTTATGAACTGCATGAACCTTTTTCTACACCTCCCCCAGGCCACTTGGGCAGAGATTTCAAGCTATGTAACAAAGCCTTTAGACTGTTCTCTCAATATCTCGTAAGTCGCCAGGTTGCCCAGTCCCTCACGAGAACTATAACAGCCATCTCTGACCAACATGTGCAGAAGGCTACGGAATTATCACGTAGGCTCCTCTTGCAAAACTCTATTCAGTCTTTGGGGGATATCAGAACAGCTATCATGGAGGCAGTTAGAGCACATCAGGACTTGAGGGTTTACTTGGTAAAGAAGTTGCCGGACGACATTGGTCGCCGAGTAACTCTTTCCCCGGTATTAACTGCCTCCCTTCTCAGTTCGGAAACGTGGAGTGTAGTGTTCAATATGGTAGACGGCTTGAAGCAAAGTACCTCCCAGCCTAAGAAAGAGCCCTTTAAGAAACCTTACTTTAAGCCCAAAGGCGGCGGAAAGCCCCAACCTACTAATGCTAGACAGTCCTTTCGGGACCCTAGGCCTCCTCAACAGCAGGGAGGTACTCAGCACAAACTAAAGCAAGGTAAATACTCAGGCTATAGAGGTAAGTCACACCAAAAGCCTAATCAAGGACAAACGCCTGCCAAACCTAGCCAATCGCCTAACCCCACTCCACCACCACCACCAAAAAACTATTAAGTCACACTCTGTCTCTCCCGGGGCCTACCACAGGCTAGTTGGATTCGAGAGTAGTCCTGCCGAACAGACCCAGTACAGAAACTGGGTCGTTCCAGGCATGCCACAGGGCTTGGGCCCGGACAGTGGTAAGCAAGGGCATAACTTGGCGGTAGCTCCGGTGACCTCGTCTACGTCACACTCTAGAATTCAACAATGTTTGTTTAGAGGTGGAGTCACTTGTCCAGGAAATTATCACTAAGCAGATCATTGTCCTGGCAGATCCAACTTGCCATGCATTCACCTCCAGACTTTTTATAGTGCCAAAGAGGGACAGTGTGCAGATGCGACCAGTAGTAGATCTCTCGCGTCTGAACACATATATTCACATTTCACCCTTCAGGATGCTTACAGTGAATAAAATCAGGCTCACACTTCCGCCGCAAGGTTAGATGTGCTCTCTAGATCTGAAAGACGCCTATTGGCATGTCCCCATAAACAAAAGGTTCCAGAAATTCCTCGCCTTGAGGATCAGGCAAGAGACTTATGTCTTTCAGAGAATGCCTTTCGGTTTGAACCTGGCACCGAGAATTTTCACAAAATTAGTCCGGCAGGCCCTCATGCCGTTGTTAGCTCAAGGTATAAAGGTGTTGTGGTATCTAGACAACTGGCTAGTAGTGGCGGAGTCAGAGGAGTTGTGTCATTTCCATGTCAACCAAATATTAAATCATGTACAAACTCTAGGGTTCAAGGTCAACTTGGCAAAGTCTCTCCTTGTCCCCACAAGGGAAATTCAGTGGATAGGGCTGGTCTGGGACACTGGCAATCTAACTCTTACTCAGAGTGTGGACAACCGCGACAGTTTTTGCAGGAAATTGTTTAGTTTTCTCCACAGTCTGAATACGACGAGGAAGACGTGGGAGTCCCTGGTCGGTTCACTCAACTAGATCCAATTAACTGTGAAGTTGGGCCGGTTGAAAGTAAAGAGATTAATCATGGAAGGCAACAAATTTTTCCCACTCTTGCCGGAGGGAAATCTATGGCCTATTCCTCAATTAATTCACAGCTTACTGTCGGTCTGGGCAAAGACCAAAACATTGCACTCTATAATGACATGGGCTTCTCCTCCACCTACGGTATGGGTAGACACAGACGCTTCAGAGGTAATAGGCTGGGGTTATCAGTCCAACCTAGGCCACCAAGATCAGGGGCTTTGGTCCCGAGACAAAGCTTTTCACATCAACAAACAAGAGCTTCTAGTCCCATTGTTTTTTCTTTAAACTCACTGCTCCTCATTGCAGGGGAAGTCAATAGCATTTCGAATGGACAACATGAATGCAGTTCACTGCATTCAGAAGCAAGGGTCAACGAGGTCTCGAGAGTTGCTGGTATTGTCAGAACAGATTTTTGCTCTGGCCGAATCGCTGAGCATTCATCTTCATGCATCTTACCTCCCGGGCGTGGCGAACGTCTGAGCGGACGCCCTGTCTTGGAGACAGAGCACCTCAGTAGAATGGGCTCTCAAGCAAACCATCTTCAACAAGATGATTGCAGAGCCATACCGTCCACAAGTGGATCTCTTTGCGTCCGAGGGAAACCACAGACTACTTCTCTACCTAACCCACCGGGAAATAACTCTGGCAGGGGTCCCCGACGCATTACTGGAGGACTGGAACAGGTGGAATTCAATCTATCTTTTTCCGCCTCCAGACGCTTTACTCATGTGTCAAGTAGTTCACAAACTACGGGGTTACCGGGGCATAGTCTCGATGATCGCGCCACTATGGCCGGCTCAGGTGTGGTACCACCAGTTGCAAACGTGGTGCGGGAACCCTGTGTCACTCCCGGTCTCCGCCTTCCACTTGGAGACAATTGGCAACCTTCAGACCTCACTAGCTTTTGCCTTATGGACATATACAATGCCAAATGGCTAACTTAGTATGGAGAAAGTGTCACTAGTAAATTTCTGAATCAATATACTCTGTCCACCAGGAGACAATACCAATCACATTGGAAAACTTTCACAACCTGGATAGTGGAAACAGCGCAAACTGATGCCTCAGTGGCTTTGATTTTTAAATACTTAGATTATTTGTTTGAACAGAAGCGCTTCTCAGTTGTTACATTAAAGAATCACTTATCTGCCATTAGAAACCCCTTTTACGACCTTACTGGTCTATCTATACCGCAAGCAGAGGAGAAAGGGTTCATGAGGGCATGTTTCAAACTACGCCCACCACCACATCAGCTCATGCCTACCTGGTCGGACATACGCATCACATTTTGTGCCTGGTACAAGCTCTACTTAAGTTTATGAGGGTAGCACAACCTCAACAATCAGGCTTCCTATGGGTCAACCAAACAGGTACTCGCGTCACGAGAAGGAAATTGGCTTCTTTACTCGTAGATGTAATTAAGGAAAGTAATCCCGGCGTAGTGGGCAGAGCCCACGATATTAGAAAGTGGGCCATCTCTCTTAGATTGATGCAAAATTATTCCATTGACGATATAGCCAACACTCAGTTGTGGGTGTCTAATCACACTTTCTTGACGCGGTACCTATCGGTCGCTCTGGACAAACCAAAGCGGACCTGTGTAGCATTACGGCAACGGGTCTAGTAGTCCATGTGCTATTAGTATGTAAGCTTAATCTTATGGTAAAAAGGGGGGGGGGGGTGCTAAATAGCCCAAAGACCCACTAGAACTCCTCCGCCGGAGATTGTGATAAAGATAAAATCACGAGCTGTGATATGAATCAAACTGGTTATACAGTTCAATCAAATTTACTTTAAATTTTATTCATAAGAAATCTATCATAGTTGTATCTATATAGTATTAACAGAATGTACAAACATATAAATCTATCATAGTTGTATCTATATAGTATTAACAGAATGTACAAACATATAAATCTATCATAGTTGTATCTATATAGTATTAACAGAATGTACAAACATATAAATCTATCATAGTTGTATCTATATAGTATTAACAGAATGTACAAACATATAAATCTATCATAGTTGTATCTATATAGTATTAACAGAATGTACAAACATATAAATCTATCATAGTTGTATCTATATCGTATTAACAGAATGTACAAACATATAAATCTATCATAGTTGTATCTATATAGTATTAACAGAATGTACAAACATATAAATCTATCATAGTTGTATCTATATAGTATTAACAGAATGTACAAACATATAAATCTATCATAGTTGTATCTATATAGTATTAACAGAATGTACAAACATATAAATCTATCATAGTTGTATCTATATAGTATTAACAGAATGTACAAACATATAAATCTATCATAGTTGTATCTATATAGTATTAACAGAATGTACAAACATATAAATCTATCATAGTTGTATCTATATCGTATTAACAGAATGTACAAACATATAAATCTATCATAGTTGTATCTATATAGTATTAACAGAATGTACAAACATATAAATCTATCATAGTTGTATCTATATAGTATTAACAGAATGTACAAGCATATAAATCTATCATAGTTGTATCTATATAGTATTAACAGAATGTACAAACATATAAATATATCATAGTTGTATCTATATAGTATTAACAGAATGTACAAACATATAAATCTATCATAGTTGTATCTATATAGTATTAACAGAATGTACAAACATATAAATCTATCATAGTTGTATCTATATAGTATTAACAGAATGTACAAACATATAAATCTATCATAGTTGTATCTATATAGTATTAACAGAATGTACAAACATATAAATCTATCATAGTTGTATCTATATAGTATTAACAGAATGTACAAACATATAAATCTATCATAGTTGTATCTATATAGTATTAACAGAATGTACAAACATATAAATCTATCATAGTTGTATCTATATAGTATTAACAGAATGTACAAACATATAAATCTATCATAGTTGTATCTATATAGTATTAACAGAATGTACAAACATATAAATCTATCATAGTTGTATCTATATAGTATTAACAGAATGTACAAACATATAAATCTATCATAGTTGTATCTATATAGTATTAACAGAATGTACAAACATATAAATCTATCATAGTTGTATCTATATAGTATTAACAGAATGTACAAACATATAAATCTATCATAGTTGTATCTATATAGTATTAACAGAATGTACAAACATATAAATCTATCATAGTTGTATCTATATAGTATTAACAGAATGTACAAACATATAAATCTATCATAGTTGTATCTATATAGTATTAACAGAATGTACAAACATATAAAATTGTACAAATAATTTTAAGGCCAGAACATAATACAAAGAATTATGGTTCTAAGAATGAGAGCACAAGAGTGCTCTCACTAACATGCAATAGATCTCAAGTGTAGATCCAGTCATGTACAAGCAGATCTTCTTTGAAGTAACGCACTGCTTGCCTTCTTTTCTATTTTTATATTGTATGTACGCAACAAACACTTAAAATATTATACGGATTCTTTTTTACCTATGGTATTTAGGTTGGTGGTTTTGATATTGTCACGAATGTCCCCCTCCAGTCTTAGATATCAGGCACATCGTCAATGATGGAGGGGCCACTATTAAATTATAGGTTTGATTCCCGGAGGGAAGTAATGAAAACCTAATATTTAGTAGGGCCCCGTAATCATTGACGAATGTAGGGCCCTCCCTGCCATCCCCTTTCCATTCGCTTGATTTCTTGAGTTTGATCTTAATATGTCAGTGAAGAAAGTATGGCCGCTAGGGGGCCAGCGTTAGGAATCCACACGCAAGAAATCCATGCATTGGAAAGCTTTAGTATAAACAAATTTAAGTTGATTTTTCTTTTTTCTTTTTTACAAAGTTTTTTCGTAGTTGAGTACCCGATCAAGAGAATAAGCGTTACCCTTATGACGTATAGTACCCCTGTCCTCCCGCGGCGGTAGATTCAAACTGGCGACCGCGGCGTTTGATTGGAAGCTATTATACTAATGGGCACATCGCCAATTATTACGGGGCCCTACTAAATATTAGGTTTTCATTACTTCCCTCCGGGAATCAAACCTATAATACATGCCGATCTCAAATCCAAAAACTTGACAAGTGAAGCAGCCCTTAACAGGGTTGCCTGGAACACCACCATTAGGACAAGAGACTGAAACTGCACGTATGTGTGGAGCACTCAGCCTTAAAATTTAATGTATGTATGTATATATATATATTTTTTTTCTATGTGATTGAGGGAGGCAAAAGGCATAACTGCCTATAGCGAGTGCCTCCCCCATAGTTGAAAGAGTGACAGGGCCAAAATCAAGGGACGTTCGAGCCAAAATGCCTGGACACACGGAGTTTGAAGCAATTTAAGTCATAGGAAGAGGGAAAGACTGATTCTGGGAGAGAGTTCCAGAGCTCAGATGTTGAGTAGAAGAAAGTTTGAGAGTAACGTTTCACTCTTGGGTTGGAGAGTTGCACAGAGTAGGGGTGGGATTGAGTTGCAAGACGGGTACCACGTGCCCTACGTAAAGGAGGTGGTATGCACTGGGATAGCTCTGAGGAACACTGATTATTATAGTAGCGATAGAATAGCGAGAGAGATGCAACATTGCGGCGGAGAGAGAGAGATTGCAGAGAGTTGGTGAGTGGACGGGAGTTAATGATACGAAAGGCCTTCCTTTCAACTTTGTCTAGGAGAGCGGTGTGAGAGGAACCTCCCCACACATGTGAACAATACTCAATACAAGGGCGCACTATGCCCCTGTACAGAGCAAGAAGCTGTGCAGGGGAAAAGAACCCCCTAAGGCGGTTGAGCACACCCAGCTTCTGGGAGGCTGCCTTAGCAAGACTGGTAATATGGTCCTTCCAAATGAGAGCAGAAGAAAAAGAGACACCAAGAATATTGAGAGAAGATGAAGGGTTGATTTTTGTATTGTTGAAGAATAAGGGATAGTCCGCTGGGAGATCCTGACGGGTAGATAGATGGAGAAATTGGGTTTTGGAAGCATTAAAGTTAACAAGGTTTTCTCTGCCCCAATTGGAAATAGTATTCAGATCAGAATTTAAGAGTTCTATGGCTTCATTACGTTTGTCGTTGAGGGATTGCTGGCTGGGACGTTCTGAAAAACTAATGGAGTAGTGTAAGGTTGAGTCGTCTGCGTATGAATGGATGGGTATTAAGGTACAGTTAAGGAGATCATTTATAAAAATTAGAAAGAGAATAGGAAATAGGACAGAGCCCTGAGGAACACCGGAGTTTATAGGGTGAGGAAGTGAACAATGGCCGTCCACAACCGCAGCTATGGAACGGCCGGAAAGGAAATTAGAGACAAAGGCACAGATGGAGGGATAGAAACCGAAGGAGGGTAGTTTAGAAATTAAAGATTTATGCCAGACTCTATCGAAGGCTTTCGATATGTCTAGTGCAATAGAAAAAGTCTCACCGAAGTCCCGAAAGGAGGATGACCAAGAGTTAGTAAGATATGAAAGAATATCACCAGTAGAGCGACCCTTAAGGAAGCCATACTGGCGATCTGAGAGCAGATTATGAGAAGAGAAATGCTTAAGAAATTTGGAAGCAAGAATAGTTTCAAAAACTTTAGAAAGACAAGAGATAAGAGCAATTGGACGATAGTTGGAGGGTTGAGAGCGGTCACCCTTCTTTGGGACAGGTTGAATGTGAGCAAACTTCCAGCATGAAGGGAAGACGATAGAGGATAGACAGAGACGAAAGAGTTTGCCTAGGCAGGGAGTCAGCACGGAAGCACAGTTTTTGAGAACAACAGGAGGAACACCGTCCGGACCGTACGCCTTATTAGTGTTAAGCCCAGAGAGGGTAGAAAGTACATCTTTAGAAGAGATTAGGATATTAGGCATAAGTAAGAGAGAGGAGGGCGGAGAGGGAGGAATAGCACCGGAATCATCCTAGGTGGAGTTTCTAGCAAAAGTTTGAGCGAAGAGTTTAGCTTTGTCAGAGGAAGAAGTGATGGTTGTGCCATCAGAGTGGGAAAGGGGAGGGAAAGACGAGGAAGAGAAATTGTTGGAGAGGTTTTTGGCTAGATGCCAGAAAGCTTGGGAAGAGCTAGAGTTGGATAGTTCAGTGCATTTATTATTGATGAAAGAGTGTTTGGCAAGTCGAAGAACAGATTTGGCTTGATTCCGGGCAGAAACATATGAAGAATGAGAGTCTTGAGTTTTAAGGCGTCGGTACCGTTTGAATGCTTCCTCCTTATTGCGGACAGCAGTAGAACAGGCGTGAGTAAACCAAGATTTTTTAGCATTAGTCTGAGAGAAAGAGAATGGAATGTATGCTTCCATGCCCGATAGGATTACCTCGGTAATGCGTTCAGCACTCTCCGAGGGTCCTCGGCCATGGAAGCAGAAATCATTCCATGGGAAATCAAAGAAGTACTGCCGAAGAGCCTCCCAGTCGGCAGCGCCAAAGTGCCACAAGCGCCGCCGGCTAGGAGGATCGGGTGGCTGTACTGGAGAGATAGGACAGGTGACAGAGATAAGTTTATGGTCGGAGGAGCCCAAAGGAGAGAAAAGATCGACAGTATAAGAAGAAGGGTTAGAAGTTAGAAACAGGTCAAGAATGTTGGGCCGATCTCCGATGCGATCCGGGATACGGGTGGGTTGCTGAACTAACTGCTCTAGGTCATTTAGGATAGAAAAGACGTAGGCTTGTTCACCAGGTGGATCAGTAGTGTGAGAGGAGAGCCATTGGCGGTGGTGAACGTTGAAATCTCCTAAGATGGAGATTTCTGAGAAAGGAGAAATGGATAGAATGTGTTCCACTGTAGAGTTTAGATAGTCAAAGAATTTGGGAAAGTTGGTAGAGTTAGGGGAAAGATAGACAGCACAGAAATATTTAGTAAGAGAATGACAGGAAAGTTTGAGCCATAAAGTTGAGAATTCAGAGGAGTCGAAATCGGGAACACGATAGCAAGTGAGTTTGTTGTGCACATATGCACAACATCCGCCTTTGGCTTTGAAACTAGGATAGAGAAAGTAGGAGGATACAGAGAAGGGGTTGCTGGATGTTGCTACAGACACCTGAGTTTCGGTGAGGAAGAGAAGATCAGGTTTGTAGGAGGAGAGATGGTGCTCAACAGAGTAAAAGTTAGAGGAAAGTCCGCGAATGTTGCAGAAATTAATAGAAAGAGTAACAGGCCGAGGTCCAGGTAATTGTGTGGGGTCGTCAGGGGATGGTCGGTCGGGTGAGGGGGCATTTATGGTCCCCCCCCCTGGGGACTCCAAAGCTGGGCTACAATTCATCATTTTGTGTTTTTTTAATTTTGGTGTGGAGGAATGAAGTGTGGTGTGCATGTTTAGTGTAGTGAAGTGGATAGGAGGAGGAGGTGTTTGTGAGAGCTAGCTGGATTGCTCTCAGTGTAAATGAGGCACAAAGAAAATCAGTAAGAGAGGCCAAGCAAATGAAACAGGAGTTCCAGCGACTCTTCATCACATGCCTATAACCTCACCTGGGTCTAGCCCTGATCGATTGGTGCCTACAATCTCTCCACTATATATATATATATATATATATATATATATATACATATGTATATAAATTAATTAATATATATATATATCTATCTATCTATATATACAGTATACCTGTATATATATATATATATATATATATATATATATATATATATATATATATATATAAAGTAGAAACGCCCTCCGCCAATCACCGCGCCCCCTTTTACTTACTTGCACAGCCAGCTGATTTTGACAGCTCACGGCTGCAACGTGCCACGCCCTGCCCACCAGCCAATCAGCGGCCTCCATTATCGGAGCGCGAAGCTGGACTTCTTACTCCACCTCAGAAGTCACTCTCTTTCTCTGCCCGAAGAACTCCTTCTGATTATCCCTTGAGTAATACCTCGGTGCCAGCCCTGTACTCCCGTAAGCTGCCAAAAGAGGGTTTTAATCAGCTTCCTGGGACTTATTTTGAAGAGAGGAGAGAGGAGGTGAAGCAAGAAAGAATCCAGAGCGATCGTGTCTCGGCGCGTGCCAGGCAGCCAATCACAGCGCGGGAGAGCGGGAGGCCTGAGTATAAAGGCTGCTGCGCACGGACTCCAGGGGTCACTCACCCCTCAGAGCCCACCGGGTTAACACACTGCAACCTACTTAGGAAAACCAGGGACCCACCTTTCCAGTTACCTTGCCCTCACCTAAAGTCACAACCCAGACCACCCCTGACCTCACCTCACTTTCGCCCACTCGGAGGATGCACCATCAGTATCCTGCCGCCTGTCGTCACGTTGCTAGTCTGCACACATACAGTCAAGCGCTTCAAGAGGGAAGACAGAAAGTGGACGGAAGTGAGGATTTCCAGAAGAGCTACTGGCCAGCTCTGAGGTGGTAAAGCACAGTTCCAGACACACACACACCTGATCCAGCAGACCAGAATATACTTGCTTAACCCCCGGAATCTGGGAGGCCTCATATGAGGCAAACAAAAATATTGGCAGGAATCCGGGAGGCCTCATATGAGGCAAAATGTGCGGCTAAAAATCGCCGCTAAAATAATCATTACTCAGCAACCACGCGTCGTAGCGATGTCTTCTGAATGGCAGTCTACAGACAATAACATTTTCTACAATTTGCAAAAAATTTGACTGCTCTAGGTGGTCTCAATCAGTAGCTACTGAATTATGAAGCTTGACTGTACGAAAATGGCCCCGGACACAGCGATAGGCCTCATATGAAGGCCCCCGTTTTTGATGTAGTCACAGAATAAAGAATTTACTTCCTCACAACAATCAATTTCATTAATTCTCCTTTCTAACCTAGGAGTACCGAGATCTGAACCACAAAGATGGTTTAAGCCAGCAGGCTGAATGCTTGACTCTACTTTGTTCAGCGTAAATAGTGACTCTGTTTTTGTCGGTGTCCCGGGTGAATGATCTCGGGGCAAAAGGGGCATGGTAGATACTTTGGCTTTGTTTTCTCTCAGGGAGCCAGTTGCACTAGGGGTTATTTGCATTTCGGATTTATGTCTGGGTAGTGCATACATGGATATTACTTTGGTATTGGATTCGGGCAGGTTCTGAGAGATATTTGCATAGGACGTGTGAGGCTTTTCTGCCAATTCTGGCCTATTTAATTCATCGTCGTATGAGTTCTTATGGCACGTTAACACTGGTTTTAAGCATTTTGTTAGCACCTGTGTATACACTTCACTATTTAGATTGTATTAGTCTATCGAGGCACATGGTTGATGTTGATGCCTAACTTGCATAGGACTGGTGGTGTCGTCGTTGTAGAGGGAGACCATGTGGTTGTGTGTTCTGGGTATTTCTAGCTGTGCTGTGGTGGGTATATGATGTCAATGGGATTTGTTATGTGGGGTTTGGTTGTTATGGTTTGTGTGGTATATATTGGAAAGTGCTGAGATTTCTTGTTGCAGAAAGGCATCGGGAATGTTTTGGACTGGATCCACATCTTCTGTAAGGTTGGGATAGCTTCCCCTGTTGGCCGCGTTTTCTATGGTGCTTTCCCCATTCTGGGTTTCTTCTCCTTTCGTCCTGTCGATGTTGCATGATTTCATGGTTGCAATTCTTGTCGGCTGGTATTGCAGGTTGGTGGTTGGCGGAAACTCTTTGGTATTTTCTTTCCTGAATTTCTTCTCCCCTGGCATCTATATATATATATATATATATATATATATATATATATATATATATATATTAGTGGCCCCTCCATCATTGACGAACATGCCTATTACATAAGGCATCCTCTTCAAACACTAATCCGCCGTAGTTTTGAATCTACCGCGCAGAGCATTTAAAAACTGAGGAGCCTTCATCATGAGCGCACGCGACCTCACTCATGGCTTCAGTCATTATGAATTGGGTTCTCACTACGAAAAAACTTCGTAAAAAATAAAAACAAAAAGAAAATAAGAATAACTATCCAATAAGCTTTCCATCATATCGTGGATGTACTTGTGTGGATTTCTGACCAGACGCTGATTCAGGCGTCATTCTTCCTTCTCTGCTCTGCGCTCAGCCCGCCCGGACTTGCCTCCCCACGCTCCGCTGGTTCCGCATTCGTTGCGTCCCTAGTGAGTTTTTTCTCATTTGTTTACTCCAGGATGTATCGAGTAAGGTTAGGATAGGCGTAGCAGGAGTGTCCTGGGCTGGTTGCCCGCAGTGCAGTGTATTTTGGGTCGAGTGTATGGGGCATCTATTTCGGATGTACCCTCGTGGTCACGTTGTGGACATGTGAACTTTCACAGTTGAGTTAGTTTGTGATGCAGGCGGCTTTCACTACGCGTTAATTATTGCTGCCTTTTATCTCTCTGATGAGGTAAGCTTTGTTTTCTGACGTTCCCAGCGTATTTTTCTTCACTTAGTGAAGTTTTTTCTGGGTCCCGAGTCAGTCTTCCCTGGGTTGGAAGTTATTGCTACGGTGGTGTGTTGGCGGTGGTTCCTGTTGTGATATTTCCAGTGTGTGTGTATATTTCAACTGTTATTATGCCGTCTCCCTAGGCCTAGCCAGCCGCTCGTAGCTTTGCCACATGTACTAGTGTTATTATTTATTATTTATAAATATGCCCTACTGTGTCATGTGTATCCAGGTTTTAGTTGTGTATTGGCTAATTCCTCGGACTATAATTGTTTCCTGGTTTAGTTGTGTATTGGCTAATTCCACGGATTATGGTGTGACCTTGGGTTAGTCGTGCGTGGCTATCCTCGTGTCTTGTGTTGTTCAGATGGTGTCTGTTCAGGGTGGGTTTCCTTCCGGCGGGTTTTTTCTCGGTTTCACCGTGAACAAATCCTGGCCGAGAGCAGTGTTGGGCCACACGTGGTTGTTAACACTGGCTTCTATCCCCGGCGGGGGGGGGTGTCTGTGGCTCTCCAGGACTGCGTCTCTGTGGGTGCCTGGTTTCAGGCCTCCTTTGATTCCCGGCGGGATGGCTGTACCCATCCATATAAAACGGCGTTCTTGTGGACATACGTTTTGGGAGTTTTCTACCTGGTTTTACGACAACCACATGAAAAACCTAGCTGTTGTTTAGGCTTTCCTCCCCGGCGATCTTTTACAAAGAAGTGGGGACAGGAACTTATGGGGTTAACTTTTAAACTTCTCACCCGGCGGGTGCACCTGGTTAGGGTGGGATGAACGACTTAGGTCTTTCAGTTAGTTAACCATTCCATTATAGTGATACTCTGTGTATCGCTGCCTTTACTATTACGGCGATTGAAGGTTCAATTAGGTTAAATATCGATTCTCACACCCGGCGGGTGCTCCTAGGTGGAGGAACTAAGGAATTTACAAAATTCAATTTAACCTATTAATTTAGTGATACAATTAGGTATCGCCGCCTTCTAACTTACGGCGATCTTTTGTGACAATTCGTTAAACATCAGATCTCGTATCATCCTGCCCTGGGCTATTCTACTAAAATAATTCAAGGGCCGGCGTCTTTATGGGGGGTTGCTTTGTTACAAAATTGAATCTTGAGACAGTCACCTCCTCCAAGAGACTATAAGTGCCATGCTGGACCATTATATCAGAGGGTATTCTTCACTTTCTTTAGCAAAAGATTTGTTTAGACTTTACACCCCGCCGCATAGCGAGATGTGTTAGTTGTGTCTTTGCATCTCGTTACCCGGCGGGTTATTAACACTTGTGTGCGAACATGTTGGATTAACCTTATGAGCATTAATTCCTGGAAATTTTCTTGTTTTTTCCAGAGCTGAGCTCCGGCGGACCAATACAGACCCGGCGGTAGTTTTCACCCACCAGTCTCTGTCATGGCTACCGTGGCCCCAGTTTTTGCCCTGTGCATTACCCCTACTTGTGCTGGTATCCCTATTTTTGCACACACCCTTTGCATAAGGTGTGTTAAATGTCTAGACCGTTCAAGGGGTCTCTGGGTTATGCATAATTGTTCCTTTTGCTCTCAATTAGCTGTTAAAGTCCTTTGTGAAAATGTTCTGTATCGTCTGCGACTACAACTAAACGCCCGAGAGAGCCTACACCCCCGGCATCCGCCTCCTCGTCGCGGGCGAGATCTAGGTCAAGGTCACCTCTCAGACACCAGTCATCTAGTCGTGCCTCTTCACCGGCGAGTAAGAAGAGTAAGACGGAAGGTTCCACCAGTGGTCACGGCGGAGATTCTTCCAGATCTAAGACTAGTTCGCGGTCACACCGCAGCCATAAATCCTCAAAAAAGGATTCACATCGGAAGTCCTCTCGACATTCCCCAAAGTCTAGTGCATCTCATCGTACCTCTACACCTGACAGAGTTTGTGTTACGGCCTCTGAGTCCAGTGCAGCGCCTGTCCCTAAAGAGGATTTGCCAATTAATATTTTAACCCTGGAAATGGAAAGTTCAGGAGGGTCAATAATTGAGAATGTTTCAGACTCTCAAGAGAGCGTAGGCCAGGGCCTCGGTGTTTGGCGGTTTGCCCAACCAGGGTCTGACCACCCACGTCCGACTCATACGAGTCACACAGTAGCCGACGTCCACAGGGATGCGGCGATCCCATCCTCTATCACAGACTTATCTTGGAAACAAGGTACCCCTGCCTCGGCGGGGTCTTCTCAGGAGGATCGGGAGGAAAAAGACGAAGTTTCAATAATTTCGGATATGGAAGGACAAGGGTCAGGCTCAGGCTTGGACGCCGCACGGGATAATAATGATTCTCCTGTAAGTTCTTCATCAAACCAGTTTGTTACAGCACAAGAAATTGATGGGTTGCTTACTCATGCTTTATCTAAATTTTTTGGTCAACAACAGGAAAACCCCACAATGGACTTGGGGGCTCCCTCGACAAGTTCTACGGTACGGCCTCTGATGACGTCAATTGATTTATCTAAGATTCCTAACCCTCCTACTCTGTCACCTGCAAGGAGCACTAAGCCTGCTACGGCGGCATTGACAACTTCAAATGTCAGGGTCATAACGGATGTTAATCCACCCCCTCTAGACAAAGCGCCTCTTAGAAAGGTAGCTATGCCCCTGCTTTATGGGCCAGACGAGTCATGGGTTCTTTTGAACCCCTCTAAACCAGAGCTTGCCCAACCTACCTTGTCAGGGGAACTCCCGGTACCGCGTGAGTGGTTTATCCAGGGCAACAAGTCAAAGAAATTAAGGGCCATGGATGCCTTGGGTAATGTTCTGGACGTAAACATCAAGGCTATACCTAGTTATTATCACCAGGATTATTTTGTGTATGCTTCTAAGCCTGCTTTACCCCCTGCCTCAGCTTTAAAACTATTTTCAGACTGGTCTAAGCTGGATGGGTTTAATGATATTAAGACTCGGTCAGCTCTTATTCCTGAACTAGATTTACAGACCGTCACAGACGACGCAGCTAATCCAGTTTTGAAGGTGGGACAGTTGGGTCCAGGACCTTGGGTGGATTGGGAGGTAGAGGCTCAAAACTTTGCAACCACTTTCACTTCTAAATCTTCCCACCAGATCCCTCAGGACACACATTCATGGTTTTCCATGCCGGTGGGTTCTGCCGGCGGAGTCCCGGCAGCTTTGTTTTGCATTCCCCTAAGATTAATCTTTGTGAACTGAAGGACCCGTTCACTACCCCTACCCCTACTCACCTAGACAGAGAATTTAGGCTACGAGGAAAAGCTTTTCGCCTTTTTTCACAGTACATAGTATCTCAGCAGGTGGCTAAGTTTTTACTACGGTCTACTCAGGCAATCGCAGACGCGGATGCTCGAAGATCGGTTGAGTTATCCCGGCGACTGATTCTTCAGTCGTCAATCCAATCCTTAGGTGACATACGCACCGCCTTGCTTGAGGCGGTGCGAGCACGACAAGATCTTAGGATGTCGTTAGTTCGCAAGCTACCTGATCGCATTGCTAACCAGGTGGTGATGTCACCAGTACTTACTCCATCTTTAATGTCCCCTGAAGTATGGCGAACGGTGTTCAATATGGCACAGGCCGTTAAGCACAGTCCCACCCCTTCTAAGAAACCTGCATTTAACTTCCCCAAACCCAGGCCTACTACTAAAGCCCAGCCAGGGGGATCTAAACCTTTTCTTCCGCCTAAGTCCTCCCACTCCCCCCAGGGTCAGTACAGGCATAGACAGAATAGGTTTTCAGGTCAGAGAGGACGCGGCCAAAATAAACCAGGTCAGGGCCAGTCTTCGGCCAACACCAGCCAGCCGGCGAAGCGGCCAGCACCAACCCCACCATCAAAAAACTAAAGTCTCTCTCACTCCCGGCGCCTACCTTAACACCTTATTAGCGGGCTAGGCGGTATTTTACACCGAGCCGCCCAGCGGGCACAATCCCGAAATATTCGCTCACTTTCACTCGCCCTAGCGCCGTAACTATGGCTCCAATCGGAACGAAACGATGATTTTTGGAACGAACAACTCTTCGTCTCCCCATAGAAGTCTATTCTGAATGAATTGAGCGAGTGTGGAGGGTGGGAGGAGGTGAGGAAGGGAGGCTACTTTTTGGTGTATTTCCCAGGCGCCTTCGGATGCGTTCGCTTTGTCCTGACTTCGGCCTCACGCGCGTCTATTATTCCTTCGGTAAGCCCTCTTATTTTATCTTGTTTCTCCTTATTTCTGTATTCTCTGTATTCTCGCTCTTTCTCTCTCTCTCTCTCTCTCTCTCTTTCTGTCTCTCTCACTCCTCTCGTCTGTCTGTCTGACTCTCTCTCTCTCTCTCTGGCTAGCTCGCTTTCTTTCTCTCTCTCTCCTCCCTTCTCCTTCGTACGCGCTGTCTCCCTTCCTCCCTGTCTCTCTTCTCTATATTTCTCCCTTTCGTATATGTAATTCTCATTATTCTTTTCTCTAATCCCTCTTTCTTTATTTGCTTGTAATATTTCTGTATTATTATATCTTTTTCACTCTATTTTCAGTTCAGTTTCTGTATTCTCTTTCATTTATCACTAATAAATTTCATTCCTTACAAGCTACCGTACAAATACGGTATTCCTTCGGTAAGCCCTCTTATTTTATCTTGTTTCTCCTTATTTCTGTATTCTCTGTATTCTCGCTCTCTCTCTCTCTCTCTCTCTCTCTCTTTCTGTCTCTCTCACTCCTCTTATCTGTCTGTCTGACTCTCTCTCTCTCTCTCTCTCTGGCTAGCTCGCTTTCTCTCTCTCTCCTCCCTTCTCCTTCGTACGCGCTGTCTCCCTTCCTCCCTGTCTCTCTTCTCTATATTTCTCCCTTTCGTATATGTAATTCTCATTATTCTTTTCTCTAATCCCTCTTTCTTTATTTGCTTGTAATATTTCTGTATTATTATCTTTTTCACTCTATTTTCAGTTCAGTTTCTGTATTCTCTTTCATTTATCACGAATAAATTTCATTCCTTACAAGCTACCGTACAAATACGGTATATATATATGATTATATATATATATATATATAATATATATATATATATATATATATATACTGTATATCGGTGTATATCACGGTATACGGCATATTTCTCTCCTTACGAAAGGAGAGAAGAGTCATAGCAATTTCAAGGTCACCTTCGTAAGGAAACAAATATACCGTACATGGTGATATATATACGCCTATCAAATGATTGATATCAATATACGGTATATATATATATATATACTGTATTTTGGTGAATATTGATATCAATCATTTGATAGGCGTATATATATCACCATGTACGGTATATTTGTTTCCTTACGAAGGTGACCTTGAAATTGCTATCACTCTTCTCTCTCCTTTCGTAAGGAGAGAAATATACCGTATACCGTGATATATACGCCTATCAAATGATTGATATCAATATATATATACTGTATATTGGTGTATATTGATTTCAATCATTTGATAGGCGTATATATCACGGTATACGGTAGATTTCTGTCCCTACAATGTACCGATACGTACATGATGATAGGTATGCCTATCAAATGATTGATATCAATATACGGTATATATATATATATATATATATATATATACTGTATATTGGTGAATATTGATATCAATCATTTGATAGGCGTATATATATCACCATGTACGGTATATTTTTTCCTTACGAAGGTGACCTTGAAATTGCTATGACTTCTCTCTCCTTTCGTAAGGAGAGAAATGTACCGTATACAGTGATATATACGCCTATCAAATGATTGATATCAATATATATATACTGTATATTGGTCTATATTGATTTCAATCATTTGATAGGCGTATATATCACGGTATACGGTACATTTCTGTCCCTACTATGTACCGTACCTGTGACCTGGAAATTGCTATGACTCTTCTCTCTCCTTTCGTAAGGAGACAAATGTACCGTATACCGTGATATATACGCCTATCAAATGATTGATATCAATATATATACCGTATATTGGTCTATATTGATTTCAATCATTTGATAGGCGTATATATCACGGTATACGGTACATTTCTGTCCCTACTATGTACCGTACATGTGACCTGGAAATTGCTATGACTCTTCTCTCTCCTTTCGTAAGGAGACAAATGTACCGTATACCGTGATATATACGCCTATCAAATGATTGATATCAATATATATATACTGTATATTGGTCTATATTGATTTCAATCATTTGATAGGCGTATATATCACGGTATACGGTACATTTCTGTCCCTACTATGTACCGTACCTGTGACCTGGAAATTGCTAGGACTCTTCTCTCTCCTTTCGTAAGGAGACAAATGTACCGTATACCGTGATATATACGCCTATCAAATGATTGATATCAATATATATACTGTATATTGGTCTATATTGATTTCAATCATTTGATAGGCGTATATATCACGGTATACGGTACATTTCTGTCCCTACTATGTACCGTACATGTGACCTGGAAATTGCTATGACTCTTCTCTCTCCTTTCGTAAGGAGACAAATGTACCGTATACCGTGATATATACGCCTATCAAATGATTGATATCAATATATATATACTGTATATTGGTCTATATTGATTTCAATCATTTGATAGGCGTATATATCACGGTATACGGTACATTTCTGTCCCTACTATGTACCGTACATGTGACCTGGAAATTGCTATGACTCTTCTCTCTCCTTTCGTAAGGAGACAAATGTACCGTATACCGTGATATATACGCCTATCAAATGATTGATATCAATATATACTGTATATTGGTCTATATTGATTTCAATCATTTGATAGGCGTATATATCACGGTATACGGTACATTTCTGTCCCTACTATGTACCGTACATGTGACCTGGAAATTGCTATGACTCTTCTCTCTCCTTTCGTAAGGAGACAAATGTACCGTATACCGTGATATATACGCCTATCAAATGATTGATATCAATATATATATACTGTATATTGGTCTATATTGATTTCAATCATTTGATAGGCGTATATATCACGGTATACGGTACATTTCTGTCCCTACTATGTACCGTACCTGTGACCTGGAAATTGCTAGGACTCTTCTCTCTCCTTTCGTAAGGAGACAAATGTACCGTATACCGTGATATATACGCCTATCAAATGATTGATATCAATATATATACTGTATATTGGTCTATATTGATTTCAATCATTTGATAGGCGTATATATCACGGTATACGGTACATTTCTGTCCCTACTATGTACCGTACATGTGACCTGGAAATTGCTATGACTCTTCTCTCTCCTTTCGTAAGGAGAAAAATGTACCGTATACCGTGATATATACGCCTATCAAATGATTGATATCAATATATATACTGTATATTGGTCTATATTGATTTCAATCATTTGATAGGCGTATATATCACGGTATACGGTACATTTCTGTCCCTACAATGTACCGGTACGTACATGGTGATATGTATGCCTATCAAATGATTGATACCAATATACGGTATATATATATATATATATATATATATATACCATATATTGATTGAAATCATTTGATAGGCGTATATATATATATATATATATATATATAGGCGTGCATTTTCACTCTCTCTCTGTTTCGCTTGCTTTGCAGGAATTTTTGTTTTGTTTTATAAATAATATTATTTCAACACATTTCCAAATCACCCTATGGGGTAGTGTTGATGACTCATTTTTTTTTTTGTGGTGTTCCCAGGAGGTGTAATCCACATTGCATTGAGGTAGAAAAGGCAGTTATAGGATTGAGGTAGATAAAAGGCAGTTATATGATTGAGGTAGACAAATGACATGGATGTATGAGGTAGACCAAGAAGCAGATGGATGGATGAGATTAGAAACTTATGGATGTAATGGGTGATGTTGCTGATGATGATGAATGCACTTGTGTTTGGGTAGTGTGCTATTCCACCATATGAATGATTGAATGACATGAATTCATGAGGTAGTTTGAAATAGATGAATGAATGATTGCATGAACTTATGAATGATTGGCAAGAGGTCTAGAGGAGGAGGAGGTCTTGGAAGAGGTCTAGAAGTGTTCCAGTGTGTGGTACTCTGTGTAACATGGAGAAGCGCATAGTCCCACATTACAATAGCTACACATGAACGTAGTTTCCTTCCTAATTTGGTTCCTCCTTGTTGTATGTTTGCAGACGTGGCACTGCTTCAGTCCGTGCTTCCGGTTGGCTGCGATCTGTGATGCTGAGCGGGGGCAAAACTCAAGCATGTGGGTCAAGAAGTAGTCCCGGCTCTCAAGGCGGGCAGGCATATTCACGATCGGCCTCGGAGGTGGTAGCATACGTGTGGTTCCGTGCTTCCTGAAGATGGAGTCGATGATGTCCTTCGCGAACAGCCTTACCGAGCTCTTCCTTCCTGTCCGCGTCATCCACAGGTTGTACGCGTTCAGGATAGTGACATCAAGAAGATGGAGTACCACCTTCTTATACCACTTACACGTCTTCCTGAGGCAGTCAACAGCAGTGATTTGCATGTCACTCTTATCCACCAACCGCATGTTTATGTTGTAGTCCATAACAAGGTCAGGTTTGGAGATAGGGACTAGATGCTTCTCGCGGGTGACAGGGTCCATTTGGTATCTCTTCTTCCCGCTATCTCGCATTGTGGACTTGTGGAAGGTGGAGAGGACATTGACTGGCTTTGTGTCATGCCAACAAATAGCCAGTATACTGTCACTGCTGCTCTTCTTCCGGAAGATGTCTCCTTTCCGTGTAGCATGAAACTTGGGCCAGTGTTTTCTGTTTGCCCTGACAGTTCCACAGCTTCCCGTGCTCCTTGCAAGGAGATACCTGGCAAGGAGAGGAGAGGTGTAAAAATTGTCGCTGTACAAGATACGGTTGGCATCCAGATACAGCTCCATCAGTGTCTTCACAACCGCCCCTGAAAGACCCAGTAGGTCGTTTGGAATGTCCACATCAGTAGCGGTGTAGATGATGAGGTCCAGCACGTATCCTGTCTCGCAGTCACACAGTACAAAGAACTTGATCCCGAAGCGGTGACGCTTCGACGGAATGTACTGCCTGAAAGAGAGACGTCCACGGAAGAGGATCAAGGACTCATCAATCACAACATTCTGAAAAGGTTTGAAAAACCGGCGATACCTGGTCAGGAGGGAGTTCAGGAATGGCCGGATTTTCCAAAGCTTGTCAGCTCCGTGTGCGGCAGTGTTGTCGACAAAGTGCAAGCACTTCAGAATTTGCCGGTATTGGTCCCTGGGCATGTACATGTTGAAGACTGGCGTTGATCTAATGTCATGCATCAGCCAATAATCCAGCATGTTGTGTTTTCTCATGTGGGGCATTAGCATGGTGAGGGCCAAAAACACGAGGAGCTGAGGGATATCGATGGGCGTCCATCTCCTCATGTGGGGCGAGGCCATCTCTTCGGAGTGCTGGGTTGCGTAGAGGTTTGTCTCCCTGACGATGTCCCCGAGCAATCCATCGTCAAAGAATGCTCGGAAGTAGTCATAAGGGGTGTCATTTTCTGAACAGGGAAAGGCAGGCTGGACGCCATTTGGCCCCTTATCAAAATGGGGTGGAACCCCAGGCATATCCCGAGGCTCGCAGTGCTCCCACTCAAAGATAGGTGGCTCGTCCGGCCTCCTGCCCCTCCCGACCACTCGTGGGGCACCTCCTGGGGCACCTCCTGGGGCACCTCCCGGGGCACCTCCCGGGGCACCTCCTGGGGCACCTCCCGGGGCACCTCCCGGGGCACCTCCTGGGGCACCTCCCGGGGCACCTCCTGGGGCACCTCCCCGAGCACGTACCTGATCACCTCTTGCGGCCCTTCCTCGGGCCCTTCCTCGGGCCCTTCCTTGGGCCCTTCCTTGGGCCCTTCCTTGGCCCCTTCCTAGGGCCCTTCCCCGGGCACCTTGCTGTGGCGGTCCCTGCTGTGGCTGTGGCTGTGGCTGCCCGCCATTAGAGTCGCTTGCTGGCGTGGGGGATATCCTGGCTTCAGGCGAATCGGGAGAGCTTGAGCCGGTGCCGGCATCACTCTCAGACATCGTCAGCCGACGCCTGGTCCTCCTGGTCCTCCTCATCCGCTGCAGCCCGGGTGGCGTTGACAACCTGGGAGGAGCAACAACAGCTGGTGTTGACGTTGATGGTCCTGGTTGTCCATGGGCGGGGGTTAGTGGTGAGAGCTGCACTACCCCCGAGATGTTCCCTAGCTCACCACCGGGCATCACTGGAGGCTCGGACGAAGCTCGCTGCCTGGATGTGGATGACGATCTTCTTCGTTTGGCCTGTCTTGTGTTGCCTATGAAAATTGTGGGAATGGTATTTCGTATGAGGGATGTGCAGACTCAAACTTGACAACTAAGACATGATTGATTTGAGAGAGAGAGAGAGAGAGAGAGAGAGAGAGAGAGAGAGAGAGAGAGAGAGAGAGAGTCCTAGCAATTTCAAGGTCACCTGCGTAAGGAAACAAATGTACCGTATACCGTGATATATACGCCTATCAAATGATTGCAAGCAATATACACCAATATGCAGTATATATATATACATATACATATATATATATATATATATATATATATATATATATATATACTGTATATTGGTGTATATTGCTTGCAATCATTTGATAGGCGTTGATATATAACGTGTACAGTACATTTCTTTCCTTACGAAAAGAGAGAGAAAAGTCCTAGCAATTTCAAGGTCACCTTCGTAAGGAAACAAATGTACCGTATACCGTGATATATACGCCTATCAAATGATTGCAAGCAATATACACCAATATACAGTATATATATATATACAGTATATATATATATATATATATATATATATATATATATATAATATATATATATATATATATATATATATATATATATATATATATATATATATATATATATATATATATATATATATATATATATATATATATATATATATATATATACCGTATATTGATATCATAATTTTTTATAGGCGTATATATCACGGTATATATCACATTGATATTATTATTTCGTGTTTGCGAGTTTTCAATCATTTGATAGGCGTATATCACGGTGTAGGATTGATTTCATAGTATGAAATCAACCCTACACCGTGATATAGACGCCTATCAAATAATGGTATTGATATTTTTATTTCGTGTTTGCGAGTTTTCAATCATTTGATAGGCGTATATCACGGTGTAGGATTGATTTCATAGTATGAAATCAACCCTACACCGTGATATATGCCTATCAAATGAATGAAAACTCGCAAACACGAAATAATAATATCAATACCATCATTTGATAGGCGTCTATATCACGGTGTAGGGTTGATTTCATACTATGAAATCAATCCTACACCGTGATATACGCCTATCAAATGATTGAAAACTCGCAAACACGAAATAATAATATCAATACCATCATTTGATAGGCGTCTATATCACGGTGTAGGGTTGATTTCATACTATGAAATCAATCCTACACCGTGATATACGCCTATCAAATGATTGAAAACTCGCAAACACGAAATAATAATATCAATACCATCATTTGATAGGCGTCTATATCACGGTGTAGGGTTGATTTCATACTATGAAATCAATCCTACACCGTGATATACGCCTATCAAATGATTGAAAACTCGCAAACACGAAATAATAATATCAATACCATCATTTGATAGGCGTCTATATCACGGTGTAGGGTTGATTTCATACTATGAAATCAATCCTACACCGTGATATACGCCTATCAAATGATTGAAAACTCGCAAACACGAAATAATAATATCAATACCATCATTTGATAGGCGTCTATATCACGGTGTAGGGTTGATTTCATACTATGAAATCAATCCTACACCGTGATATACGCCTATCAAATGATTGAAAACTCGCAAACACGAAATAATAATATCAATACCATCATTTGATAGGCGTCTATATCACGGTGTAGGGTTGATTTCATACTATGAAATCAATCCTACACCGTGATATACGCCTATCAAATGATTGAAAACTCGCAAACACGAAATAATAATATCAATACCATCATTTGATAGGCGTCTATATCACGGTGTAGGGTTGATTTCATACTATGAAATCAATCCTACACCGTGATATATGCCTATCAAATGAATGAAAACTCGCAAACACGAAATAATAATATCAATACCATCATTTGATAGGCGTCTATATCACGGTGTAGGGTTGATTTCATACTATGAAATCAATCCTACACCGTGATATACGCCTATCAAATGATTGAAAACTCGCAAACACGAAATAATAATATCAATACCATCATTTGATAGGCGTCTATATCACGGTGTAGGGTTGATTTCATACTATGAAATCAATCCTACACCGTGATATACGCCTATCAAATGATTGAAAACTCGCAAACACGAAATAATAATATCAATACCATCATTTGATAGGCGTCTATATCACGGTGTAGGGTTGATTTCATACTATGAAATCAATCCTACACCGTGATATACGCCTATCAAATGATTGAAAACTCGCAAACACGAAATAATAATATCAATACCATCATTTGATAGGCGTCTATATCACGGTGTAGGGTTGATTTCATACTATGAAATCAATCCTACACCGTGATATACGCCTATCAAATGATTGAAAACTCGCAAACACGAAATAATAATATCAATACCATCATTTGATAGGCGTCTATATCACGGTGTAGGGTTGATTTCATACTATGAAATCAACCCTACACCGTGATATATGCCTATCAAATGATTGAAAACTCACAAACACGAAATAATAATATCAATACCATCATTTGATAGGCGTCTATATCACGGTGTAGGGTTGATTTCATACTATGAAATCAATCCTACACCGTGATATACGCCTATCAAATGATTGAAAACTCGCAAACACGAAATAATAATATCAATACCATCATTTGATAGGCGTCTATATCACGGTGTAGGGTTGATTTCATACTATGAAATCAATCCTACACCGTGATATACGCCTATCAAATGATTGAAAACTCGCAAACACGAAATAATAATATCAATACCATCATTTGATAGGCGTCTATATCACGGTGTAGGGTTGATTTCATACTATGAAATCAACCCTACACCGTGATATACGCCTATCAAATGAATGGAAACGTAATATATGAAGACCAACACCACAATCTTCAATCGCTTGCAAAACTTTCAAGCAATTTCAGTCACATGCGTAAGGAATGTATTCTACTGTACACCGATATATATGTATTATATAGCCTACGCCTATAAGATAATAAGATAATGAATGGAAACGTAATATATGAAGACCAACACCACAATCTTCAATCGCTTGCAATAAAACTTTCAAGCAATTTCAGTCACATGCGTAAGGAAATAATGAATGGAAACGTAATATATGAAGACCAACACCACAATCTTCAATCGCTTGCAATCAAACTTGCAAACAATTTCAGTCACATGCGTAAGGAATGTATTCTACTGTACACCGATATATATGTATTATATAGCCTACGCCTCTAAATAATGAATGGAAACGTAATATATGAAGACCAACACCACAATCTTCAATCGCTTGCAATCAAACTTGCAAACAATTTCAGTCACATGCATAAGGAATGTATTCTACTGTACACCGATATATATATGTATTATATAGCCTACGCCTATAAATAATGAATGGAAACGTAATATATGAAGACCAACACCACAATCTTCAATCGCTTGCAATCAAACTTGCAAACAATTTCAGTCACATGCGTAAGGAATGTATTCTACTGTACACCGATATATATATGTATTATATAGCCTACGCCTATAAATAATGAATGGAAACGTAATATATGAAGACCAACACCACAATCTTCAATCGCTTGCAATCAAACTTGCGAGCAATTGCAGTCACATGCGTAAGGAATGTATTCTACTGTACACCGATATATATAATATATATAATCTCTATCAATCTCTCAAATAATATAAATGTACATTGTACTTACCAACACCAACACCAGTGTGTTCATCAAGCTCCTCGTCACTATCTTCACCATCTTCGCCCCGCAAGTTATGGCGTCTGTGAAAACCGATGACAGGGTTATCTTCCAGTTCTTCTTCCTCCTCACTTCCCCCACTGTCACCAAGCCCTTCCATGCTTTCATTCAACGATATTCTAGATACCGCTGAAGAGTTCATCAGCAGAACTAACTCCTCGGCTGAGAGCGGGACCCTACGCCTTGGCTGGCGCGACGTACTAGGGGCGGGCACCGAATCGAACACGGGCAAATCTTGTCTCTCCATTGTGGCGGCTAGAGCGGTACTGAGCCAAGCTCACGTGATGGGGATGTGTGGGTGGGACTTACTAGTGCACTGCCTGACCGCTAGATTTTGCTTTCCACTTAAATTACGGCGGGAAATACCAACTCGACCTATGTCGCGCGCCGCCACATAGTCCAGATTTATTATACTCGACTTATGTTGCGCGCCGCCATTTAAGGGTTAAGGCCGGAGGAACCGAGGGTAGTACAGCCGGCGAACCCTTGTCTGCTAACTGGGTCGTTCCGAACGTGTCACCAAGCATGGCCGTTACACACTTGGGCACGGATGGTGGCACGCAAAGGCATCACTTGGCAGTGGCTCCGGCGACCTCGATTACGTCAGCCGACAACGGCGAATTTTGTTTCTTTAGAGGTGGAGTCTCTAGCCCAGGAAATGATTGCCAAGAATGTCATCATCCCGGTCCCCCCAAATTACCCTGTATTCACGTCCAAACTATTTTTGGTTCCCAAAAGGGACAGTGTTCAGATGAGGCCGGTCGTAGACCTGTCTTATCTGAATCTTCACATTCACAACGAATCTTTCAGAATGTTAACAGTACACCAAATCAGGCTAACGCTTCCGCCGGGAGGTTGGATGTGTTCACTAGACCTGACAGACGCCTATTGGCACGTATCGGTCAACAAAAGATTTCAAAGGTTTTTGGCCTTACGGATCAGGCACCAAAATTTTGTTTTTCAGAGGATGCCTTTCGGTTTTAACCTAGCACCTCGATTGTTCACAAAACTAGTCCGGCAAGCCCTGATGCCATTGTTAAAACAAGGGATCAGAGTGTTGTGGTATCTGGACGACTGGCTGGTGGTGGCAGAGACACAACAATTATGCATAAAACATGTCAATATCATTTTAAATCATGTCAAAACTCTAGGCTTCAAGGTAAATCTGGTAAAGTCAAACCTTGTTCCCTCACGAGTAATTCAGTGGATAGGGCTGGTCTGGGACACCGCCGCTCTCACTCTGAGTCAGAGTGTGGACAATCGCAACAGGTTTCGCAGGAAACTGTTCAGGTTTCTTCACAGTCTGACTACGACACGAAGGGCCTGGGAGTCTCTGGTCGGCTCTCTCAACTGGATTCAACTAACTGTCAAGTTGGGCCGGTTGAAAGTAAAACGATTAATATTGGAAGGCAACAAATATTTCCCGCTCTTACCGGCGGGAAAATTATGGCCCATCCCGAAATTAATCCACACCTTACTAGCGGTCTGGGCGAAGAGGGAAACATTGCACTCAATAATGTCATGGACCTCTCCTCCACCAACGGTATGGGTAGACACGGATGCGTCAGGCACAATAGGTTGGGGATTTCAGTCAAATCAGGGGCACCAGGGTCAGGGGCTTTGGTCCCACTTAGAAATCTCGCACATCAATGTCAAAGAATTACTAGTCCCCTTATATTTCCTTCAGGCTCACGGCCCGGCGTTACGGGACAAGTCGGTGGCCTTCAGAATGGACAATCTGAATGCAGTCCACTGTATTCAGAAACAAGGGTCAACGAGGTCAAGGAAGTTGCTAAACGTGTCGGAAGAGATTTTTGCTCTAGCCAACAGTCTAGATATTTATCTGCACGCATCTTATCTCCCAGGCGTAGCGAACGTCTGGGCAGACGCTCTGTCCCGGCGACAGAGCACGACAGTAGAATGGGAGCTCAAGCAACCCATTTTCAACCTAATGATTGCAGAGCTCTCCCATCCACAAGTGGATCTTTTTGCGTCCGAGGAGACTCACAAACTTCCTCTATACCTCACCCGCCGGGCGAAAACGCCGGCAGGGGGGCCAGACGCCCTAGTGACAGACTGGAACAGATGGAGCTCCATCTATCTGTTTCTGCCGCCAGATGCGTCACTAATGTGCCACGTAGTGAACAAACTACGAGATTATCGAGGCTTAGTCTCGCTAATCGCGCCACTGTGGCCGGCGCAGTTGTGGTACAAGCAATTAAAAATGTGGTGCCCGGACCCGGTATCGCTCCCGGTCGGGTATTTCCACTTAGACGCGTTTGGCAACCTCGCGACCTCGCTGACTTTTGCATTATGGACATTCAGGAGGCCAAGTGGCTAGCACCATACGGTAGAGATGTGACAAATAAATTACTTAATCAATATACTCAGTCTACAAAACGACAGTATCAATCACATTGGCAAGCCTTTACTTCTTGGATCGTTAGGACAGAACAAACTGTACCCTCAGTGGCATTAGTTTTTAATTATTTAAATTATCTGTTTGAGCAGAAACGTTTATCTGTGGTAACATTAAAAAATCACTTAACTGCGATTAGAGTGCCCTTTTTAGACCTTACGGGTCTTTCCATACCGGTAGCGGAGGAAACAGGTTTTATGAGAGCATGTTTTAAACTCCGCCCACCTCCCCGTCAGCTCATGACTACTTGGTCTCTGGACAAAGCTTTGTCTTTGCTTCACTCTCGTCTGTACTAAAATACTGCAGACTTTGCATTACTCTTAAAAAAGGCGGTTTTCCTTTTGGCTTTAGCCACCGGAAACAGAGTGTCTGAGCTGGCGGCGATGAGCAACACACCTAATTGTCTTAGGTTTGGTAGACTTAATGAATGTATTTCCATTGCACCCTCCCCAGGTTTTGTAGCCAAGAATGAGCATAGTGCACACGTGTTTTCTGAGTTCACGGTGCCGGCGTTAAAAAGGGGAAAGGTGCATCATAATTTATGTCCAGTACAAGCTCTAACCAAATATTTGAGAGTAGCTCCTCAAAACCCCCAAGGTGCTTTATGGGTAGCAAGTACGGGTAAACGCTTACTTAAACGGCGATTAGCCTCTCTTCTGGTAGAAGTCATTAAAGAAAGTAATCCCGGCGTTGTGGGTCGGGCCCACGATTTACGCAAATGGGCAGCCTCTTTACGTTTCCTGAATTTTTTTTTCAGTTGAAGACATAGCGTCCACGCAGTTGTGGGCGTCTAATCATACGTTTCTGTCTAGATACTTGTCAGTTGCTCTAGACAAACCTTCCTTACCATGTATAGCTTTAAGGCAGAGGGTCTAGGTGGCCCTGCAGTCACTTTTGTTTACTTTCACGGGAAAGGGGGGGGGGGGGGGGTGCAGTCAGTTGACACAGGACACCCTAGACCCCGCCGGAGTATGAGAGCTGTGATACAATTTAAGGTTAAAATGTGTTATGAAAATTTCTCAGTGAGAAATTGTGCTAGTACAATGTTAAGTACAAAACAACGGTGTTGTTAGAGTAGTTTAGCTGCGAAAGCAATTTAATTTTAGAATAATGGAGTTCCTTTGCAATTTATCTCCAAGTTTATGTTGGGGTTTATTATGTGCACATGTAAACTTTATAACTTGTTATTTTTTGTCACCACTCGTTGAGTGGGGTGCCTTTGTAACTACAGATCTGTGTTCAGAATCTTCAGGGTTACCCATTTTTTGTCAGGCAGGCTTCTTTGAAGCACGCACCTGCCTGAACCCCCTTTTTCTTGTATTTGTTCGGCTACGCCGTTATTAAATATATTTTCAAAGTAAGAATACTATGTGGTTGTTTTTATTATCTGCTTTTCTAGAGTTATGATATGATTACGAATGTCCCCCTCCAGTCTTAGAAATCAGGCATGTTCGTCAATGATGGAGGGGCCACTAATAAATTATAGGTTTGACTCCTGTAAGGAGATAAAGAAAACCTAATATTTAGTAGTGGCCCCGTAATCATTGACGACTGGGGCCCTCCCGACCGTCCCCTTCCCATTCGTTGATGTATTAAGGATTTTGGTTTACTTGATATGTCAGTGAAGGAAGAATGACGCCTGAATCAGCGTCTGGTCAGAAATCCACACAAGTACATTCACGATATGATGGAAAGCTTATTGGATAGTTATTCTTATTTTCTTTTTCTTTTTATTTTTTACGAAGTTTTTTCGTAGTGAGAACCCAATTCATAATGACTGAAGCCATGAGTGAGGTCGCGTGCGCTCATGATGAAGGCTCCTCAGTTTTTAAATGCTCTGCGCGGTAGATTCAAAACTACGGCGGATTAGTGTTTGAAGAGGATGCCTTATGTAATAGGCATGTTCGTCAATGATTACGGGGCCACTACTAAATATTAGGTTTTCTTTATCTCCTTACAGGAGTCAAACCTATAATATTGTCACATCCTGCCGAACTTATACCCCAGTTCAGTTGTATGTGTGTTATGATACCTCATATGGCCTGTGGAGAGGCTAGGGGCCTTGCCTCCTGGTCCGCCTTTGTCTCGTCAGGGTTGCGACTACGGGAACATTGTTATTGTTGCCACGAGTATAATTACTTCTTTTGTTCAGCCCTTGGGGGATTATTTCGTTTATCATAAGTTTACACAATGATGCCTTATGTTTATTTGTTACTTTTGTGAAGTTAATGAGTGTAATGCCCTCGAAAATGTCCCGCACCCACAATAATACTAACCCGAGTTGACGTCAGGTATAGCGTAAAATAGTCGTAGATGGTAAGTCCAATAAACTCATCTCGAGAGACTATCACCGTGGTTCTTAAAAATCGGACTAAGGTTGCTATACTTTTGTACGTCCGTGGTAGTACAGTGGGTTAGCGCGCGGGCCTGGTGGTGATGGTGGTGCGTCACTAACCAGGGTTCGAACCCCACCCAAGGCATCTCAAAACCTGTGGGTTTTTAGGGGGGTTAAATTCCCTTCAGAGGTTCGTACCCCGTGCCAGGTACCAGGAAAGGTTGATCCTAAAGGTAGCCTGGGGAGAATTCCCACTCCTATTTAACCTGGAAAAACCTAGCATTTCATTGGTGGCAGTAAGGGAACGTGACCTGGTAGCTACGTGCTGGAGCACCCGTCACGCGAACCCTATACCAAGAATTGAGATGGCTAAGGTAAAAAGGTTACGATACCCTACGACCTTACGAGGCTAGGGACTAGCCTAACTAAAGAGGAATGTGGTGTAATGCCCTCGAAAATGTCCCGCACCCACAATAATACTAACCCGAGTTGACGTCAGGTATAGCGAAAAATAGTCGTAGATGGTAAGTCCAATAAACTCATCTCGAGAGACTATCACCGTGGTTCTTAAAAATCGGACTAAGGTTGCTATACTTTTGTACGTCCGTGGTAGTACAGTGGGTTAGCGCGCGGGCCTGGTGGTGATGGTGGTGCGTCACTAACCAGGGTTCGAACCCCACCCAAGGCATCTCAAAACCTGTGGGTTTTTAGGGGGGTTAAATTCCCTTCAGAGGTTCGTACCCCGCGCCAGGTACCAGGAAAGGTTGATCCTAAAGGTAGCCTGGGGATAATTACCATTCCTATTTAACCTGGAAAAACCTAGCATTTCATTGGAAGAATTCCCATTCCTATTTAACCTGGAAAAACCTAGCATTTCATTGGTGGCAGTGGTGGGATCCAAGATTATGTGACCAGTGTCTGTGGCAAGTTGATCTCCCCAGCGAGTCAGTCTCCTGAAGACGTTTAACGGTATCCAGGGGGGTCTGATTCGTGCTTCCCAAGATTGAATTAGGGAGGGGGCTGGGGGGGCATTCTGTCGGGAGGTGGGGGTAGATACCAATTGAGTGTTTTGTAAGGCGGCTAGGTTGGTGGGTCTTTTGGTACTGGCAAACGTGACAGGGCGTCTGCATTAGTATGGAGTTTGCCGGGACGATATTGTATGGTAAAGTCGTAGTCCTCTAGTGTCTCTCTCCAACGTACCAAAATGGCTGAGTTGGTTTCGCACCTACGCAGCCATTGTAAAGATTGATGGTCGGTAATTATTTCGAGTTTTGCGCCCAACACAAATGACCGGAAGTGGCTGAGTGTCCAAATGATCCCTAAGCACTCTCTCTTGGTGGTTGCGTAATTCTGTTGGGGTGGGGTGAGTGTGGAGCTGGCATACGCTATCACATGTTCCTTTCCATCTCTGAATTGAGCTAATACTGCACCTATGGCGTACAGAGATACGTCGGTATAAAGACGGAAAGGTTTCTGGTAGTCAGGGAAAACGACAATAGGGGCTTGGATTAGCTTTTGCTTCAAAGTGTTAAACGCGAGGCCTCTTTCAGGTGTCCAGGCGAACGGGGTGTCTTTGTGGGTAAGTTGGTGGAGGGGTCTGGCTATGGTGGCAAAGTGGGGGACGAAACGTCTGTAGTACGTGGCTAAACCTAGAAACGAACGTATTCCTTTAACCGTGGTGGGTGGGGTTTGGTTTTGTATGGCTAGAAGTTTCTTTGGGTCTGGCGCAATACCATGTTCAGATATCACGTGTCCGAGAAAATCTACCTTATTCCGGGCAATCACGCACTTTGAGGGTTTTAATTTCAACCCGGCGGCTCGGATTCTTTGCAGGACTTGTCTCAACCTGAGGAGGTGTTCTTCCCAGGTTGGAGAGTACACAATAATATCGTCCAGATAGGCTAGGCAGGTTTCCCAGGTTAGGCCATGTAATACCGTTTCCATCAAACGGGAGAAGGTGGCGGGTCCGTTACAAAGGCCAAAAGGTAGGACGTTAAATTCATAGTGATGGCCACCACTAGTGGAAAATGCTGTTTTCTTTTGGTCCTCGGCCTTGATAGGCACTTGCCAATACCCTGCTTGCAAGTCGAGGGTAGTGAACCATTTGGATCCGTATAGGGAGTAAAGGGAATCGTCTATTCGGGGTAAGGGCGTAGCGTCTTTAATGGTTATGTCATTTAACCTCCTGTAATCGACGCAAAAAAGGGTTGTCCCATCTTTCTTTTTGACTAAGACAACAGGGGAAGACCAGGGGCTAATGGACGGGGTGGCAATCCCGGCCTCTAACATTTCCTGGACTTGGCGTTCCTCTTCCTGACGTTGTATGGGGTTCTTTCTACGGGATGGTTGTCGTATGGGGGGGCCTGTGGTGTTAATGATGTGTTGTTCTACATCCGTCTGTCCGATTTCTGTGGGTTGTTGGGCAAAGACGTCACTGAATTCCAGCAGTAGGTCGTACATGCCGTTCTTTTGGTGGTCAGATAGTGTCTCAGGAAGAGGGGGCAATTGGAGGCTGGTAGGGGTGTCGTTACAATGTATGGGGAGGTCATCGAAAGTTTCGAGGTCTCCTATAATGAGACCTTTTGGTAATGTCAGGGGTTCCTCTGAGATATTAGCCACGAGAATGTGGTTGATACGAGCGGGAATGATGGCGGGTTGTAAGAGGCAACGATGGGGGTTGGGGGATGTGTTAGTGGGGTAAAATACCATGTGAGTTTGGGGTATGGGCCGCAGGTTCACCCATTTTTGATGGTGGGGGGGAATTTGGCATTTATCCTGAACTACCGCTGGGCTAATGATGGTGGGGGATTGACTGGCGAGCAGGTGCTTGGTACTTATAAGGGGGGCAAGGTCACTTTGGTGGGGGTCACGCGTGAGGGGGGGATTAACGGCGCGTGTGAGAGGATCAGTGGGGCGCGGTGTGAGGGGGTTAGAAAACGGGATTTGTTGGAGGGACTGCGGAGGGTTAGTGGGGGGAGCGTTGTCGGTGGCAGTAACGGTTTGTTTGGCGTTTATGTGGTTTTGGTGGTTATGTTTGTCATGAGAGGGCGAATCAAGTGTGGGGTTGTGAAGTTTTCTAGGGGTGTGAATTGTGTGGGGGTGGAAGGGAGCTACTGACGAAAAACTGTCACAGGGGGGATTGGGGGGGTGGTGGAATAGCTGGGCATTTCTGGGGGCATGGTGGGAACATGGTTGTGTCCCTCGGTCGGCACGCGTGAGGGGGGGATTAACGGCGCGTGCGGGCGGTTCAGAAGGGTGCGAGGTGAGCGAGTTAGAAAACGGGATTTGCTGGGGGGACTGCGGAGGGTTGGTGGGGAAAAAGTTAGGTGTAGAACATGGGTTATTGGTGTAGGACTGGTGTATTGATTTGGGGTTGTTAACATTTCTGGAGGCATGGGGGAAACATTGTTGGGTACATCGGTCGGCATTTTCTCTGGAAACATGTGTACATAAACATTGGATAGAATTATGGTTACATATATCAGAGTCTGTCCTGAAAACATGGGAGGATTTATTCTGGACAGAGTTACGAGAATTGAGGGGATTACCGAGAGGGAGTTGCTTGGACTTGTCTTCTTTCGTTTGTTGAGGCATTTTTTTACTGAATTGAGTGAGGTTTTGAGAGATCTCGGGGCAAGGGGAGGTTTTAGGAGTCACCTTAGTGCTAGCTGCAACTTGGTAACCCTGAATCAGGGTCTGTTGAGGGGGAGGTTGTTTTTTCTTTTTGGGAATGGGTTTCTGCGTGATTGGTTTGTCAGAGGCTTTGGGCTGGAATTTATTTTTGAATGAGATCAGCCTTTGGCCGCAGTCAATCTGGGCCTGGAGTTTTTGAAGGAGGTCAAGTCCAAGGAAACCATCATAATGTTTACAGTTGGAGGAAAATACTGTAAATGTGTGATAACAACAAGCATGGGGGCCAGGAGTGGTTACTGATAGGGGTATCCTAGGAGATTTAAGTAAGTATCAGCAGCTGAGATGAGTTCTGTTTTGGTGTTTAACCCTTAATTAGCGGCGAGCAACATAAGTCGAGTTAAAAAAAGCTGGACTATGTGGCGGCGCTCGACATAGGTCGAGTGGCAATTTCAGCACGTAATGTGGCTGAGAGAGAGAGACAAGTGGTGGCAGGAGACTAGCGAGCGTATGCTGCTCCAGACCACGCGGCGAACCTACTGACACAAATCTCAGCTCCCTCCTCCCTCTCTCACTCGCTACATACTCAATTATGTACCGAAACTACCGAATTACCTGCTTTTTGCACTCGCGTTGCACGGTTATTGCAAGAAAACTATCCATCATACAAGGATCGTTATGGTGTCATTCGAAAGCTCTGTTTATGCCCTTTCAGGGATAGGTACTTGTTTTACGTTCTGGGTCTTATTTAGGCATGAAAATGATCACGTAAATAGCCCTATTTTGGCTAAAAACACCCCGCTGTGCGGTACATATAATAAACCGCATAGGCCCCTCGTAAGGTGTTACCACCTTATGACCGGCCTATGCGGTTTATTTATGTGTACCGCACAGCGGGGTGTTTTTAGCCAAATAGGGCTGTTACGTGATCATTTTCATGCCTAAATAAGACCCAGAACGTAAAACAGTATCTATCCTGAAAGGGCATAAACAGAGCTTTCGAATGACACCATAACGATCCTTGTATGATGGATAGTTTTCTTGCAATAACCGTGCAACGCGAGTGCAAAAGCAATTCGGTACTTTCGGTACATAATTGAGTATGTAGCGAGTGAGAGGGAGGAGGGAGCTGAGATTTGTGTCAGTAGGTTCGCCGCGGTGGTCTGGAGCAGTCATACGCTCGCTAGTCTCCTGCCACCACTTGTCTCTCTCTCTCAGCCACATTACGTGCTGAAATTGCCACTCGAGTTATGTCGAGCGCCGCCACATAGTCCAGCTTTATTTAACTCGACTTAAGTGGTGGGCCGCTTTTTAAGGGTTAACAAAGGGCCAAATCGTCGGGGATGTTTTTCATAGTAAGATTTGAACAAACATGACTTGGCAGCTCCCGTGTCGATTAGCAAGCGGACAGGAATGTCCTTGATTTTGGCCATAAATAAGGGGGGCAGTGCGACTAGTTATGGCGTCCCCCGCCGAGCCCATCGTGGGCGGGGGATACTTTAAAAATCCTGGGGGTCGGTATCTACCTCTTCCAGGGTTTCCTCGGTATCGTCTGAGGTCATGGTATGGGGGGCAATTTCTTCATCTTGTCCCCACTCCTCTTCATTTACAGAAATGCGAGGAGTAGAGGGGCGAGGTTTGGCAACTCGGGTAGTACATTATTGGGGTTGCGGGATATTTTCGAGGGCATTACATTACATCCTTCTTTAACTAGGCTAGTTCCTAGCCTCTTTAAGGTCGTAAGGTATCGTAGCTGTATCACCTCAGCAATCTCAATATTGTTAGGGTCCGCGTGATGGGTGCTCTATGTACCTACCAGATCACGTTCCGTGACTGCCACCAATGAAATGCCGGGTGTGAAGGGAATTTATGGTCTCCTGAAATATCCCCAGGCTACCTTTAGGATCAACTTTTCCTGGTACCTGGCGCGGGGTAGGAAGGGAATTTAACCCTCCTAAAAACCCACAGGTTTTGAGATGCCTTGGGTGGGGTTCGAACCCTGGTTAGTGACCCAACCATCACCACCAAGCCCGCGCGCTAACCCACTGTACTACCACGGACGTACAAAAGTATAGTAACCTTAGTCCGATTTTGTAAGAACCACGGTGATGGTCTCTCGAGATGAGTTTATTGGACTTACCATCTACGACTATTTTCGAACCACGGTGATAGTCTCTCGAGACGAGTTTATTGGACTTACCATCTACGACTATTTTACGCTATACCTGACGTCAACTCGGGTTAGTATTATTGTGGGTGCAGGACATTTTCGAGGGCATTACACCACATTCCTTTTTAGTTAGGCTAGTCCCTAGCCTCGTAAGGTCGTAGGGTATCGTAGCCTTTTTACCTTAGCCATCTCAATTCTTGGTATAGGGTTCGCGTGACGGGTGCTCCATGTAGCTACCTGGTCACGATCCCACCGCTGCCACCAATGAAATGCTAGGTTTTTCCAGGTTAAATAGGAATGGGAATTCTCCCCAGGCTACCTTTAGGATCAACCTTTCCTGGTACCTGGCGCGGGGTACGAACCTCTGAAGGGAATTTACCCCCCCTAAAAACCCCCAGGTTTTGAGATGCCTTGGGTGGGGTTCGAACCCTGGTTAGTGACGCACCACCATCACCAACAGGCCCGCGCGCTAACCCACTGTACTACCACGGACGTACAAAAGTATAGCAACCTTAGTCCGATTTTTAAGAACCACGGTGATGGTCTCTCGAGATGAGTTTATTGGACTTACCATCTATGACTATTTTCGAACCACGGTGATAGTCTCTCGAGACGAGTTTATTGGACTTACCATCTACGACTATTTTACGCTATACCTGACGTCAACTCGGGTTAGTATTATTGTGGGTGCGGGACATTTTCGAGGGCATTACACCAAACCTAGCATTTCATTGGTGGCAGCTAGGGAACGTGACCAGGTAGCTACGTGGAGCACCCGTCACGCGAACCCTATACCAAGAATTGAGATGGCTAAGGTAAAAAGGCTACGATACCCTACGACCTTACGAGGCTAGGGACTAGCCTAACTAAAAAGGAATGTGGTGAAATGCCCTCGAAAATGTCCCGCACCCACAATAATACTAACCCGAGTTGACGTCAGGTATAGCGTAAAATAGTCGTAGATGGTAAGTCCAATAAACTCGTCTCGAGAGACTATCACCGTGGTTCGAAAATAGTCGTAGATGGTAAGTCCAATAAACTCATCTCGAGAGACCATCACCGTGGTTCTTAAAAATCGGACTAAGGTTGCTATACTTTTGTACGTCCGTGGTAGTACAGTGGGTTAGCGCGCGGGCCTGGTGGTGATGGTGGTGCGTCAATAACCAGGGTTCGAACCCCACCCAAGGCATCTCAAAACCTGTGGGTTTTTAGGAGGGTTAAATTCCCTTCAGAGGTTCGTACCCCGCGCCAGGTACCAGGAAATGTTGATCCTAAAGGTAGCCTGGGGAGAATTCCCATTCCTATTTAACCTGAAAAAACCTAGCATTTCAATGAGAGTGCAGGATACCTGAGATAATTAAGTGTTCTTGCGACGCCTGGAGCCCTTCCTTGCCACGCGGGGCCCCTAGCTCGACTCGCGGCCACACTAGCTGCCTCACTCCAGTTTCACCTCTCGCTCTGTCAACATCACTGTTTGGTGTTGGCTAGGCTTGCTTCTTTCGTTTCCCTTAAATACCGCATTTGTCTATTTTGTTTCTTAGTTGATCGGAGCATAGCAGGGGCTGGAGTCATATTGAGCATATTGTTTTGTTTTAACCTATTTAGTTTAACCCTTCCTACCCGGGTGTCATACTAAAAGGCAACACAAAATAAGGGCAGGAGCCCGGGTGTCATGCTAATAGGCAGCAAGCTTTCAAGCCTATTCAGCTTGGTCTGAATGCCGTGCGTCTGACGCATGTAAACAAAACTGATCGTTGCGTCACCGCACCTCCGAAAACAAGAAGGAGACGTCGGATCAATGTTATTGTTGTGACGTAAGACGAAATTAGTGTCTGAAAAGCTCCGATATTGTCAACATCGCGGAAAAATTCGCTCCACTGAAATCGTCATCACAACTGAACCAGTTGACTTACAGAGGAGCTCTACTCAACGCCAGTCTACAGATTGAAAACCGCACTACGTTTATTGATGCGTGGGAAATTTCTAGCAGTTAAAATAAACCAAATACGGTAGCCTAGGCCTAGACGTTTTTTGGCCATTTCGCCCGGGTACGGGCGACCGTCCTTTGGCGTACCAGCCCGGGCCCGGAGGGTTAATATTGATCACTGCATTCATGCTTCTTTGGCAATCTTAGTGTATAAGCTTCTACACTGGTTTCTTATTTCTGTTTCATTATTCTGCTGCATTGTTTCACCATTATTATATGTGCATATTATTCATGGTTGATATTACTGGGGGGATTGGGTGGCTGGACTGTTTATCTCTGTTTTTGTCAGGCCTTTGAGAGCTGAGGTTGCTGGGTGTGTAGGCTAAGCTTTTTCCACCACACAGCATCCTTTGACTCGGGTCTTATCCAACCCTTTATTGGGTGGCAGCCAGCTTCCAACTTCCCCAGGATATCAAACCATTGAGCCTTGTTTAGTTTTTAGCAGCAATACATTCAGGTTGCAAGTCAGGGATCTAGGGGTTGGATAGCCTGTTACTAGGAGAGCGTTCTATCCCATTGTACCAGGGGTATATGGGAGCTAACCCCAGACTGATTGTGTAAGCGATAAGTCATTTAAAGTTGTTTATCCTTTAGCAACACCACCGCCGTCGCTGTGCTGAAGAGCAGCCACTCGGTGTATTATTAGGGCATAGGCTAGGGGATAATAGGGGTTGGCACAGGAGGTTTAATTGTACTGGACTTGCCATGGGTTTTTGCTTATGTATTGTTCTCAATTCCTAAGCGATTGGGCATGATACAGAGTGGATCTGGGACGTCTAGTAGTGGGTATGGTGGGATTAATGTTGGTGCAGTATAGAACTAACCTTAGAAGTTCTCTTGCATAACTTACATTGCAATCATGGAATACACCCGGGGACAATAGATATTTTTTGTTGTCTCCTTGTTACTGCTTTAACACCTAACGAGCTGGGCCTAGGCCGGTAATTTATATGTACCGCCCTAGCGGGGTGTTGTTTACCGTAAATAGGGTTTTGTTTACGTGATCATTT